>JAJJWW010012808.1:0-28354 GCA_023531295.1 Papaver armeniacum
AAAAAAAAAAAAAAAAAAAAAAAAAAAAATTTGAAAAAGAAAAAAAAACGAGAAAAAAAAAAAAGAGACAAGAGAAAAATGTTTTTATTTTGTTTTATTTTTATTTGTTATTCAAAAAAATTAAAAAATTAAAAAATTTTAAAAAAAAAAAAAAAAAACGAAAAATGTTTTTATTTTGTTTTATTTTTATTTTTATTTGTTATTTTTATTTGTTATTTTTATTTGTTATTTTATCTTTTATTTCCAAAAAAGAGAGGGTTGTTTTTCTCGCAGAGGCGATTTGGCGATTTGGGGTTCTTGCCGTAGGAATTCGGATTTTTTGATCAATCCTGTTCTACACAATCCCTCCATTGTAGTCGATTGCTTTCATCTTTCTCCCTCTTTTCCTCAGCTGCCGAATGACACCCTAAACTTGCCATTCGTGTCTGCATTAGGGTTTTTCTCGGCCCGACATGGATTTACGATTGACATGGTGTGCACTCGTGGTTCTTTCCTCCCAGCCCCTCAACAATCTTCCTCTTGCGAGATGAAGGGTGCGCTTTCGTTGTCCTTTTCTTGGATTCGATGGTCGTAAGAATGGGACTCACAAGAAAGGATACAAGGAGGGCTCATTGCTCACTCATCTCGAGAGATCGTCACTATCGATGAGGACAGAGACAAGCTTTATGTCGCAGCGAGGTTTAAGGATTACAAAGTTTACAAAGCATGGGAGGAGGTTACGCAATAAATTGAAGATGTGGGTCTCATGTTGAGTGCTTGCGTTTGCACATAAGTGGAGAATCTCGTGTAGGTCTCACAAAGGGGAAGCTACTCAAGGGCCTTTTAATGGAGCTTGGAGCTAGTTTTTTAATTCATGGCGTTCCTTGCCCGCGAGAACCTCATGCATCGTCATCCATCGATGAAGAAGCTATAGGTGATCCTCCTCCCTCGTTTGAGCTTGGAACTGTTGGATAAGGTTTTACGAGAACAATATCACTCTTGTTTCCGGCATCCTGACTAATTGTAAGCTTGCTTCTCGAAACCTTCAATGCCGCGATTCGGAAAGTTATTGCATCTCCAGGGGACATTACATTGTGGATTGACTTCTTCTTCTTCCCATATGTGTCTTTGCGCGTTTTCACTCCAAAAAACAATGAGGAGGAAAGGTCGTACAAGGAAGAAGATTGCCATCAACTCGCGCTAGTTACATGGGCCGAACCAAATGGCTGTAGTGTTTTGGTTCAACAGCGTTAGAGGAGCAAGAGGAGGCGGCCGCGTAAAAAGGAAGAAGAAGCAACGCAATCGGAATCGACAATATCTACGGTTATGCCGTAAGAAACTTAGCTACGGCATGTATCCGCAGCCATTCGAACTCTTACTTCTAACGGAGTTGCACCTGCTAACGCTGATACACTCGCTGAATTGAAAGGCAAGCATCCATATTCCAGACCACCGAATATCCCAGCCACACCCCCTTCTCAATGAATATTTGGCTGGCTGGGAACCGCCCACTTTGAGTTGGGAGTGTTTGTCGCCTCGGCACCGCTCACTCCATTGCTAAAACCGGGTGGGGTCTACGTCCTATAGCTCAGGTACTGTTTGGGCGTTTGGTATCTAAGGTTGCAGCCACGCACGTAGGTAAGGAAATGGAGGCTTATTTAAGCGATTATCAGTTTGGTGTTGGTGTACAGTGTGGTGGTGAAGCTATTCTTCACTCGGCTAACCGTCTGCTGGAAGAGTACGGTGAGACTGATTCGCGTACTATGCTTATGGTGGATTTCTCTAATGCTTTTAACTTGGTCGACAGGTCTGCTATGCTTAGGGAAGTTAGATTACGCTTCCCCTCTATTGCTTACTGGGTGGAGTTTTGTTATTCCAATCCTGCGCACCTGTATTATTTGGATCATACTTTATTCTCTGCGCAAGGTGTGCAACAGGGTGACCCCCTCGGCCCCCTCCTTTTTGCTCTAACTCTCCACCCCCTTGTCCACAAAATTGCAGAGCAATGTACTTTGGATCTCCAAGCCTGGTACCTCGATGACGGAACGCTGATTGGTGATACTTTGATGGTCTCGAAAGCCTTACAAATTGTTCAGCAGGAGGGGCCTTCTCTGGGTTTACATCTAAATATTTCGAAGACAGAGATTTATTGGCCGGTGGTTGACACTAGAGGGTTAGCTTTGGGAGTTTTTCCTGAAGGGATCAGTAGGCCTAAGAAAGGCGTGAAGTTACTTGGTGGCCCGGTTAGTTTCGATCCACAATTTTGTAAGGACTTGGTTGTTAATAGGGTGCATAAGAACTTGGAGTTGATGGAAGCTATTAAGAAGCTAAAGGATCCACAATGTGAGTTGTTACTCTTACGGCTGCAAGTGGAGTCTCCGGACTCTACTTTTCTATGCGCACGGTCAAACCTCGAATACTTGTCTAACGCTCGGCCGTTGTATGATGAGAATTTGGTCGAATACTTACGACAACTTCTTGTAGGTGATGGACACGGCTTTGGGCTGCTACAACGAGAGATTAGTCACTCTTCCTATCAAGCATGGGGGATGGGAGTTTATACTATGAAAGACACCATGCAGTATTGCTATATGGCGTCTTATACACAGACAATTTCTCAGCAGCGCAATATCTTGCGACATTCCTACGTGGATGGTTCGAGCCCCAGTCTTGGTCACGCTTTCAGTGCATATAATCAGGTATGTGGTATTGTAGACTCACCACTCAGCATTGATGGAATCGCCCCCCTTTTTATGAGCTCCCTGACGGTTAAATACTTTGATGCTGTGGTGAAGAAAATTCCCACTAGTTTTGATATGTCCGTGCGTGATGCGGTTTTGTGGCAATGCAACAAGTCTAAACATGCTCAAGATTATTTGCTTGCTATTCCCATTGATGGGCTGAACCAAAGGATTGGTCCTGAGACAAGTTTCAATCGGTGGTGCGTTATAGATTGGGCATCCCCCTTTTTGAGGTGGGTGATGTATGTTACGCATGTGGGAGGGAGATGGATATTTTTGGTGATCATCTTTGTACTGACCGTACCAAGGGGATTGGTCTTAAATTTCGACATGATCTTATACGAGACACTTTTCTTGATATGTTATCGCGCAGAGTCGCCCAGGGATGGAAGTATCGTTAGGGCTTATATCTGATGATGGTTCGGCGTTGAGACCCGCGGACATTTTGGTTTACAATTGGTTTAATGGGCATAACATGTGTCTAGACGTTCTGGTGTCTCTCCCCTCACAGGTAAAGGGGTGCATGCCTTTTCTCCGGGGCAAGCGATTGCTAATCTTTGTGGCCAAGAAGAATGCTAAATATTTTGATAAGTGTTCATCTCAAGGTTTCGGCTTTGGTGTCTGGCTTTCACCACTTTAGGGGAGTTGGGTAGTGACACGATTGATTTTTGAAGAGATTACGTAATTACATGGCCAGTCATGATGCGAATGTCAAGGTTGGAGATTTTCTTTTCCATAGGTTAGGTGTCGTCATTCAAAAAGGGATTGGAGCTCAACTTGTTGCGAGACTCCCATCCAATTCTTGTAAACTCCTTTCTGTTGATGAGGATTAATAAAATTAAAAAAAAAAAAAAAAAAAAAAAAAAAAAAAAGGAAAAAAAAAAAAAATTGGGTTTGTATAGTTTGTTTTTATTTTTGTATTCTTTCAATAAAGCCTATGGAAAGAAGGAATATTTGTAATGAAGTATCAAGCGATAAGGAATTTGAGGAAAGAATCATATTGTCGAGATTTTACGATTATCATCAGAGTTGAAGACCGAAGACGAAGATGAAGACACCGATAGAAGACCGAAGACGTTTTATGGATCTTTGTGAGAGTGGTGCTAGCCGCACGCTCGAACGGATTCACTTTCGTAAGTAGCATATTCCCACCTTCGTTAAATGGTTTGATTTCCTTTCGAAGAGATCGTCGAAAAATGGGTTTTCAAAAATATATAAAAGATGTGGGTTTTCAAAATATTTCGGAGGGTTTTGCCTTCCTACCATTCAACGTGTCCCGAGGATTCTCTCTTCATTCCTACGGACACATGTGTGACCCATAAAGAGCCGTTTATTATTGAGAGCAATATCATAAAACCCTTTCTTGTGAGGCGAGTCGAGACTTTCGATCACTCCGAACCCGAATTTTAGTCGAGAAGGGATGGTTACTCTCTCTCAACTTTAAGAATGAGATTGTGTTCATTTATGTGTCTAACTTCTTATGACTAGTGCGAGAATCTCTATGTCTTCTTAGCGCGTTGGATACTATCATTACGGAGAACTAGTAAGTTGGAAAAATAGGTTTTGTGGGTATATCTCTAGTAAACCCTCACGAGACTATAACTCGTCCACTAGGGACACCTAGGGGTTTAAAGGCTTGTTATTTATGCTAAAAGTGACCGTAGCCTCGACGACACGGAGTTGTTGTATTTTATTGTTTTGTTTGATTTGCTCGAGGACAAGCAAAGTCTAAGTGTGGGGGAATCTGATAGGTGTAGAATACACCGTACTTACTATCTAGTAGTTACGCTTTCTTTGCTATTTTTCTTGTGAATTATGTACTTTCTGTTTTCTTTTGAGTTATTAGGTATTCTGGAGTCGCGCGGAGAAAAAAAGAAAGACAAAACGTCCAATTGGAGCAAAAAGAGCAGAATCATTTCACAGGAAAATATTTTTAGCAGTCATGCGAGAGTTAAGGGACAACATGTTTATGTTTTAGAGATAAGGGCTGTCATTCTGGTGGCCTGTATTAATCCGCATGGTGTCTATAACAATTTTGGTTCTTACCATGCCCTAGTTTTGGTTTCCTCTTCATTCTTTTCTCAAATTCGAGAGAAGTGAGAAAATGGGCGCACAAAGACAGAAGCTGATAGAAGGAAGTTGAGAGAAATCAAATTTGTTGTTGTGAAGAGTAATAGATGAAATTGGTGGTATTGTGAAGCCGCTGCTGCCATGGTCGAACCAGGGGGTGAGTTAGGGTTCAATGGAAGAATTTGTGAAGGTTCGGATGAGTAATTAGAGATTCGAGACCTGGATCGAGATGGTTTGGATTCTCATTTACAGTTAGGGTTTTGATTGAAGAGAAGGACGAGGAAGAATTCAGATCGAGGATGATTTGGTCAAGAATTATGGCAATGATGTGTTGATGATGGGGATGGATTTTTGAACGAGGAGAGAATGGGTTTTGATGGAGATTCCGAAATGGGTATCTTTGTCAAGAACAAGATGTGGTTGTTGGAAGGAATTTGTGGAGATATTCATGGGTGGCTGCTGTTGATTCAACATGGGAGAAGATGATTCTGTGTTGAGTGCCTGAAATGGAAAGGAGAACAAAGAAAAGATGAAATTGATAATGGGTTTTGCTGCCATGAAAGTTACTGGTCAGGTCTTGATGTTATAGAGAACGACTGAGCTATGGAATGAGGCTGTAATGGTGATTTTCATGGCTCAGGTGGTGAGACTGAAAAGCTGCAAGTATAAGCATCTGATGGTGATATAATGAGTCCAGGGAAGAACATGAATCCAGTGCTGATGTTGGTATTGCTAGTGTGAAGCTGGTGAAGATGAAATTGCTGCTGAACTGGAATGGGTTTCCTGAACCTCTGTTGATTGCAAGAAGATATGGAGGTGCTGCTCAGACATGAAATGAGTGGAGCTGTTAATGTTTGTGCTAGACTGAGGCAGACAATGGCAGGGCTAAGATGTTGAGCTGCTGCTATGCAGCTATGAGCTAATGAGGCTATTATGGGTGGTTCTCATGAGTCATAGGGAATGTTGCAGGATTGAAGGCTGTGATGGCTCAGTGGTGTGTGTCAATTGTTACATGAAAATTTCAGGTGGAATAGAGCTGTGATGTGACATGGGCCTGCAATGGATTAGCTGTGGTGCTGTGTCGAATGGGTTACAAGTGATGGCAGGTTGCAATGGGGCTGTGGCTGTGCTGGTGCTCTTTGATTGAATGGAAGAGAGTGAAGAATGGTTGGATGGTGTTGGCGGTGACAATGAAGTACACATGGTCTTTGTGTGTTTCCTATGTGAGTAAATGGTGGAAATTGCTAGGCCAAAGTACAGAGATGGCTTGAATTGTTGGTTCTTGGCCTGTGGCAGTGGTGGTAGCAGCTCAACTTGAACTGAGACAGAACTGGTGCTCGGTTAGATGTATTTTGCAGGTGGTGATGCTGGTGGTTGAAATGACTAAGACAATGGCTGTTTGAGGTCAAGAGTTGGAAGTGCAGGGCTGTATGGCAGTGGTGGTCTTGTAACTGAGCCAAGGAGCAGCTGCAGGGAGAAAGAAAAGGGCAATAGAAGCGGCAATTGTGAATGTTAAGCACTGGAATGGAAATTGCAGATTGGTTGGAGTTAGTGCGGGTTTTGGTTGCGATGTTGTGTCTCCGGTGGAGGCTATATTGCAGTGTTGGTGGAAATTTGTGTTGATGCGGCTTTGGCTTAAGATGGACTGAAATGCAATTGCGGGGCGGAGTGGGTTGATAACTCGGTGCGGGGGCCAACATGGCTAGATGGATTAGGTGATGCACAATGATTAGCATCTGCGCTTTTGCCCGTGCAATGGCTCAAGGCCGGCAATTGACTCAAGAACAGTGACTCACATCCGAAGTCATGACGACTTGCCCGACAAATGTCTTTGATCCGATCCAACTCGAGACTGACCGAGTTGACCCCTGAATCGTTGACCAGCCGATCCAACCCGTTGACCGGTGGCCGGCGGACTTTGCCGATCCATAGGAGCTGTTTTCCGGCGATTTTCCGGCCGATTTCCGGCCACAATACCAGACTTCCGGCGACCACTTTCGGGGCGTATTTTCTACACGGGTTTCTCGTTCTTATGGGTTTGGTGGATTCTCACCTAATGGACTTTGAGGACTAGACCTAATTTTAGAAGTTTGAGAAATCTATAAAAGGGAAGGTCTTCTACAACTTATGATATCTTTGCTTGGAATTTTTGGAGAGCCACTTTTGTTTACGCTTCTAGGGTTTGGTTTTGTTCTTCTTCTTCTTTGTTTTATTATTGAATATTGATGATGATGAACTCCATAGCTATGAGTAGCTAAACTTATTATTGGTTATGGGATAAAAGTTGATTTCTCAACATGCTTTCGATTCAATGAATTAGTTTTGTCTCAATAATTATTGTTTGTGATTTACAATTAATAGTGTTATAAGATTTGAAAACTTGTTAGGTTGAGTCCGGAATCAATCCGATTTGTGTTCATCTCTAGAGCTATATTAGGGTTTTCAATCTGGCGTTGTTTATCCCCGATTCTAAGTAGCATAATTGTGATTAACGCTTATAGTAATATATCCTATTAGTCACAAGTGAATCATAACTTTTGTTAAAACGTTTAGTGCTTTTACACATTCGTTTGCATTGATGAGTCTTATTCCATAAATCTTAATGCTCTTAGGGAGTTAAACTTAATTGTGCTTTTACACTTTAGGTTGCTTTATTGAAGAATTCACATATGCATCTTTTAATGTGGTTGTGATGAAAACAGGGAATTAACGGGTTATACTTGCGATCAAGATATCCTAGGACTTTTAATAAATACGAGATTAAATACCAATTCTAATCATTGATGAAAATACATGTTTGTGAATGATACTATCCCTTGACCAATATTCTCTCCTTATTGATAATTCCAATTACTTACTTTGCTTTTAATTACTTTTATTTGCTTAAATACAACAAACATACCTTGGGTTATTCTAGAAACTGAAAGTTTATAACAACAAACGCTTCCTGTGGATACGAACTCTTTCTTATCGAATACTATATTTATATTTAGTTGATTGAGAAAGTGAAATTATATTTGACAGATTGACAACCGACCAGTTTTCTTAGATTTAAAGTTTACAGTGAACAAATTGGACCTGTTGCCGTCGAACTTAGTGGATGGAAGAGATGGAATAGAATCTCACTGTTGCTGACAAGAACAAGAAGATGGGTTGTGGAAGAAAATTCAGATGAGTTCAGGGAGAAAGAAATTGAGATGTGGGTTAAGTTGAATTCGATCTCAAATGGGTTCTCTGAAGCTGAGAAGTTCTATGGGATTAATGGGTTTCTGGAATTGAAAGCAGGACAACGAGATGATGTTGCTGTCGGTGGAGAAGCTGATAAAGAAGGAGAAGACAATGGTGAATGATTGCAGATGAATGGTAAATTGCTTGAATAGATGAATGTTTAGGACTGCAGGAATGGAGCTAAGAATGGCCGGAATTTGGCCTGGAAATGACCGAGAAACAGCCAGAACTCGGCGGGCATTCCATTCACATGAGTCAGCTCAGTGACTTAGGAAACCAACTCAGTAATCAGATCATTCAGCTGAATTAAAGACCAAGTAAGATGATGACTCGGTGTCTAACTCACTCTCTCCCTTTGACCCTTGACTATTAAGGACCGTTAGATTGACCGTTATCTCCTAGCAGCAGAATTGAATATTAAATTCGACGGAGAAGAATATTCGATTAACGGCGGTGACTTTCTGCGTAGATTTAAATTGGTGGATGGATTTTCCCAACAACCCAAAGTTACAGATTTTTTTGTGTGTTCTAAACTCATGGGTGTGAAGACTTGGATTTGGAATTGGATGGAGAATTTGGCTCAAATTTGGAAAGAGAAGATGGAAGATTTGAGAAAGACTTGAACTTGGAAATTGAATTATTATGGAATGAGGATTCTATTCCTTGGAAGATTTGGAGAACATTGAAGCCTATAAATAGAGAAATTCTCTACACACTTATACACACCTTTTTACACAACACTTCTCTTTTCTTTATTCTTTGTGTGAACTCCTTAACATGAGTAGCTAATTTTATTATTGATTGAGGATGAATTCTAGTTCTTAACATATGATTTGAGTTTTGTTTTCAATTCTATTTTGAAGTTTTCCCATGATTATCGTTTGTTTTTACTAATAGGAATGTTTATACATTCATGGTTGATTGATAGATTGTTTAGAGTGCACGCTAAATTGATTTGTTAATTTGATCTAAAGCTAGTGAAAGTTGGGGGATAAGTAATCGTTTCTTGACTCTTTACACAAGTATCAAACATGAGACCTTGCGGAGGGATTCCGTGGAGCATTGTGTAATGAAAACAACATTAGCAAGTAGACCTTGATCTAAGAGTCTAACTACTAATGTCAACCTAATAAGTTCATAAATCTTAATGCGTTTATTTAAATTACATCTTGAGTGATCTACTACTAGGTGGTTTGGTAAATAGAATCCGTTAGGGTCGAGAACTTACGTATCCTGTGATCTGAGGATTTAGGGGTTTAGCGTCTGATCTAGCCGCTTTACCTACGGTTGGTGATAATCTGTGACTAATAACATGTGGATGAAAAACATAACTTGAATCATTGTTTTGCAACGAAGAAGGATTCCTTGGTCTTGTCTCTCTTATTGATTTCTACTTTATCTTTGAATTGCTTTGTTTATTTTCTTTTGCTTTATATACCCCCCTTTTTGTGACAATTAAGACAACTAAAACCTCTTTCTCCTCGTGCGAACGAACTTAACTACCACCATATTACTTGTTAATTGAGTGGAAAAATATTCACTAATTTGTTGTGGTTACGACTCGCATCAGATAGGTGTCTAAAACACCTAATTTTATATCTAGTATTTATGATTTCATTTCTATTGTCTTTACGAATTGTGTCTCTTATGTTTGATTTTGAGTTTATTAGGTGCAATGGAGTCATTATGAGCAAAAGAAGAAGAAATTTGCCATTTGGAGCGAAAAGGAGCACAAAGGCCAATTCACATGCGAGTGATACTTGGAGCCGGCTAAGGCTGAGAAAGATGGAGGTAAAGAATGGACTGTCAGTTTTGGGGAACTGACAGTTGAATGGGACCAATTAAAGGCTCAGGATGGCCCTTATTCTATCTTAGGGTGTCTCTAGCCTATATGGTTATTACCAACATCTGGAATTCAGAGAATGATTTCTCAATCATTTATTCCATAACTCAGAGAGAAAAGAAACGTCGGCTTACTAAAGAGGAGAAGTTGTTGTTGTTGAGACTGATGTTGATGATGGCTGCGATGGAATCAAGTGATGGTGATAACCTCAGAGATTGATGAAGATTATACTTGAGAGATGAGATTCAGAGAGATCGAGAAATGAGGATGGTATGGTTGATTCGAATTTGGGTTTAACAAAGAGTTGCAGATGAAGATTTGAATGAATCAAAGATGAATTTATGGATGAAATTGATATGGGTTTGCTGTAAAAGGTCGAGATATGGGTTTGTATGAAATCATAGAAGAAGATTCCGAATAAATCAGTCGAATTAGGGTTTTCTGTAGTTCAATTGAATTGAAGAAATTGGTAACTGAAGTTGCAGTCGGTAAGAATTGGAGAGATGGGTTGAATTGGTTACACAAAGCTGCTGTCGAGTTGAAATTCAAGGGTTTCTTGGCTGAAAAGAAGGAGATTATGGAGCTGTGAATGATTTACAGGCTAAGTGAAGAAGATATTGATGGGTTTGTTTACCAGGAACTGATGTTGCTTATAATGGTTGAATTATGAAAGAAGATATAGGTGGTCTGAGTTTGAATGGGTACAGGTTGATGGTTCTGGCGATACTGGAAGTGTTCTTTGCTATACATATCACAAAGAAGATGGAGTTTTGTTGTAGCCATGGGTTCGAGATGAATTAAATGGAGGAGGTTTCTGGTGGTGTCTGTTGCCTTGATTGAAGTTGCGGTTGGTTTGCAACAACCTTGGAGATGAAACTGATGCTCAAGAAGACGCACTGGTGGTGTTGGTTTGCTTGTGAACTGCAATTGCAGGTCATGGGCTGGTGATTGGCCAGAGATTTAACCGCAGTGCAGATGGTTTGCGGCGGTGGAAATGCTTGAGACTAATAAGAAGGGATGTCATGGAAGCTGAGAAGACATGGAAAGAGCTTGGGAGCTTTCTTGTCATGTGTATGGAGAACGAGATGCAGGAGAAGCCTTGATTGGAGATGGTTCTTGGCATGGATCAGAGGCTGTAAGGAGGACAAGCTAGTGATGTTGTTGGTTTTGAGTGAATACAATTTGGAGTTTAAACTAGTGGTTGCGACGACCGGGAGGGGTTGTGTTGCAGAAGTAGAGTTGATATGAAAACAAGAAGAGGCAATAGTGGTATGAAACTGTAGGCGATGGTGAAACGATGGCGAACTCGCAAGTGAACTTGCAGCTACAGATGGAGCCAAGAAATCATATGAGAGGTTAATGTTGAGATGTGCTGATACAAGCACAGGCCTGGTGCAAGACAGCAAGGATTATGGCCTGAGAAGGGAGATGGCTTAAGCTGAGATGGTGCTGTTTTGAGTTCGCAGAGAAGCTAATCTATTTCCGCTGATGTCTAATGCTAGTGGAAGAGCAGAATAGAGGAAGGAACAACTGATGCCAAGGAGTTACAGTAGTTAATGGTTCAATATTGAAGCTCGAGATGGCGATGCCGTGGTGGTATATGTTGATAGCAAATGCTGCTGCTAAGTGCAAATGAGGAAGAATTTATGTTATGCTAGCCATGATTGAATGGTCAGAATGCTAGATGAATGTTAGGCTTCAGTTGTGCAGGGAAGTATAAGTGTAAAAGGCTTGAAACTGGCCTAGATTGGACATAAACAGAGGAAATTCTGTCGGAATCGGAGTACGACGAGTTGACTCAACGATCCGATCACCGACTCACCGATCCAGTGGTTTACTAAGATGGACTTGGGCTCTTATATATGGGCTAGACAAGTGAGATAGCCGAGATTTGGAAAGTTTGGCTTTTGGTGGAGAAAAGCTATATAAAGGGTCTATTCTATCATCTAAAGGAATCTTACCTCATCTTCTACTTTTGTTCTAGGGTTTAGAAAGAAGGAAACTTTTATTTTTCTTCTTGTTATGAACCCCATTAACATGAGTAGTTAATTTTATCATTGGTTATGGATTAATTTGATTTCACAAAGCATGTTTCGTATTCAATAAATTAGTTTTGTCTCCATGCTTTATCATTTATGATTTACCATTAATATTGTCATATGAGTTGAATGCTTGTTTAGTCGAGTCGCGAATCGATTGAGTTTACTTTCATCTCTATTGCTATATTAGAGTTTATTATACGCAAAAGTGATAAATTTATGATTTCAAGTAGCATAATTGTGGGTAGTGCTTGTAGTGATATATCCTACTAGTCACAAGTGAGTCATAACCTTTGTTAAATCGGATTAGTGCTTTTACACGTTCGATTGCTTTGATTGGCCTGATTTCATAGAATTTAACGCATCTAGGGAATTAAACTTGATTAGTGCTTTTACACGTTAGGTTGTTCTCTAAGATATAATTCATATTCGCATCTTTTAATGTGTTTGTTGATGACAAGAGGAGATTTGCGGGATATTCTTGCGATCAAGGTATTCTAGGGCCTTTGATAAAAGTTGAGATTAAAATATCAATTCTAGTTATTGTGTTGAAAACATGTTTGTGATTGAAGATGAAATACTTAACCAATATCTTCACATATTTGCGTGCTTGCTTTGCTTTGTTTGCTTTTAGTTTAATTTCCTTTTACATAAAATCAGAAAAATCCCCCCCTTTGTTTATATAAGAAATCGAAACAAACGACAACCTAGACCTCTATGTGGGAACGATCCTTTCTTGCCCTTGCTTCATAATATATTTTGAGTAGTAAGAAAGTGTAATTATATTTGCTCGGCTGACAACCGATCAAATTTTGGCGCCGTTGCCGGGGAGGAAGCGGTTGTCACTTGTTTTTTGTTTCTTATTTTTTTGTTTTTTGTTTTTGTTTTTTGTTTCGGTTGTCACTTGTTTTTAGTCTCGACTCTGCCTCACAAGAAAGGGTTTTATAAAGTTGCTCTCAATAATTAATAGCTTTTTATGGGTCACACATGTATCCAGGTCGGAATGAAGAGAGAATCCTGCGACACGTTGAATAGTAGAAAGGCCAAACCCTCCGAATTGTTTTGAAAACTCACATCTTTTATTCATTTTGAAAACCCATTTTTCTGACGATCTCTAAGAAAAGAAATCAACCACTTAACGAAGGTGGGAATATGCTTACTTACCTCGTTATCCGTTCGACGTGCAGTTAGCACTACTCTCACAGCATCCATAGAAACGTCTTCGGTCTTCAATCTTTTTCTTCATCTTCGTCTTCGGTCTTCAACTCTTGATGATAACTCTTGATCTTCGTAGAATCTTGACAATGTGATTCTTTCCTCTAATTCCTTGTTGCTTGAAACTTCATTATGGATATTCCTTATTTCCATTGGTTGTATTGAAAGAACAAAATTAAAAAACAAACCAAAATTATGATACAACACATTTTTCTTGTGTCTTTTTTTTTTTTTTTTTTTTTATTGAGACAAGACGCTGGTAGTGGTCTAGGTAGTTTTATTTTTCATAGATTCGGTGTCGCTATTCAAAAAGGAGTTGGTGCTCAGCTTGTTGCTCGGCTACCAGCTTAAAACTCTATAGTTTAAATGAAATTTAAAAGAAATAAATAATAATAATAATAATAATAAAAAATGAAAACAAAAAAATAATAAAACTAATAATGAACCTAACAAAACTTTCTCTTGTCTCTTTTTTCTTTTTTCTTTTTTTTTTCAATTTTTTTTTTTTTGTAATGAGACAAGAGAAATAAACACAAACTGAAAATAAGAATAAAATAAGTACAAATGGCCATTGTGTAAGTACTTTACCGCTTGATTCTTCACAACTTGTATGTCTTGATATCATAAAATTCTTGAACTCTCATCTTGATAATCTTCGTTCTTGTACATAAAGTCTTCAACTTGTAAAAATTCTGCTCCTTATCTTGTTGCTATACTTGAATATGAAATCTGCTCATTTCTGTACTGTTGCTTTTAAACCTTGAACGTCTTCAACTTTCCTTCAATTTGTGATGCTCCTCTTATTGATGATGGTGGTGTTTCTATGGACCTATTGGTGTAGAGAGAGATAAAGTGGATGGTGCTAACTGCGAACAAGATTACAAGTGGTATGTAAGTTAGCAATTCGATGTCACCATCATGATTGATAAAATAGCACTCAAGAGATCAAAGTAGTGCTTATATTGGTGGGAGGTTGGGTAGCTCACCATTCTACCCGGAATTAACGTACGGTGACACACACTCTAAAAGCACATATTTAGACAGGTACAAAGAAGTGAAGGTCGGTGCCTCTCATGATGTAACATGGGTAGTCTCCACTATAGGGGACCACTACTCTAATACCGAATTCAGTGTGCACCTTATTTGTCACTGGCATGGTTAAATACAACTTTAACTCTCATACAAGTAAGAAACCCGATCATGTTCTCTGTCATCTCTAAGTTCAGTCACTCTTATGAGAATCTCGATGTAATCTTAGCGACATGTATACTATGTGACTCTAAACTAACCACAAGTTGGAGTTTTCTTATTCACTATTTTACACAAAAGTTGAAACTTTTGAAAAATTTACAATGCAAATGCTTAACCACTCCCCCACACTTAAACTTTACATTGTCCTCAATGTAAATTGAATAAATCCAAAGAAAGTCAAGGTGGGAAATAATATAATAATATGCAAAATAAGAAATAAAAATAATAATAATAATAAAACCAAGATAAGAAATACAAAACCAGTGGGTTGGCTCCCATTTAGCGCTTGGTTTAAAGTCGTCAGCCCGACTTGCAAGACGAATTCTCCATACACCAATAATCTGAAAAGTTGGGGATCCTTCCATGTAACCTGTTTTGCAAATAGTAACTTCACACAAACATTAATACAATAAAGCAAAAGTGAAGCTATAGCCCAATAGAAGTTTCCCCCACACTTATTCTTGTCCACACTTGGAAGTGTATAAAGAAAATAAAATTCAGGAACTTTTATGGTTTCTTCTTTGCAAACTTGCATAGTATGAGAATCAAATGTTTCTAATGGCGGATATCGAGAAATAAAGTCATTCAATAATATTCTCGAAGCACATACATTCAAACCAATAAGAGGTAAATGAGAAGAATCAATATGCAAAGGCAAACCTTGCAACTCTTGTGTTATGGTATTCTCTTCATCCTTAGAAAATTCAAGTGTATTACTTACCTCTTGTATATCATGGTCCTCTATCAAACCTTGCAAGCATTGTTCGTCCGTTTCTGCCTCAATTATAGTTTCGACATCAACATCTTCGTTACAATCCTTTGCAAGCTCAATTGGGTCATCCACAATATTGGTCATATCGGTTTCATTCTCAACACACTCCTCTTTGTTGTAAGGCACATACTCTCTTGCGGCTCCAAATTTCGCTATAAGAAACTTTTTTAGAAGACTCACAAATGCATCACCCTCAAGATCCACCCTTTGAATAGGCTCTTGATCATTATAACGATCAATGCCTGAGTAATCTACACAAGTGTCAACATATTCCTCTTCGTCTTCATTAGATTCAAACCTTGTTGCAACGAAATTCTGTAAAACACTAGTTTCATCATACTCATGTACATTTTGAATAGGTGCTTGATCACTATAAAGATCAAGAGTTGAGTCCACTACACTAGTGTCATCAAATATCTCTAAAGGTTGGTCCTTTTCAACACAATCATCTTCATTTTCGACTCACCGAAATCGAATCAATCGGTTTCCCAACCTTTATCACGACGCCGTTTAAGCTCCATACGAATGGTCCAGCTAATTTCATCGACAAGCTCTTACGAGGCTCCATCATCTTCCAACTTGTATAATTTCTGTGCAAGTTTTCTAACGTTCACACGCTTACCACCATTTGATACAATATGTTCTCTTTCCCATGACTCTTCCCTTTGAATAGGTGAATGATCATAACTACGATACGAAGTCGGGTAAAAAAAAGTGTTGCAGAAATTGGTTTGTGCGACGTTCCCTTTATCACTGTCAAGTTGGTCTAATCCAATTATAGCACTCATACATCTCGGATAAAGCAAATTGGAAGTAGAATTGTTCCACATAGGTGCTTGACTTACATACCCACTACAAGGTTGTTGTTGGTATGTATGAAAATCACCATAAGCTCTTGGATATTGGTCATAACCAATAAATTGGTTTCGATTGTATCCCATAGGTGGTGGTCAATCGTCATAGTGTTGAGGAGGTTGGAAACCGTATCCATTGTTCCAATATGCTCCTTCCATAATAGGTACCTGAAACAAGAGTTCTCAAAACTATGTTAAAACCAGAAAATAAAAACTAAAAACAAAACTAAAAAAAATAAATAAAAATAAATACGAAACCAAAAACAAGTGACAACCGCTGCCTCGCGCCAAAATTTGGTCGGTTGTCAGCCGAGCAAATATAATTACACTTTCTTACTACTCAAAATATATTATGAAGCAAGGGAAGAAAGGATCGTTCCCACATAGAGGTCTAGGTTGTCGTTTGTTTCGATTTCTTATATAAACAAAGGGGGGATTTTCTGATTTTATGTAAAAGGAAATTAAACTAAAAGCAAACAAAGCAAAGCAAGCACGCAAATATGTGAAGATATTGGTTAAGGATTTCATCTTCAATCACAAACATGTTTTCAACACAATAACTAGAATTGATATTTTAATCTCAACTTTTATCAAAGGCCCTAGAATACCTTGATCGCAAGAATATCCCGCAAATCTCCTCTTGTCATCAACAAACACATTAAAAGATGCGAATATGAATTCTATCTTAGAGAACAACCTAACGTGTAAAAGCACTAATCAAGTTAAATTCCCTAGATGCGTTAAGTTCTATGAAATCAGGCCAATCAAATCAATCGAACGTGTAAAATCACTAATCCGATTTAACAAAGGTTATGACTCACTTGTGACTAGTAGGATATATCACTACAAGCACTACCCACAATTATGCTACTTGCAATCAGAAATTTATCACTTTTGCGTATAATAAACTCTAATCTAGCAATAGAGATGAAAGGAAACTCAATCGATTCGCGACTCGACTAAACAAGCATTCAACTCATATGATAATATTAATGGTAAATCATAAACGATAAAGCATGGAGACAAAACTAATTTATTGAATAAGAAACATGCTTTGTGAAATCAAATTAATCCATAACCAATGATAAAATTAACTACTCATGTTAATGGGGTTCATAACAAGAAGAAAAATATAAGTTTCCATCTTTCTAAACCCTAGAACAAAAGTAGAAGATGAGGTAAGATTCCTTTAGATGATAGATTTATATAGATTTTCTCCACCAAAAGCCAAACTTTCCAAATCTCGGCTATCTCATTGTCTAGCCCATATATAAGAGCCCAAGTCCATCTTAGTAAACCACTGGATCGGTGAGTCAGGTGACTGGATCGTTGAGTCAACTCGTCGTACTCCGATTCCGACAGAATTTCCTCTGTTTATGTCCAATGCAGGCCAGTTTCAAGCCTTTTACACTTATCCTTCCCTGCACAACTGAAGCCTAACATTCATCTAGCATTCTGACCATTCAATCTTGGCTAGCATAACATAAATTCTTCCTCATTTGCACTTAGCAGCAGCATTTGCTATCAACATATACCACCACGGCATCAGTTCCATCTCGAGCTTCAATCTTGAACCATTAACTACTGTAACTCCTTGGAATCAGTTGCTCCTTCCTCCACTCTGCTCTTCCACTAGCATCAGATATCAGCGACAATAGCTTAGCTTCTCTGCGAACTCAAAACATCACCATCTCATCTTAAGCCATCTCCCTTCTCAGGTCATAACCCTTGCTGTCTTGCACCAGGCCTGTGCTTGTAGCAGCACATATCAACACTAACCTCTCATCTGATTTCTTGGCTTCATCTGTAGCTGCAAGTTCACTTGCGAGTTCGCCATCGCTTCACCCTCGCCTACAGTTTCATACCATTATTTCCTCTGCTTGCTTTCATCTCAACTCTACTTCTGAGAAGGGAGATGGCTTAAGCTGAGATGGTGATGTCTTGCACCAGGCCTGTGCTTGTAGCAGCACATCTCAACACTAACCTCTCATCTGATTTCTTGGCTTCATCTGTAGCTGCAAGTTCACTTGCGAGTTCGCCATCGCTTCACCATCGCCTACAGTTTCATACCATTATTGCCTCTGCTTGGTTTCATCTCAACTCTACTTCTGCAACACAACCCTGCTCAGTGCGTCAGCTGCCACTAGTTTAAACTCCAGTTGTATTCACTCAAAACCAACATCATCACTAGCTTGTCCTCCTTACAGCCTCTGATCCATGCCAAGAACCATCTCCAACTGCAGCTTCTCCTGCATCTGCAGTTTCTCATACACAGCAGCAAGAACAGTTCCCAAGCTCTGTCCATGTCTTCTCAGCTTCCATGCCATCCCTTCTTATTAGTCTCAGTTGCTTCTACTGCTGCAACCCATCTACACTGCGGTTAAATCTATGGCCAATCACCATCCCATGACCTGCAATTGCAGTTCACAAGCAAACCAACACCACCAGAGGCATCTTCTGAGCATCGTTTCATCTCCAATGCAAACTACCAACCAAAACTTCAATCAAGACAACCACCAGAAACCTCCTCAATTAATTCATCTCAGACCCATGGCTACAACAAAACTCCATCTTCTTTGTGATATGTATAGCAGCAACACTTTCAGTATCGCTAGAACCATCAACATATACCCATTCAAACTCAGACCACCTCCATCTTCTTCTATGATTCAACCATTATAAGCAACATCAGTTCCTGGTAAACAAACCCATCGATCTCTTCTTCACTTAGCCTATAAATCATTCACAGCTCCATAATCTCCTTCTTTTCAGCCAAGAAACCCTTGAATTTCAACTCGACAGCAGCTTTGTGTAACCAATTCAACCCATCTCTCTAATTCTTACCTAAGCTGCAACTTGATTACCAATTTCTCCAATTCAATTGAACTACGGAAAAACCCTAATTCGACCGATTTCTTGGCATCTTCTTCTACGATTCCATACACATCCATATCTCGACCTTTTACAAAGAAACCCACATCAATTTCAGCCATCAATTCATCTTTGATTGGTCAAATCTTCATCTCGCAACTCTTTTTTAAACCCAAATTTGAATCAACCCTACCATCCTCATTTCTCGATCTCTCTGAATCTCATCTCTGTTATAGTAATCTTCATCAGTCTCTGAGGTTATCACCATCACTTGATTCCATCATAGCCATCATCAACATCAGTCTCAACAACATCAACTTCTCCTCTTCAGTAAGCCGCCATTTCTTTTCTCCGAGTTATGGAATAAATGATTGAGAAATCATTCTCTGAATTCAGTGTTGGTAATAACCCTATAGGCTAGAGACACCCTAATATAGGATAAGGGCCATCCCGAGCCTTTAATTGGTCCCATTCAACCGTCGTTTCCCCGTAACCGATGCAACCATTCTTCACCTCCATCTTGCTCAGCCTTAGCTTGGCTCCAAGTATCACTCGCATGTGAATTGGCCTTTGTGCTCGTTTTCGCTCCAAATGGATAATTTCTTCTTCTTTTGCTCATAATTACTCCATTGCACCTAATAAACTCAAAATAAAACATAAGAGACACAATTAGTAAAGACAATAGCAAAGAAAGCATAAATACTAGATATAAAATTAGGTGTTTTAGACACCTATCAGAGGCTTGCCGTAGGAAAATAGCATGTGATGCTATTAGGCTCGTCTTGGACGGTCGCCTAAAACTTTCCACAAGTCCGTTAGTTCGGTGGCGAACTTCGATGGCTGAGATCGCATCTCATGAGAAAGGGTGGTCGTTGATTATGGCTACCTTATGTTGCCGCCTGATAATGGCCCGGTGGCGTTATGGTGTACGCCTGTGACAATGTGGCATGGCTGGCATGGCTCGTGCATGTCAGTGGCACGGTGGTGTAAGTGGCGCCTGGCGTAGCCATGGACACTAGATTTATGCAAGTTGGTCTCGAAGCTTGCCACAAACTGCCGATTCGCCCGACGAACTTGGATGGCTGAGATTGCATCTCATGAGGAAGGATGGCCATTGATTATGGCCACATCTTGTTATATAGCAAAGTGGCGCCATTGGCATAGTGATGTCTGGCGTAGCCATGACAGCTGTTTTGGCATAATGGTGTTAGACCCAAATATGGCTCTGGCAACATTGGCCCTGTTGCTAAGTTAATCTTGAGGTCTTAGGAGAGTCACTGGACCCAGTGGGCATGGTAACTTTTAGCTAAATTAGGGTTTGGCGCATCGCAACTCTATTTAGCACGTGCGGCATGACTGTGACATGGTGGCGTGGCTGGCATAGTTAGCACATGCCAGTGACACGAAGTAGCGCCTGGCGTAGCCATGGCCGCTAGACTTTGGCACATCGGTGTTAGGCCCAAATGTGGCGTGGCAACATTGGCCCTGTTGCCACATCAATCCCAACGTTTTGGGAAACGTTACTTGGCTTGGTTGGCCTAGAAACTTTGCCCAAATTAGGGTTTGGCATGTCAAAACCCTAATTGGTGCGTGTGGCATGCGGCCGCGGCATGGCGACACTTTTTGTGCAAATGGTGCCATAGCTATGCCAAAGGAACTATGGCAAGGCCATAGTGTGGAAACGGCCATAAGAGTAAGGATTGCCGTGGGTGGCTACGATATGGCGCGTTGGCACGTTTGGCAAGTTTTGGCAGGTTTAGCATGCCGTTAGCATGTTGACGCGGTAAGTGGCCTTTGGCACGTGCACTTGGCATGACCATTTGGCGTGTGCGATTGGCATGCTTTTGGCATGTTTGGCAGGCCGTTAGCATGTTGGCGCGGTTTTGGAAAGCCAACATGGTATGGCGACATCTTGACACCTCTTTTAAAGCTGTGTCTGGTTTAGAGCAACCTGATTGGTCGAAAAAGGGAAGGCCGACCAAACATAGTGTGGCCACACTTCCAGCGTGAGTGTGGCTGCTTTAGAGCGACTTGATTGGTCGATGGAAACTGGGGCCGGCAAGTATGGGCCCAACCACGACTGGTGTGAGTGTGTCGGTTTTAAGGCGACCTGATTGGTCGAGGAAAGTAGGGCCGGTTTAGGATGGGGGCGTGGCCAATGGAAAGTGGCGCCGGCTGGCCTAAGGAATGGCCACGCCTTGCTTTACTGCTACTCCTACCCTGCGGCTCCTTGTTCTCTGATTCTGGGAAAGATTTTGCGCCTACTAATCCATGGTGGATCAATTACCTAGTTTGCCTAGGCTTAAATTCGACAAGCAAGGTCTGATATACTACGCAAGGCGCAAAAACCTAATTTTTGCAAATTAGTCAAGGTAATTGATTGAATTCTATGTGTTGAAACAGAGTTCTTCAAGTTCATTTCCAGATAGCAACATGCTTTCTGATTGAATACCTTATGCAAATACCGTATCCTTGATATTTGGAGATTCGTGCTACTCTGCTGCGAGTGAACACAAATTGTCATGCCATATAAACATTAAGGGTTCAGCCGGGGAACATAGCAAAGAAAGCATTCAAAGAACTTTATATTAATTGAATACAGGCGAGGTGCCAAAATTTACAGAATATCTGGGATTGTTGCTACATGCGCCAGTCTGGATAAATTTCATGTAAATATATTGAACGACTCAATAAATATGTCAGTGGAGAGGTTAACACTCACGGCTCCGTTTCCTTACAGAGTGACGTCACATCAGATTCAAGGTTTTTAAAATTTTAACCCTAAGCTAAAAACCACCATCAACATTAAGTCCCCTTCTTAGCTCGGAACAGTGGCATTGTTGTGGGGTAAGCATGAGATGGTGAAAGACAAGGATAAAATCGAAACGGAAAGTCATGAAGAGATTCTCAGGAAGATTTGGCTAACCTTTGTCAGGAGGTATGAAGAATTTGTGATCCTTGCATTGGATGATTGGAGCGTTAGCGCGCTCCACGGTTTGCGATGAGGATTGGCGTGGCGAATTTGGCCACGAACTTTGCGCATGGAGATGGCGCTTGGCTTGATCCATGGAATGATGGAACCGGCTTCATTAGTGGAATGACGGGAAAACACTTGGAACTTTGGCTACCAAACGGTGAAGATGGAGCCCGATTAGGTCGCGAGAATGGGCAGAGATCGTGCGTCTTTGATCACAAGTGCTTGGAGTCATGGCGCCGCTGCCGTGGGGTAGGCGGAGATGGCGCTTTGAGCGGTGAAGGTGGCGCTCTTTTGGCTACCTGACCGTTTTCTCCCGATCCTATTTAGGGTTTTGACGAGAGACTTCATCTGGTTGAGGATGATTTTTCGGGCACCGTGTAGACTCATTGTGTTTGCTCAGCATCCGTTTTTCTTTACGGTTTCTACAGTATATATACTGGTGTGATTAGGTTTCCCTTTCAAGAATTCCTCTATTGAATCTGTATTTCCTTCATCATGTGAAAGCGAATCATCTTCGAGTCAGCCAGATTCTTTAGTCAAACACAAGCGGCCTGATTCTGGAGACAATTCCCCCGTCCGCATCATCCGAGTTAAGAAGATCATACCGATACATTTTTATTGACCGTTGTTACCACCAGCAAGTGAGAAAGAGAGAGTTTCTTATGTGCAGAGATATCTATCTGGGATATGTGTGACCGTTGTCGATGATGATGATCTGACCACCCACTTCCTTCGAATCCGAGCACACTAACCGCTGCAGATCTGGAAAATGCTGATTTGGGTATTTCTTGCCATAAATATCCCAATGCAGGTTTGTCATTCGAAATCCGCATGAAGTGTTTATCTTCTAGCTACCGAAACGTTGGTAGATTCCTAGTGCGAAAGGAATTCGTGACTCTGTACACGAAAATATGGAGAAGATATGGCTATATTGCCACCAGGAATGTGGTGAAGCACTGCTCGTCTGCCTTGGTTACCACAGTGAACTGTATCCTGCCCATGATTATTGAAATAGAAGGCACATCCATCCGCGACGTCACGGAATCAACTATTGAAAAGTGGGAAAACATGGTGTCTACCTGTGAATCCCTTGAGTTTAACGTAAGTCAGCTGCGGTATCGTCTTGACATTTGTGAAGGTTGATATAGCCAGTATCTTTGCCAACGTATTTCCTGCCACAAAAGCCATTTTGGAAGAGGAGAAGGCTCTGACCGTGGAATCTCAGAAGGTGGAAAAGGCAATCCAGGACTTGAAGAGTAGAACTGAAAGATATCAAAACAGGTTGAAGATGATGCTTTCAAGGAACTACAATCTATTGGATGGGCTTTTCTGAGTTGTGTAGTTGTGAGACACCTGGTTTTTCTTCTGTGTCACGAATGTATTATCATTTTTTTTTTGTATTGGTTTTGGAGAAATAAGAGAATTTTCATTAATATGCTTCGATTAAATGAAATTTGATAACTTGGATGTAAAGGAAACGGAAAGATGCCCGGCTAGCCGTGCTATGAGACGGCAAGGGGTGGAGTAATAGTTAGGCGTAGTATTCCTTGAGCCATTTTCCATTGATGATCGGCCTCGATTTGCCTCCATCTTCCCTTTGATGACCTTATAATATCCACCGTTATACGCTTTTGGTGACCACATAAGGCCCTTCCCATTTTGGGGAGAATTTTGGTGCTGACATGTCTTGTTGGATGTGTTTGGCGGTCTTCAACACCAGATCCCCTACATGAAAAACTCAAGGTTTCACAGCTTTGTCATATGCTCAGGAAATTCTATTTCTGTATGCTTGCGTGTGATCTTCTGCTTTAGCTCTTCTCGAATCCAAAGTGTCTAGCTCTGCTACCCTGAAATTCGATGTTTCGGCTTCATTTCCATTGAACTCCACTTGCCTCCCAAATCCTAGCCGATGGGATTTTAATTTCTCTTTGGGAGAATGGCGTCGCCAGACGAGAGAATAGGGAGGCGCCGGAGAGCTCCTGGGTGATGTCCGATATGCTCAAAGCGGCATTGGAAATTGTTCGTGCCATGTCCAAGGTTTTATCGGGCCTTTGTCCATTGAGGATTTTAATTAGAGTCTTGTTGTTGCTTTCGGCCTTCCCATTCCCTTGGGGGTAGTAAATGGTGGAGAAGATTTTCTTAATTCCATATTCTTCAAGTAACTCCCGTACTTGCTTGTTGGAAAAAGGAGTTCCGTTGTCGGTGATGATGTGTTTAGGCACGCCGAAATGACAAATGATATATTCCTTAATGAACGCTTCTGATTGTGGCTCCAAAAGAGTCCCGAAAAGGGATGGCACGACCCATTTGGTGAACTACTCGATTTAAGTGAATTATATACTCATGCCGTTTTGATGAAGGAGGGTTGATCTTCCCAATGATGTCGAGTCCCCGCCTATAAAACGGTCGCGTACTACTTACCGAATGTGAGTAAAGGGTGCGTGGATAAGATTTCCCATGAATTTGACATTTGTGGCATATTTGAACAAAAGTAAATGCATCATCCTCCATGGTCGGTGATAGACACATTTTTGTGTCTGAATTGTCCTCAACGTCTCTATTGTCAGTGCTTGATTTTGTACTTATTATGGTGTTTTTATGTTTGTGCAGGTGTTTTTGGAGAAATACGCTTGTGTGGAAAAAAAGTTGCTCAAAAAGTGCTATTTGGACCCCCAGGACAAAAAGTACTAAAGGCACCCTCATTTTGGATAAGGGGCACCCCAGACACCCTTAAGGAAGTCAGTTATTCGCACCCCCATCTCATCGTTAGGGGAGGTCATCTTCACCATTTCAAATTGCTGGTTTTGCGGGAAAAAACAATTCTACTTTGCGAATTTAGGGTTGACAATTTGAGCTTGTTTAGATTGAGACTAAAGGGCTGGAATTGATTGGGTACTTTTCTATGGGCTAGACAGGGATGGTAGAGGTGTTGGATTCGATCCAGTTTGGCTAGAATTTCCGCGAGAGGAAAACAGGGAAACACATACACCGGAGGAGATATTCACAAGATTGCGCGAGTAACAGAGGAATTTGCACGTATCCGAAGACCTAACAACTATCCGGAGTGTGAAGGAGTTAAATATGGAAATTTGGTGACTTTAGAATGCGTGGAGAAATCAAAATCTAGATTATTTCCTAAACATACCGTAAAGAATAATACCGAGTAATGGAGGATTATATGAAGTTATGGCGAGATATTTCGGTGTGTTGAGTTATAAATAGTTCAGCCGAGATAGTATAGAGGGGTTACGGAGAGGTTGGGAGAGTTTGGAGCATAACAAGAGTGAGGATTGACCCGGGCTGCGAGACGGTTTCACGTCTTCCGAAGAAACACGAAGAACATAA
The DNA here is from genome assembly GCA_023531295.1 of Papaver armeniacum. Classification (NCBI taxonomy): domain Eukaryota; kingdom Viridiplantae; phylum Streptophyta; class Magnoliopsida; order Ranunculales; family Papaveraceae; genus Papaver; species Papaver armeniacum. The sequence goes on from JAJJWW010012808.1 coordinate 25,186, forward strand.
GACGCACATGATACAATTTCATGCTACAAAGAGAAAACGACGCTAAACGTGGGTCGCAGAGCTATTTTTTTCAAGAATACTCATCATTATCGTTCTCTCAGTAATAGTGTTTTGCAACAATTATAAACGTTGCAAACACCCGGTTTTAATTATTTTCTCCCATTTTTCATCATTTGTAAACACTTTGAGCAATGAAATCAACTTTTGAGCGTGTTTCCAACATGATGAGCTAAACCCATCCTCTCGGGGCGACTGAGGAAGCCATTCTTTCAAGAATTATGTGGTAATATTTACTTTATTAATTTATGCAATATTTTTATATGATTAATTTCATTGATAAAAAAAAATGAATTAAATGATTTTTTATTAATCAAATATGTTTTCTTGATGATGCATGCTTAGTTTTAGACTCTTGATGCGTTATGCTTGCGACTAACATTTGATATTTTGCAACCGATTTTGGAAATACTTTAGAATCAAATCAATTGTTTAAATTACATGATATAAATTAATTTAAAACCACATAAGTATTGATGAATGGTGAAATCCTAGCTCCACGACCTCTCCATATTTTCACAACGTTTTTATTTTGAGTTTGTTATATTTTGCTTTAAAAATTAAGTCTCAAAATCTGCTTTCACAAGTCTTCTAAGAACGAACTATTTACTACAACTCAATTGAAAATCACATCACTCTTTGGCGCCGCCGACGGGGACTTGTCTTTTGGCTAGAGTTTTTAGATTTTTTTTTTTAGGTTTTTACTTGTTTTTTTTTAATTTTTTTATTTTTGTTCTACTTTACGTTTTTGGGTTTTTGTCTTTTCCTTACAGAATTTGGAATTTGGAGCGAAAAGAAAATTTTTCCAAAGATTTTGGTGAAATACTTAAAGACTTGAGTAAAAGGCAGTTTTAAGGAGAAAGAAGAAGATTTTTTTTAAAAAAAAAAAGAGAAAAAAAAGAGAGACATTTTTTTTTTGACTTTCCTTTTCTTTTGCACTTTATTTTTGACTTTGGACTTTAAACTTTGGGACATTATTTTAAACCCTGTAAGGGTAGTTTAAATATAAACTTTGTGCGCAGAAGGACGGAGATTACGTATATCGCCTCGCCTCCTTGGGTTCGTACAACATAGGTGTGGCCCAGTCGACTACAACAGTTTCATCCCCCGTCTCGGAACGAGAGGTAAGTTTGTCGAAACACTCGCGAATCCCCCGTCGCCGATTATCAGTATTCCTTCGTTTGCATATATGCCGAGGAATTGAAAATCCGCTAATTTCCTAGTAAAGGGCAAGGACCGGCCATACAAGATAAGGGTTGGATTTCATCACCGTTCTTCTTGCCTCGCCTTAGGAAAACGATACTTAACGCGGAACCTAAAGCTTTAAAATTTGGAATAGAACGAGACCGAGGGTAACGAGCTTAGTAGGAAAGTCGTTCAAAATATTGGTTACTCTTTTAAGCATACTTCGAAGTTCATGATGGTTTCGTGAGTTGAATGCGTGACTGCGCCGCCCTTGTAATGCGGTGAGGCCTTGGGTATCAAATCTCCACGCAGCCTTCCCTTTGCCTCTATTCAACTTAATTCAACTCCTGATTGATTCCATAGAGGTTTGCTCGTATTGTAAAGAGTTCCTTTTCGAAAGATTAGAAGTCGGTTTAGAAACAATCTAAGTGGAGCCATCATGCTTTTTGCTCATAGGAAATCATTATGTTTGCTATGGTGGAGTCACCTTTGTTTGTGCTTGCATAGAACTTCCTTTTCCTTTAGGATTTTTCTTTTCTTTTGTTTTTCTAATGTATGCCCGAGGTTATTAGAGAGCGGGTTTGACAAGAGACAATCTAATGATTGATTAGTGAAAACCTAGTAATTCTTCATGGAAGCGGGAGCTCGAAGACTTTCTTTGAGAGCCCTCGTTTTGGAAACTTCGCTTTGAGAATATGTCTCTTCGTTAGGAAAGTACCCCTTATACTTCACTGACAACATGGCAACTTTGAAAGATTACATGTTCCCAACTAGGACCAACCAAGTCGTGCATTAAATTGCCGCATAATACGCGATTTCGAGATAAAACCTAGTATTCTTCGATGATCCCTATATTCTTAGGAAAAGATGATGAGAACCCTTATTTTCATATTAGGACTCTTGAGGAAATTTCTGGGACAGTTTAGAATAAAAGACCTTACCGATGAAGTTTTGAAACTTAAGATGTTCCCCTTTTCCTTGAAAGATAAAGCCAAGACCCGGCTAAACAACCTACCATCTCAATCCATTGAAACATGGCAGAACTTATTGCCGTTTCTATATGAAATTATACCCTAAGCATAAAATCAGCCTCTAGATGTAAAATTAGTTCCAGCAGTGCAACAAGAGGGAGAGTCTCTTTATAGGTTTTTGTGAGAGATTCAATGATCTCCTATCCCTGCTGTCCTCACCATGTATTGATAAGATGAAATTTGTAGAGATTATTTATGATGGTCTAGACTATTCTACCACTGCCAAGGTCGAAGTCTATGAGGCTGGTGAGTTCACTAGTAAAAGTGTTGAGGATGCTTTTTACCTTTCTTAGGAGTTGTCATGAAAAAATCCCAACAAAGGGGGAGTCTTGTGTTGAACCCCTAAGAGACTCTTGGTCAATAAGTGGCACCAATGTGATAGATACAAGCTTCGGGTCGACGCTAAGCTCACGCTTTGTCTGTAAGGTTAGCTTTGGAATTGAATCATTCTAAAAATAGGTCCCTTGTTGAACCTAATAGAACCTCTCAAGTCTCTAGTTGTGGAATAGAGCCCGATAACTCATTTTGGGAAGGTCGTTAGTGAAGAGCAAGCTATAGGCCGGTCTATAACAATGCTAGGTTTGAGAACCGTAAGAAGTTTGACCATACTCAGCAGACCTACAACTCGTTGGAGAAACCATCCTAATTTTTCTTGGTCAAAGGGCCGTAATCAAGGTCACTCTAGTAATTCTCAGCTCCCCGTGTTTTGGCTATGCTAAGAACTCTTCGTGTCAACCCCGCTTCGTAACCCTCGGATAAAAAGATCACAAGTTTAGAAGAGACTCTCGCCTCGTTTATTTAAAGCTCGAAAAGATCAACTAAATGGGATGCATAAGGGATAGAAGAAAGTAAGATTATAGGTTATGCTAACTCGTGCTATTTCCGAGTTGAAAACC
>JAJJWW010012809.1:0-342379 GCA_023531295.1 Papaver armeniacum
TGCTCTCACTAGGAACTAACGTGAAATTCGTCTTCGGACTGTATCTTCGATCTCCAAAGCGGTCAGTCGAACAATTTTTAGTAGTTCCCGTTATCATTACTGACATCCTGGGTTCTCCACTTCTGAACTAGCATTAGATTACGTCTTCGGCCTCGCGCCCGGTCTCCAAAACGATCGGTCTTAGGATTTTTTGGTATTTTTTGTTTTTCATTTAACGTCCTATGCTCTCACTCTACGGACTAACATGGAGTACGTCTTCGGCCTCGTGCGGTCTTGAACTTGATTGATCGAACGATTTTTAGTATTTTAGTTTTCATTTTAATCTCATATGCTCTCACTAGGAACTAACGTGAAATTACGTCTTGACCTCGTATCTTCGGTCTTCAAAGCGGTCCAGTCTAACGATTTTTAGTATTTTAGTTTTCATTTAACGTCCTATGCTCTCTCTGAACTAACGTGGGAATTACATCTCGGCCTCGGATCTTCGGTCTTCAAAGCGGTCGGTCGAACAATTTTTTAGTATTTTAGTTTTCATTTAAGCATCTACGTTCTCACTAGGAACTAACGTGGAATTACGTCGGACTCGCATCTTCGATCTTCAACGATCAATCAAACAATTTTTTAGTATTTTTGTTATCATTTTGGCATCTAGGTATGCTTCTTTACGGACTAACGTGGAATTACGTCTTCGGCCTCGCATCTTGTCTTCAAAGCGGTCGGTCTAACGATTTTTATTATTTTTGTTTTCATTTTAGCATCCTAGGTTCTCCTCTGGACTAACGTGGAATTACGTCTTCGGACTCGTATCTTCGGTCTTCAAACGGTCGGTCAAGCGATTTTTAGTAAGTTTTTTTTTTTTTTTCGGTTTAACGTCATACGTTCTCTTTAGGACTAACGTGAAATTACGTCTTCGGACATCGCATCGCCGATCTTCAAAATGGTCGATTGAGCGATTTTTAGTATTTTTGTTTTCATTTTTGGCATCTGTAGGTGTCCACTCCCCGGACTAACGTGGAATTACGTCTTCGGCCTCGCATCTTCGGTCTTCAAAACGGTCGATCGACGATTTTTCGTATTTTCGTTTTCATTTTTAGCATCCTAGGTTCTCACTACGGACTAACATTGAAATTACGTCTTTATTTTCCGCATCTTCGGTCTTCAAAACGGTCAGTCTAACGATTTTTAGTATTTTGTTTTCATTTTAACGTCTATGCTCTCACTACGGACTAACGTGGAATTATCTTGGACTCGCATCTTCGGACTTCAAAGCAGTCGAGTCTAGCGATTTTTATTATTTTAGTTTTCATTTTAACTTCATATGCTCTCACTACGGACTAACGTGGAATTACGTCTTCGGCCTCGTATCGGTTAAACGGTGTAATTTTTAGTATTTTAGTTTTTCGGTTCTTCAAAAGCGTCTTCGGACTCGCAGCGATTTTTAGTATTTTCGTTTTTTCATTTTAGCATCTGGTAATCACTACGGACTAACGTGGAATTACGTCTTCGGCCTCGCATCTTCGGTCTTCAAAACGATCGTCTAACTATTTTTTTAGTATTTTTGTTTTCATTTTTAGCGTCCTATGTTCTCACTACGGACTAGCGTGAAATTACGACCCGGACTCGTCTTCGGCCTTGTATTTTATTTTCGGTCTTCAAGGAACGATACGTCGGTGGTGCATTTTTAGTATTTTTGTTTTCATTTTAGCATCCTAGGTAATCATTACGGACTAACGTGGAATTACGTCTTGACCTCGCATCTTCGGTCTCCAAAACCATTAGTCCCAGCCAATTTTTTAGTATTTTTGTTTCATTTTAACGTCTATGCTCTCACTACGGACTAACGTGGAATTACGTCTTCGGCTTTGTATCTTCGGTCTTCAAAGCGGTCCCGGTCGAATGATTTTTTTAGTATTGTTGTTTTCATTTTAACGTCCTATTCTCTCACTAAACGGACTAACGTGGAATTACGTCTTTGGCCTCGCATCTTCGGTCTTTAAACCGGTCAATCGAACGATTTTTTAGTATTTTAATTTTCATTTTAACATCCTAGGCTCTCACTACGGACTAACGTGGAGTACGTCTTCGGCCTTGGATCTTGGTCTTCAAAACAGTCGGTCGAGCGATTTTTTTAGTATTTTCGTTTTCATTTTACCATCACTAGGAACTAACGTAATCGGACTCGCACGGACAAACGTGGAAATACGACTTCGGCATTTTCGCATCTTGGTCTCGGCCTCAAAACAATCGGTCAAGCGATTTTTAGTATTTTTGTTTTCATTTTAACGTCTTATGCTCTCACTACGGACTAACGGTGAAATTACGTCTTCGGACTTGTATCTTCGGTCTTCAAGCGGTCAGTCGACGATTTTTAGTATTTTGTTTTCATTTAAAGTCCACATGCTTTCACCACGGACTAACGTGGAATTCGTCTTCGGCCTCGCATGTTCGGTCTTCAAAGCAGTCGATCGGAACAATTTTTAGTATTTTAGTTTTCATTTTAACGTCTTATCTCGTAACTACGGATTCTAACGTGGAATTACGTCTTCAACCTCGCATCTTGGTCTTCAAACGGACGGATCGGACGATTTTTTTAGTAATTTTAATTTTCATTTTAACGTCATAGGCTCTCACTACGGACTAACGTGGAATTACGTCTTCGGTTTCGGATCTTCGGTCTTAAAACGGTGATCGAATAATTTTTTGGTATTTTTAGTTTTCAATTTAACATCTATGCTCTCGCTACGGACTAACGTGGAATTACGTCTTGACTTTGCATCTTCGGTCTTCCCAAGCAATCCAATCAAATAATTTTTTAGTATTTTAGTTTTCATTAAAACGTCATACGCTCTCACTTAAGACTAACGTGAAAGTACGTCTTCGGTTTCGCATCTTCGGTCTTCAGCATGGTCGGTCGAACGATTTTTTTAGTATTTTAGTTTTTCATTTTAACGTCTATGCTCTCACTAGGACTAGCGTGGAATTACGTCTTGACCTTGCATCTTCGGTCTTCAAAGCGATTCGATCGAACAACTTTTTAGTATTTTAATTTTCATTTTAACATCCTAGGCTCTCACTACGGACTAACGTGAAATTACGTCTTCGGCCTTGTCTCTTCGGTCATCGAAACGGTCAGTCAAACGATTTTTTAGGATGTTTGTTTTCCGTTTAACGTCCTAGGATCTCACTACGGACTAACGTGGAATTACGTCTTCGGCCTCGCATCTTCGGTCTTCAAAACGGTCAGTCGAACGATTTTTTAGTATTTTTGTTTTCATTTTAACGTCCTATGCTCTCACTACGGACTAACGTGGAATTACGTCTTCGGCCTCGCATCTTCGGTCTTCAAAACGGTCAGTCGAACGATTTTTTAGTATTTTTGTTTTCATTTTAACGTCCCATTCTCTCACTACGGACTAACGTGGAATTACGTCTTCAGCCTCGCATCTTCGGTCTTTAAACCAGTCAGTCGAACGATTTTTTTAGTATTTTAATTTTCATTTTAACATCCTAGGCTCTCACTACGGACTAAAGTGGAATTACGTCTTCGGTTTCGGATCTTCGGTCTTCAAAACGGTCAGTCGAACGATTTTTTAGTATTTTCGTTTTCATTTTAGCATCCTAGGTAATCAATAATGACTAACGTGGAAATACGACTTCGGCATCGCATCTTCGGTCTCCAAAACAATCAGTCAAACGATTTTTTTAGTATTTTTGTTTTCATTTTAACGTCCTATGCTCTCACTACGGACTAACGTGGAATTACGTCTTCGGACTTGTATCTTCGGTCTTCAATACGGTTAGTCGAACGATTTTTAGTATTTTTTTTTTCATTTTAGCATCGTAGGTAATCATTACGGACTAACGTGGAATTACGTCTTCAGCCACGCATCTTCGGTCTCCAAAACGGTCAGTCTAACGATTTTTTAGTATTTTTGTTTTCATTTTAACGTCTTATGCAATCACTACGGACTAACATGCAATTACGTCTTCGGCCTTGTATCTTCGATCTTCAAAACGGTCAGTCGAACAATTTTTTTAATATTTTTGTTTTCATTTTAACGTCCTATGCTCTAATGTGGATTTACGTCTTCAGCCTCGCATCTTCGGTCTTCAAAACGGTCAGTCGAACGATTTTTTAGTATGTTTGTTTTCATATTAGCATCCTAGGTAATCACTACGGACTAACGTGGAATTACGACTTCGGCATCGCATCTTCGGTCTCCAAAACAATCTGTCAAACGATTTTTTAGTATTTTTCGTTTTCAATTTAACGTCCCATGCTCTCACTACTGGACTAACATGGAATTACGTCTTCGACCTCGCATCTTCGGTCTTCAAACCGGTCGAGTCGAACGATTTTTAGTATTTTAATTTTCATTTTAACATCCTAGGCTCTCACTACGGACTAACGTGGAATTACGTCTTCGACCTCGCATCTTCGGTCTTCAAAGCGGTCGATCAAGCGATTTTTAGTATTTTTGTTTTCATTTTAACGTCTTATTCTCTCACTACGGACTAACATGGAATTACGTCTTGACCTTGTATCTTCGGTCTTCAAAGCGGTCGATCGAACGATTTTTTGGTATGTTTTCTTTCCCTTTAACATCTAGGATCTCTTCTGAATCATGGAATTAAGTCTTCGACCTCGCATCTTCGGTCTTCAAGCGGTTGAGTACAACTTGATTTTTAGTATTTTGTTTTCATTTTAGTCTGCATCTCCTCCAGTTAGTTGTCTGTAAAATATATGTGTTAGTTCTGTGGTTGAATTCTTTTTGAATTTTTAAGTTTTGTTTTAGTTTTCATTTTTAGCGTCAGAGCATGCTCTCAACTCGGTCTTAAACTTGGTGGAATTATTTTAGTTTTCATTTTGTACCTAAACTCGCATCTTGATCGGTCAAAGCATGGCGGTCGGTCTAAGGATTTTTTAGTATTTTAGTTTTCATTTTTAACGTCCGGACTACACTCTCAGCGGTCAATAGGAACTAACGTGAACTAGTACGTCTTCGGACTCGCGTCTTCGGTCTTCCAGCATCGGTCGAGCGATTTTTAGTATTTTCGTTATCATTTTAGCATCCTAGGTTCTCACTCGGACTAACGTGGAATTACGTCTTCGACCTCACATCTTCGGTCTTCAAAGCGGTTGATCGAACAATTTTTAGTATTTTAGTTTTCATTTTAACGTCCATGCTCTCTACGGACTAACGTGGAATTACGTCTTGACTGGCATCTTGATCTTCAAAGCGGTGTTCGAACAATTTTTAGTATTTTAGTTTTCATTTTTAACGTCACTCTCTCACTAGGAACTAACGTAAAAATTCGTCTTGATTTCGCATCTTCGGTCTTCAAAACGGTCTATCTAACGATTTTTAGTATTTTAGTTTTCATTTAACGTCCACATACTCTCCTTCTGAACTAACGTGAAATTACGTCTTGGCCTCGTATCTTCGGTCTTCAAAGCGGTCAATCGAACAATTTTTTAGTATTTTAGTTTTCATTTTAACGTCATACGCTTTCTAGGAACTAACGTGAAAATTAAGTCTTCGGACTCGCATCTTCGGTCTTGAAAGCTTGGTCAGTCGAGCGATTTTTAGTATTTTCGTTATCATTTTATCATCTGAGTTCTCTACAGGACTAACGTGGAATTACGTCTTGACCTCGCATCTTTGGTCTTCAAAAAGTCAGTCGAGCGATTTTTAGTATTTTAGTTTTTCATTTTAACGTCATATGCTCTCCTACGGACTAACGTGGAATTACGTCTTGACCTTGCATCTTTGGTTTCAAAACGGTCAATCGAACAATTTTTAGTATTTTAGTTTTCATTTCCGTCATACTCTCTCACTAGGAACTAACGTGAACTTACGTCTTCGGACTCGCATCTTCGGTCTTCAAAGCTGTCTTGATCCAACGATTTTTAGTATTTTAGTTTTCATTTTAACGTCCCATGCTCTCACTACGAACTAACGTGGAATTACATCTCGGCCTCGTATCTTCGGTCTTCAAAGCGGTCAATCGAACAATTTTTAGTATTTTAGTTTTCATTTTTAACGTCATCACGCTCTCACTAGGAACTAGCATTGAAATTACGTCTTGATTTGTCTTCGGTCTCAAAGCGGTCGGTCGAGCGATTTTTAGTATTTTCGTTATCATTTTGGCATCCTAGGTTCTCACTACGAACTAACGTGGAATTACGTCATCAGCCTCGCATCTTCGGTCTCAAAGCGATCAGTCTTAGGATTTTTGGTATTTTTGTTTTCATTTTAACGTCCACCATGCTCTCGCTACGGACTAGCATTGGAATTACGTCTTCGGCCTCGCATCTTCGGTCTTCAAAGCGGTCCAATCGAACGATTTTTAGTATTTAGTTTCATTTTAACATCCATATGCTCTCACTAGGAACTAACGTGAAATTACGTCTTTAGACTCGCATCTTCGGTCTTCAAAACGTTCAGTCTAACGATTTTTTTAGTATTTTAGTTTTCATTTTAACGTCATATGCTCTCACTACGGACTAACGTGGAATTACGTCTTCGGCCTTGCATCTTTGGTCTTCAAAGCGGTCAGATGAACAATTTTTTTAGTATTTTAGTTTTCATTTTCCGTCATACTCTCTCAATAGGAACTAACATTGAAATTCGTCTTCGGACTAATCTTCGGTCTTAGGCAGTCGGTCTAGCGATTTTTTTAGTATTTTGTTTTCATTTTAGCATCCTATGCTCTCACTACGGACTAACGTGGAATTACGTCTTCGGACTCGCATCTTCGGACTTCAAAATGGTGGAGTCTACTTGATTTTTAGTATTTTAGTTTTCATTTTAACGTCCACATGCTCACTTACGGACTAACGTGGAATTACGTCTTGACCTCGAATCTTCGGTCTTCAAAGCAGATCCAATCGAACAATTTTTAGTATTTTAGTTTTCATTTTAACGTCATACGTTCTCACTAGGAACTAACGTGAAATTACGTCTACGGACTCGCATCTTGATCTTGCTAAAGCAGTCGATCCGAGCGATTTTTAGTATTTTCGTTATCATTTTGGCATCCTAGGTTCTCCTTCGGGAACTAACGTGGAATTACGTCTTGACCTCGCATCTTGGTCTCCAAAAGCGATCGGTCTTAGGATTTTTGGTATTTTTGTTTTCATTTTTAACATCTATACTCTAACTACGGACTAACGTGGAATTACGTCTTCGGCCTCGTATCCGGTCTTCAAAGCTGATCGATCGGAACAATTTTTAGTATTTTAGTTTTCATTTTAACGTCATACGCTTTCACTAGGAACTAACGTGAAATTAAGTCTTCGGACTCGCATCTTCGGTCTTGGCAGTCCAGTCGAGCGATTTTTTTAGTATTTTCGTTATCATTTTATCATCCACAGGTTCTCCACTTCTGAGACTAACGTGGAATTACGTCTTGACCTCGCATCTTTGGTCTTCAAAAGTCAGTTGAGCGATTTTTAGTATTTTAGTTTTCATTTTAACGTCATATGCTCTCACTACGGACTAACGTGGAATTACGTCTTCGGCCTTGCATCTTTGGTTTTCAAAACGGTCAATCGAACAATTTTTTAGTATTTTAGTTTTCATTTTCACGTCATACTCTCTCACTAGGAACTAACGTGAACTTACGTCTTCGGACTCGCATCTTCGGTCTTCAAAGCGTCGGTCTAACGATTTTTAGTATTTTAGTTTTCATTTTTAACGTCCTATGCTCTCACTACGAACTAACATTGGAATTACATCTCGGCCTCGTATCTTCGGTCTTCAAAACGGTCAATTGAACAATTTTTAGTATTTTAGTTTTTTCATTTTAACGTCATACGCTCTCACTAGGAACCTAACATTGAAAGTCGTCTTCGGACTCGCATCTTGGTCTCCAAAGCGGTCGGTCGAGCGATTTTTTTAGTATTTTCGTTATCATTTGGCATCTAGTTCTCACTACGAACTAGTGGAATTACGTCATCGACCTCGCATCTTCGGTCTCCAAAGCTTGATCGGAGTCTTAGGATTTTTGGTATTTTTGTTTTCATTTAACGTCCCCATGCTCTCACTACGGACTAACGTGGAATTACGTCTTCGGCCTCGCATCTTCGGTCTTAAGCAGTCAATCGAGCGATTTTTAGTATTTTAGTTTTCATTTTAACATCATATGCTCTCACTAGGAACTAACGTGAAATTACGTCTTCGGTTCAAGCATCTTGGTCTTCAAAACGTTCGGTCTAACGATTTTTTTAGTATTTTAGTTTTCATTTTAACGTCATATGCTGTTTCACCACGGACTAACGTGGAATTACGTCTTGCCCCTTGCATCTTTGGTCTTCAAAACGGTCAATCGAACAATTTTTTTAGTATTTTAGTTTTCATTTTCACGTCATACTCTCTCAATAGGAACTAACGTGAAATTACGTCTTCGGACTCGCATCTTCGGTCTTCAAACGGTCGGTCTAACGATTTTTAGTATTTTTTTTTTCATTTTAACGTCCTATGCTCTCACTACGGACTAACGTGGAATTACGTCTTGGACTCGCATCTTCGGACTTCAAAATGGTCGGTCTAACGATTTTTAGTATTTTAGTTTTCATTTTTAACGCCCTATGCTCTCACTACGGACTAACGCGGGAATTACGTCTTGGCCTCGAATGCCGGTCTTCAAGCTTGATCGATCGAACGATTTTTTTAGTATTTTAGTTTTCATTTTTAACGTCATACGTTCTCACTGAACTAACGTGAAATTACGTCTACGGACTCGCATCTTGATCTTCAAAGCGGTCGATCAACGATTTTTTAGTATTTTCGTTATCATTTTGGCATCCTAGGTTCTCACTACGAACTAACGTGGAATTACGTCTTGACCTCGCATCTTCGGTCTCCAAACGATCAGTCTTAGGATTTTTTGGTATTTTTGTTTTCATTTTAACATCCTATACTCACTACGGACTAACATTGGAATTACGACTTCGGCCTCGCATCTTCGGCCTTCAAAGCGGTCAATCGAACGATTTTTAGTATTTTAGTTTTCATTTAACATCATATGCTCTCTTTAGGAACTAACGTGAAATTAAGTCTTCGGACTCGCATCTTCGGTCTTCAAACGGTCGGTCTAACGATTTTTAGTATTTTAGTTTTCATTTTAACGTCCTATGCTCTCACTACGAACTAACGTGGAATTACATCTCCGGCCTCGTATCTTCGGTCTTAAAACGGTCAATCGAATAATTTTTAGTATTTTAGTTTTCATTTTAACGTCCACGCTCTCACTAGGAACTAACGTGAAATTACGTCTTCGGACTCGCATCTTCGGTCTTCAAAACGGCCGAGTCTAACGATTTTTAGTATTTTAGTGTTCATTTTAACGCCCATGCTCTCCACGAACTAACATGGAATTATTTCCGGCCTCAGTATCTTCGGTCTTCAAAACGGCCAATCGAGCGATTTTTAGTAATTTAGTTTTCATTTTAACATCATACGCTCTCACTAGGAACTAACATGAAATTACGTTCGGACTCGCTTCTTCGGTCTTCAAGCGGTCGGTCGAACGTTTTTTCGTATTTCGTTATCATTTTAGCATCCTAGGTTCTCACTACGAGTTAACGTGGAATTACGTCTTCGGCCTCGCATCTTCGGTCTTCAAAACGGCCGAGTCTAACGATTTTTAGTATTTTTGTTTTCATTTTAACGTCTTATGCTCTCACTCGGACTACGTGGAATTCGTCTTCGGACTCGCATCTTGGACTTCAAAACAGTCGTAGGTCTAACGATTTTTAGTATTTTAGTTTTCATTTTTAACGTCATATGCTCTCCTACGGACTAACGTGGAATTACGTCTTGACCTCGTATCTTCGGTCTTCAAAACGGTCCCAATCGAACAATTTTTTAGTATTTTAGTTTTCATTTTAACGTCATACGTTCTCACTAGGAACTAACGTGAAATTACGTCTTGACTCGCACCTTCGATCTTCAAAGCGGTCGGTCGAACGATTTTTAGTATTTTCGTTATCATTTTAGCATCCTAGGTTCTCACTACGGACTAACGTGGAATTACGTCTTCGGTCTCAAAGCGGTCGGTCTAACGATTTTTAGTATTTTTGTTTTCATTTTGACGTCCTATGCTCTCACTACGGACTAACGTGGAATTACGTCTTGGCCTCGTATCTTCGGTCTTCAAAACGGTCAATCGAACAATCTTTTAGTATTTTAGTTTTCATTTTAACGTCATACGCTCTCACTAGGAACTAACGTGAAATTACGACTTCGGACTCGCATCTTCGGTCTCCAAAACGGTCAGTCGAACTATTTTTTTAGTATTTTCGTTATCATTTTGGCATCCTAGGTACTCACTACGAACTAACGTGGAATTACGTCTTCAGCCTCGCATCTTCGGTCTCCAAAACGATCAGTCTTAGGATTTTTTGGTATTTTTGTTTTCATTTTAACGTCCTATGCTCTCACTACGGACTAACGTGGAATTACGACTTCGGCCTCGCATCTTCGGTCTTCAAAACGGTCAATCGAACGATTTTTTAGTATTTTAGTTTTCATTTTAACATCATATGCTCTCACTAGGAACTAACGTCAAATTACGTCTTCGGACTCGCATCTTCGGTCTTCAAAACGGTCAGTCTAACGATTTTTTAGTATTTTAGTTTTCATTTTAACGTCCTATGCTCTCACTACGAACTAACATGGAATTACGGCTCAGGCCTCGTATCTTCGGTCTTCAAAACGGTCAATCGAACAATTTTTTAGTAATTTAGTTTTCATTTTAACGTCATACGCTCTCACTAAGAACTAACATGAAATTACGTATTCGGACTCGCATCTTCGGTCTTCAAAACGGTCAGTCGAACGATTTTTTCGTATTTTCGTTATCATTTTAGCATCCAGGTTCTCACTACGAACTAACGGAATTACATCTGACCTCGTATCTTCGGTCTTCAAAGCAGTCAAGTCTAACGATTTTTAGTATTTTTGTTTTCATTTTAACGTCTAGCTCTCACTACGGACTAACGTGGAATTACGTCTTCGGACTCGCATCTTGGACTTCAAAGCAGTCGATCTAACGATTTTTAGTATTTTAGTTTTCATTTTAACGTCTATGCTCTCACTACGGACTAGCGTGGAATTCTGACTCGGCCTCGTATCTTCGGTCTTCAAAACGGTCAATCGAACAATTTTTTAGTATTTTAGTTTTCATTTTAACGTCTCATACGTTCTCACTAGGAACTAACGTGAAATTACGTCTTGACTCGCATCTTCGATCTTCAAAACGACGATCGAACGATTTTTAGTATTTTCGTTATCATTTTAGCATCCTAGGTTCTCACTACGGACTAACGTGGAATTACGTCTTCGGTCTCAAAGCGGTCGGCAAAGCGATCGGTCTTAGGATTTTTGGTATTTTTGTTTTCATTTTAACGTCATCTATGCTCTCACTGCGGACTAACGTGGAATTACGTCTTCGGCCTCGCATCTTCGGTCTTCAAAGCGGTCAATCGAACGATTTTTAGTATTTTAGTTTTCATTTTAACATCATATGCTCTCACTAGGAACTAACGTGAAATTACGTCTTCGGACTCGCATCTTCGGTCTTCAAAGCGGTCAGTCTAACGATTTTTTAGTATTTTAGTTTTCATTTTAACGTCACTATGCTCTCACTACGAACTAAAGTGGAATTACATCTTGGCCTCGTATCTTCGGTCTTCAAAACGGCCAATCGAACAATTTTTTACTATTTTGGTTTTCATTTTAATGTTCTATGCTCTCACTAGGAACTAACGTGGAATTACGTCTTCAGACTCACACTTCGGTCTTCAAAATGGTCAGTCTAACGATTTTTAGTATTTTTGTTTTCCATTTTAACATCCTATGCTCTCACTACGGACTAACGTGGAATTACGTCTTGACCTTGCATTTTCGGTCTTCAAAGCGGTCAATCGAGTAATTTTTAGTAATTTTAGTTTTCATTTTAACGTCATACTCTCTCACTAGGAACTAACATGAAATTACGTCTTCGGACTCGCATCTTCGGTCTTCAAAACAGTCAGTCGAACGATTTTTTAGTATTTTCGTTATCATTTTAGCATCCTAGGTTCTCACTACGGATTAACGTGGAATTACGTCTTGGCCTCGCATCTTCGGTCTTCAAAGCAGTCGGTCTAACGATTTTTAGTATTTTAGTTTTTCATTTTAACGTCCACATGCTCACACTACGGACTAACGTGGAATTACGTCTTGGCCTCGTATCTTCGGTCTTCAAACGGTCAATCGAACAATTTTTTAGTATTTTAGTTTTCATTTTAACGTCATACGTTCTCACTAGGAACTAACGTGAAATTACGTCTTCGGACTCGCATCTTCGATCTTCGCGGTCTCGAGCGATTTTTAGTATTTTCGTTATCATTTTGGCATCTAGGTAATCACTACGGACTAACGTGGAATTACGTCTTCGGCCTCGCATCTTCGGTCTTCTGGTCGGTCTAACGATTTTATAGTATTTTTGTTTTCATTTTAACGTCATATGCTCTCACTACGGACTAGCGTGGAATTACGTCTTTGGCCTCGTATCTTCGGTCTTCAAAGCGGTCGGTCGAGCGATTTTTAGTATTTTAGTTTTCACTTTAACGTCATGCTCTCACTAAAGAACTAACGTGGAATTACGTCTTCGGCCTTGCATTTTGGTCTTCAAAACGGTCAATCGAGTAATTTTTAGTATTTTAGTTTTCATTTTAACGTCATACTCTCTCACTAGGAACTAACATTGAAATTACGTCTTGACTCGCATCTTCGGTCTTTAAAACGGTCAATCCAACAATTTTTAGTATTTTAGTTTTCATTTTAACGTCCTATGCTCTCACTAAAGAACTAACGTGGAATTACGTCTTCGGCCTCGCATCTTCGGTCTTCAAAACTGTCAGTCGAACGATTTTTTAGTATTTTCATTATCATTTTAGCATCCTAGGTTCTCACTACAGACTAACGTGGAATTACGTCTTTGGCCTCGCATCTTCGGTCTTCAAAACGGTCAGTCGAACAATTTTTTAGTATTTTAGTTTTCATTTTAACATCATATGCTCTCACTAGGAACTAACGTGAAATTACGTCTTCGGACTCGCATCTTCGGTCTTCAAAACGGTCAGTCTAACGATTTTTTAGTATTTTAGTTTTCATTTTAACGTCCTATGCTCTCACTACGAACTAACGTGGAATTACATCTCCGGCCTCGTATCTTCGGTCTTCAAAACGGTCAATCGAACAATTTTTTAGTATTTTAGTTTTCATTTTAACGTCATACGCTCTCACTAGGAACTAACGTGAAATTACGTCTTCGGACTCGCATCTTCGGTCTTCAAAACGGTCAGTCTAACGATTTTTAGTATTTTAGTTTTCATTTTAACGCCTTACGCTCTCACTACGAACTAACATGGAATTACGTCTTCGGCCTCGCATCTTCGGTCTTCAAAACGGTCAGTCGAACAATTTTTAGTATTTTAGTTTTCATTTTAACATCATATGCTCTCACTAGGAACTAACGTGAAATTACGTCTTCGGACTCGCATCTTCGGTCTTCAAAACGGTCAGTCTAACGATTTTTTAGTATTTTAGTTTTCATTTTAACGTCCTATGCTCTCACTACGAACTAACGTGGAATTACATCTCCGGCCTCGTATCTTCGGTCTTCAAAACGGTCAATCGAACAATTTTTTAGTATTTTAGTTTTCATTTTTAACGTCATACGCTCTCACTAGGAACTAACGTGAAATTACGTCTTCGGACTCGCATCTTCGGTCTTCAAAACGGTCGGTCTAACGATTTTTAGTATTTTAGTTTTCATTTTTAACGTCTATGCTCTCACTACGAACTAACATGGAATTACGACTCCGGCCTCGTATCTTCGGTCTTCAAAACGGTCAATCGAACAATTTTTTTAGTATTTTAGTTTTCATTTTAACGTCATACGCTCTCACTAGGAACTAACATGAAATTACGTCTTCGGACTCGCATCTTCGGTCTTCAAAACGGTCAGTCGAACGATTTTTTCGTATTTTCGTTATCATTTTAGCATCCTAGGTTCTCACTACGGATTAAGCATTGGAATTACGTCTTGACCTCGCATCTTCGGTCTTCAAAACGGTCATACTAACGATTTTTTTAGTATTTTTGTTTTCATTTTAACTTCCTATGCTCTCACTACGGACTAACGTGGAATTACGTCTTGGACTCGCATCTTGAGACTTCAAAGCTTGATCGGTCTAACGATTTTTTAGTATTTTAGTTTTCATTTTAACGTCCTATGCTCTCACTACGGACTAACGTGGAATTACGTCTTGGCCTCGTATCTTCGGTCTTCAAAACGGTCAATCGAACAATTTTTTAGTATTTTAGTTTTCATTTTAACGTTATAACGTTCTCACTAGGAACTAACGTGAAATTACGTCTTCAAACTCGCATCTTCGGTCTTCAAAACGGTCAGTCGAACGATTTTTTTTGTATTTTCGTTATCATTTTGGCATCCTAGGTAATCACTACGGACTAACGTGGAATTACGTCTTCGGCCTCGCATCTTCGGTCTTCAAAACGGTCAGTCTAACGATTTTTTTAGTATTTTTGTTTTCATTTTAACGTCTTATGCTCTCACTACGGACTAACGTGGAATTACGTCTTTGGCCTCGTATCTTCGGTCTTCAAAACGGTCAATCGAGTAATTTTTTAGTATTTTAGTTTTCATTTTAACGTCATACTCTCTCACTAGGAACTAACGTGAAATTACGTCTTCAAACTCGCATCTTCGGTCTTTAAAACGGTCAATCCAACAATTTTTTAGTATTTTAGTTTTCATTATAACGTCATACGCTCTCACTAGGAACTAACGTGAAATTACGTCTTCGGACTCGCATCTTCGGTCTTCAAACGGTCAATCGAACGATTTTTAGTATTTTCGTTTATCATTTTAGCATCCTAGGTTCTCACTACGGACTAACGTGGAATTACGTCTTCGCCTCGCATCTTCGGTCTCCAAAACGGTCGGTCTAACGATTTTTAGTATTTTCGTTATCATTTTAGCATCCTAGGTTCTCACTACGGACTAACGTGGAATTACGTCTTCGGCCTCGCATCTTCGGTCTCCAAAACGTCGGTCTAACGATTTTTTAGTATTTTTGTTTTCATTTTAACGTCCTATGCTCTCACTACGGACTAACGTGGAATTACGTCTTTGGCCTCGTATCTTCGGTCTTCAAAACGGTCAGTCTGACGATTTTTTAGTATTTTAGTTTTCATTTTAACGTCCTATGCTCTCACTAAAGAACTAACGTGGAATTACGTCTTGACCTCGTATCTTCGGTCTTTCGTCATCGATTTTTAGTATTTTAGTTTTCATTTTAACGCCCTATGCTCTCACTAAAGAACTAACGTGGAATTACGTCTTCGGCCTCATCTTCGATCTTCAAAAGTATCGAGCAATTTTTAGTATTTTCATTATCATTTTAGCATCCTAGGTTCTCAAAGGACTAACGTGGAATTACGTCTTCGGCCTCGCATCTTCGGTCTTCAAAACGGTCAGTCGAACAATTTTTTAGTATTTTAGTTTTCATTTTAACATCCTATGCTCTCACTACGGACTAACGTGGAATTACGTCTTGCCTTTGCATCTTCGGTCTTCAAAACGGTCAATCGAATAATTTTTTAGTATTTTAGTTTTCATTTTAACGTCATACTCTCTCACTAGGAACTAACGTGAAATTACGTCTTCGGACTCGTGATCTTCGGTCTTCAAAACGGTCAGTCTAACGATTTTTTAGTATTTTAGTTTTCATTTTAACGTCCTATGCTCTCACTACGAACTAACATGGAATTACGTCTTGCCTCGTATCTTCGGTCTTCAAATCGGTCAATCCAACAATTTTTTAGTATTTTAGTTTTCATTTTAACGTCATACGCTCTCACTAGGAACTAACGTGAAATTACGTCTTCGGACTCGCATCTTCGGTCTTCAAACCATCGGTCGAACGATTTTTTAGTATTTTCATTATCATTTTAGCATCCTAGGTTCTCACTACGGACTAACGTGGAATTACGTCTTGGCCTCGCATCTTCGGTCTTCTAAACGGTCAGTCGAACAATTTTTAGTATTTTAGTTTTCATTTTAACATCCTATGCTCTCACTACGGACTAACGTGGAATTACGTCTTGGCCTTGCATCTTCGGTCTTCAAAACGGTCAATCGAATAATTTTTAGTATTTTAGTTTTCATTTTAACGTCATACTCTCTCACTAGGAACTAACGTGAAATTACGTCTTCGGACTCGCATCTTCGGTCTTCAAAACGGTCAGTCTAACGATTTTTAGTATTTTAGTTTTCATTTTAACGTCCTATGCTCTCACTACGAACTAACATGGAATTACGTCTTCGGCCTCGTATCTTCGGTCTTCAAAACGGTCAATCGAACAATTTTTTAATATTTTAGTTTTCATTTTAACGTCATACGCTCTCACTGGAACTAACGTGGAATTACGTCTTCGGACTCACATTTCGGTCTTCAAAGCGGTCGGTCGAACAGTTTTTAGTATTTTAGTTTTCATTTTAACATCCTATGCTCTCACTACGGACTAACGTGGAATTACGTCTTGACCTTGCATTTTCGGTCTTCAAACGGTCAATCTAGTAATTTTTAGTATTTTAGTTTTCATTTTAATCATACTCTCTCACTGGGAACTAACATGAAATTACGTCTTCGGACTCGCATCTTCGGTCTTCAAACGGTCGGTCGAGCGATTTTTCGTATTTTTCGTTATCATTTTAGCATCCTAGGTTCTCACTACGGATTAACGTGGAATTACGTCTTGACCTCGCATCTTCGGTCTTCAAAACGATTTAACGATTTTTAGTATTTTAGTTTTCATTTTAACGTCCTATGCTCACTACGGACTAACGTGGAATTACGTCTTCGACCTCGTATCTTCGGTCTTCAAAACGGTCAATCGAACAATTTTTTAGTATTTTAGTTTTCATTTTAACGTCATACGTTCTCACTAGGAACTAACGTGAAATTACGTCTTGGACTCGCATCTTCGATCTTCAAAGCAGTCGATCGACGATTTTTAGTATTTTCGTTATCATTTTGGCATCCTAGGTAATCACTACGGACTAACGTGGAATTACGTCTTCGGCCTCGCATCTTCGGTCTTCAAAACGGTCAGTCTAACGATTTTATAGTATTTTTGTTTTCATTTTAACGTCATATGCTCTCACTACGGACTAACGTGGAATTACGTCTTTGGCCTCGTATCTTCGGTCTTCAAAACGGTCGGTCGACGATTTTTAGTATTTTAGTTTTCACTTTAACGCCCTATGCTCTCACTAAAGAACTAACGTGGAATTACGTCTTGGCCTTGCATTTCGGTCTTCAAACGGTCAATCGAGTAATTTTTTAGTATTTTAGTTTTCATTTTAACGTCATACTCTCTCACTAGGAACTAATGCGAAATTACGTCTTCAGACTCGCATCTTCGGTCTTTAAAACGGTCAATCCAACAATTTTTTAGTATTTTAGTTTTCATTTTAACGTCATACGCTCTCACTAGGAACTAACGTGAAATTACGTCTTCGGACTCGCATCTTCGGTCTTCAAAGCGTCGACCGAACGATTTTTTAGTATTTTCATTATCATTTTAGCATCCTAGGTTCTCACTACGGACTAACGTGGAATTACGTCTTTGGCCTCGCATCTTCGGTCTTCAAAACGGTCAGTCGAACAATTTTTAGTATTTTAGTTTTCATTTTAACATCATATGCTCTCACTAGGAACTAACGTGGAATTACGTCTTGGATTTCGCATCTTCGGTCTTCAAAACGGTCAGTCTAACGATTTTTAGTATTTTAGTTTTCATTTTAACGTCCCTATGCTCTCACTACGAACTAACGTGGAATTACATCTCCGGCCTCGTATCTTCGGTCTTCAAACGGTCAATCGAACAATTTTTTAGTATTTTAGTTTTCATTTTAACGTCATCGCTCTCACTAGGAACTAACGTGAAATTACGTCTTCGGACTCGCATCTTCGGTCTTCAAAACGGTGAGTCTAACGATTTTTAGTATTTTAGTTTTCATTTTAACGTCCTATGCTCTCACTACGAACTAACATGGAATTACTCTGGCCTCGCATCTTCGGTCTTCAAAGCGGTCGGTCGAACAATTTTTAGTATTTTAGTTTTCATTTTAACATCATATGCTCTCACTAGGAACTAACGTGAAATTACGTCTTCGGACTCGCATCTTCGGTCTTCAAAACGGTCGGTCTAACGATTTTTAGTATTTTAGTTTTCATTTTAACGTCCATGCTCTCACTACTGAACTAACGTGGAATTACATCTCCGGCCTCGTATCTTCGGTCTTCAAAACGGTCAATCGAACAATTTTTTAGTATTTTAGTTTTCATTTTAACGTCATACGCTCTCACTAGGAACTAACGTGAAATTACGTCTTCGGACTCGCATCTTCGGTCTTGAATCGGTCGAGTCTAAGCGATTTTTTAGTATTTTAGTTTTCATTTTAACGTCCTATGCTCTCACTACGAACTAACATGGAATTACTGACTTCGGCCTCGTATCTTCGGTCTTCAAAACGGTCATTCTAACGATTTTTAGTATTTTATTTTTCATTCTAACGTCATACGCTCTCACTAGGAACTAACATGAAATTACGTCTTCGGACTCGCATCTTCGGTCTTCAAAACGGTCAGTCGAACGATTTTTTCGTATTTTCGTTATCATTTTAGCATCCTAGGTTCTCACTACGGATTAACGTGGAATTACGTCTTCGGCCTCGCATCTT
The DNA here is from genome assembly GCA_023531295.1 of Papaver armeniacum. Lineage (NCBI taxonomy): Eukaryota > Viridiplantae > Streptophyta > Magnoliopsida > Ranunculales > Papaveraceae > Papaver > Papaver armeniacum. Next base: position 18,829 of record JAJJWW010012809.1, read on the forward strand.
CGGTCTTCAAAACGGTCAGTCTAACGATTTTTTAGTATTTTTGTTTTCATTTTAACTTCCTATGCTCTCACTACGGACTAACGTGGAATTACGTCTTCGGACTCGCATCTTCAGACTTCAAAACAGTCAGTCTAACGATTTTTTAGTATTTTAGTTTTCATTTTAACGTCCTATGCTCTCACTACGGACTAACGTGGAATTACGTCTTCGGCCTCGTATCTTCGGTCTTCAAAACGGTCAATCGAACAATTTTTTAGTATTTTAGTTTTCATTTTAACGTTATACGTTCTCACTAGGAACTAACGTGAAATTACGTCTTCAAACTCGCATCTTCGGTCTTCAAAACGGTCAGTCGAACGATTTTTTAGTATTTTCGTTATCATTTTGGCATCCTAGGTAATCACTACGGACTAACGTGGAATTACGTCTTGACCTCGCATCTTCGGTCTTCAAAACGGTCGGTCAACGATTTTTAGTATTTTTGTTTTCATTTTAACGTCCTATGCTCTCTACGGACTAACGTGGAATTACGTCTTTGGCCTCGTATCTTCGGTCTTCAAAACGATCAATCGAGTAATTTTTAGTATTTTAGTTTTCATTTTAACGTCATACTCTCTCACTAGGAACTAACGTGAAATTACGTCTTCAAACTCGCATCTTCGGTCTTTAAAACGGTCAATCCAACAATTTTTAGTATTTTAGTTTTCATTATAACGTCACACGCTCTCACTAGGAACTAACGTGAAATTACGTCTTCGGACTCGCATCTTCGGTCTTCCAAAGCGGTCGATTCGAACGATTTTTAGTATTTTCGTTATCATTTTAGCATCCTAGGTTCTCACTACGGACTAACGTGGAATTACGTCTTGGCCTCGCATCTTGGTCTCCAAAACGGTCAGTCTAGCGATTTTTAGTATTTTCGTTATCATTTTAGCATCCTAGGTTCTCACCTACGGACTAACGTGGAATTACGTCTTGACCTGCATCTTCGGTCTCCAAAGCGGTCAGTCTAACGATTTTTAGTATTTTGTTTTCATTTTAACGTCCTATGCTCTCACTACGGACTAACGTGGAATTCACGTCTTTGGCCTCGTATCTTCGGTCTTCAAAGCGGTCGATCACGACGATTTTTAGTATTTTAGTTTTCATTTTAACGTCCTATGCTCTCACTAAAGAACTAACGTGGAATTACGTCTTCGGCCTCGTATCTTCGGTCTTTAAAACGGTCAGTCTGACGATTTTTTAGTATTTTAGTTTTCATTTTAACGTCCTATGCTCTCACTAAAGAACTAACGTGGAATTACGTCTTGACCTCGCATCTTCGGTCTTCAAAATTGTCGGTCGAACGATTTTTAGTATTTTCATTATCATTTTAGCATCCTAGGTTCTCACTAGGACTAACGTGGAATTACGTCTTGACCTCGCATCTTCGGTCTTCAAAACGGTCGGTCGAACAATTTTTTAGTATTTTAGTTTTCATTTTAACATCCTATGCTCTCACTACGGACTAACGTGGAATTACGTCTTCGGCCTTGCATCTTCGGTCTTCAAAACGGTCAATCGAATAATTTTTAGTATTTTAGTTTTCATTTTAACGTCATACTCTCTCACTAGGAACTAACGTGAAATTACGTCTTCGGACTCGCATCTTCGGTCTTCAAAACGGTCGAGTCTAACGATTTTTAGTATTTTAGTTTTCATTTTAACGTCCTATGCTCTCACTACGAACTAACATGGAATTCGTCTTCGGCCTCGTATCTTCGGTCTTCAAATCGGTCAATCCAACAATTTTTAGTATTTTAGTTTTCATTTTAACGTCATACGCTCTCACTAGGAACTAACGTGAAATTACGTCTTCGGACTCGCATCTTGGTCTTCAAAATCACGGTCGAACGATTTTTAGTATTTTCATTATCATTTTAGCATCCTAGGTTCTCACTCTGAGACTAACGTGGAATTACGTCTTCGGCCTCGCATCTTCGGTCTTCTAAACGGTCGGTCGAACAATTTTTAGTATTTTAGTTTTCATTTTAACATCCTATGCTCTCACTACGGACTAACGTGGAATTACGTCTTCGGCCTTGCATCTTCGGTCTTCAAAACGGTCAATCGAATAATTTTTAGTATTTTAGTTTTCATTTTAACGTCATACTCTCTCACTAGGAACTAACGTGAAATTACGTCTTCGGACTCGCATCTTCGGTCTTCAAACGGTCCCGGTCTAACGATTTTTTAGTATTTTAGTTTTCATTTTAACGTCCTATGCTCTCACTACGAACTAACATGGAATTACGTCTTCGGCCTCGTATCTTCGGTCTTTAAAACGGTCAATCCAACAATTTTTTAGTATTTTAGTTTTCATTTTAACGTCATACGCTCTCACTAGGAACTAACGTGAATTACGTCTTGGACTCGTCTTCGGTCTTCAAACCGTCGGTCGAACGATTTTTTAGTATTTTCATTATCATTTTAGCATCCTAGGTTCTCACTACAGACTAACGTGGAATTACGTCTTCGGCCTCGCATCTTCGGTCTTCAAAATGGTCAGTCGAACAATTTTTTAGTATTTTAGTTTTCATTTTAACATCCTATGCTCTCACTACGGACTAACGTGGAATTACGTCTTCGGCATTGCATCTTCGGTCTTCAAAACGGTCAATCGAATAATTTTTTAGTATTTTAGTTTTCATTTTAACGTCATACTCTCTCACTAGGAACTAACGTGAAATTACGTCTTCGGACTCGCATCTTCGGTCTTCAAAACGGTGAGTCTAACGATTTTTAGTATTTTAGTTTTCATTTTAACGTCCTATGCTCTCACTACGGACTAACTTGGAATTACGTCTTCGGCCTCGTATCTTCGGTCTTCAAAACGGTCAATCGAACAATTTTTTAGTATTTTAGTTTTCATTTTAACGGCATACGCTCTCACTAGGAACTAACGTGAAATTACGTCCTCGGACTCGCATCTTCGGTCTTCAAAACGTCGATCGAACGATTTTTTAGTATTTTCATTATCATTTTAGCATCCTAGGTTCTCACTTCTGAGACTAACGTGGAATTACGTCTTCGGCCTCGCATCTTCGGTCTTCAAAACGGTCGATCGAACAATTTTTTAGTATTTTAGTTTTCATTTTAACATCCTATGCTCTCACTACGGACTAACGTGGAATTACGTCTTGACCTTGCATCTTCGGTCTTCAAAACGGTCAATCGAATAATTTTTTAGTATTTTAGTTTTCATTTTAACGTCATACTCTCTCACTAGGAACTAACGTGAAATTACGTCTTCGGACTCGCATCTTCGGTCTTCAAACGGTCGGTCTAACGATTTTTAGTATTTTAGTTTTCATTTTAACGCCCTATGCTCTCTCTACGAACTAACATGGAATTACGTCTTCGACCTCGTATCTTCGGTCTTCAAAACGGTCAATCCAACAATTTTTAGTATTTTAGTTTTCATTTTAACGTCATACGCTCTCACTAGGAACTAACGTGAAATTACGTCTTCGGACTCGCATCTTCGGTCTTCAAAGCGTCGGTCGAACGATTTTTAGTATTTTCATTATCATTTTAGCATCCTAGGTTCTCACTACGTTGGACTAACGTGGAATTACGTCTTCGGCCTCGCATCTTCGGTCTTCTAAACGGTCAGTCGAACAATTTTTAGTATTTTAGTTTTCATTTTAACATCCTATGCTCTCACTACGGACTAACGTGGAATTACGTCTTCGGCCTTGCATCTTCGGTCTTCAAAACGGTCAATCGAATAATTTTTAGTATTTTAGTTTTCATTTTAACGTCATACTCTCTCACTAGGAACTAACGTGAAATTACGTCTTCGGACTCGCATCTTCGGTCTTCAAAACGATTAGGTCTAACGATTTTTTAGTATTTTAGTTTTCATTTTAACGTCCTATGCTCTCACTACGAACTAACATGGAATTACGTCTTGACCTCGTATCTTCGGTCTTTAAAACGGTCAATCCAACAACTTTTTAGTATTTTAGTTTTCATTTTAACGTCATACACGCTCTCACTAGGAACTAACGTGAAATTACGTCTTCGGACTCGCATCTTCGGTCTTCAAAACTGTCGATAACGATTTTTAGTATTTTCATTATCATTTTAGCATCCTAGGTTCTCACTCTGGACTAACGTGGAATTACGTCTTCGGCCTCGCATCTTCGGTCTTCAAAACGGTCGATCGAACAATTTTTTTAGTATTTTAGTTTTCATTTTAACATCCTATGCTCTCACTACGGACTAACGTGGAATTACGTCTTCGGCCTTGCATCTTCGGTCTTCAAAACGGTCAATCGAATAATTTTTTAGTATTTTAGTTTTCATTTTAACGTCATACTCTCTCACTAGGAACTAACGTGAAATTACGTCTTCGGACTCGCATCTTCGGTCTTCAAGACGGTCGGTCTAACGATTTTTAGTATTTTAGTTTTCATTTTAACGTCCTATGCTCTCACTACGAACTAACATGGAATTACGTCTTTGACCTCGTATCTTCGGTCTTCAAAACGGTCAATCGAACAATTTTTAGTATTTTAGTTTTCATTTTAACGTCATACGCTCTCACTAGGAACTAACGTGAAATTACGTCCTCGGACTCGCATCTTCGGTCTTCAAATCACAATCGAACGATTTTTTAGTATTTTCGTTATCATTTTAGCATCCTAGGTTCTCACTACAGACTAACGTGGAATTACGTCTTCGGCCTCGCATCTTCGGTCTTCAAAACGGTCAGTCGAACAATTTTTAGTATTTTAGTTTTCATTTTAACATCCTATGCTCTCACTACGGACTAACGTGGAATTACGTCTTCGGCCTTGCATCTTCGGTCTTCAAAACGGTCAATCGAATAATTTTTAGTATTTTAGTTTTCATTTTAACGTCATACTCTCTCACTAGGAACTAACATTGAAATTACGTCTTCGGACTCGCATCTTCGGTCTTCAAACGGTCGGTCCTAACGATTTTTTAGTATTTTGGATTTCATTTTAACGTCCTATGCTCTCACTACGAACTAACATGGAATTACGTCTTCGGCCTCGTATCTTCGGTCTTCAAAACGGTCAATCGAACAATTTTTTAGTATTTTAGTTTTCATTTTAACGTCATACGCTCTCACTAGGAACTAACGTGGAAATTACGTCTCGGACTCGCATCTTCGGTCTTCAAACCGTCGATTGAACGATTTTTAGTATTTTCATTATCATTTTAGCATCCTAGGTTCTCACTAGGAACTAACGTGGAATTACGTCTTCGGCCTCGCATCTTCGGTCTTCAAAACGGTCGGTCGAACAGTTTTTAGTATTTTAGTTTTCATTTTAACATCCTATGCTCTCACTACGGACTAACGTGGAATTACGTCTTGACCTTGCATCTTCGGTCTTCAAAACGGTCAATCGAATAATTTTTAGTATTTTAGTTTTCATTTTAACGTCATACTCTCTCACTAGGAACTAACGTGAAATTACGTCTTCGGACTCGCATCTTCGGTCTTCAAAACGGTCGGTCTAACGATTTTTAGTATTTTAGTTTTCATTTTAACGTCCTATGCTCTCACTAATAACTAACATGGAATTACGTCTTGGCCTCGTATCTTCGGTCTTTAAAACGGTCAATCCAACAATTTTTAGTATTTTAGTTTTCATTTTAACGTCATACGCTCTCACTAGGAACTAACGTGAAATTACGTCTTCGGACTCGCATCTTCGGTCTTCAAACGTCCGGTCGAACGATTTTTAGTATTTTCATTATCATTTTAGCATCCTAGGTTCTCACTACAGACTAACGTGGAATTACGTCTTCGGCCTCGCATCTTCGGTCTTCAAAACGGTCAAATCGAACAATTTTTTAGTATTTTAGTTTTCATTTTAACATCCTATGCTCTCACTACGGACTAACGTGGAATTACGTCTTGACCTTGCATCTTCGGTCTTCAAAACGGTCAATCGAATAATTTTTAGTATTTTAGTTTTCATTTTAACGTCATACTCTCTCACTAGGAACTAACGTGAAATTACGTCTTCGGACTCGCATCTTCGGTCTTCAAAACGGTCGATCTAACGATTTTTAGTATTTTAGTTTTCATTTTAACGTCCTATGCTCTCACTACGAACTAACATGGAATTACGTCTTGGCCTCGTATCTTCGGTCTTCAAAACGGTCAATCGAACAATTTTTTAGTATTTTAGTTTTCATTTTAACGTCATACGCTCTCACTAGGAACTAACGTGAAATTACGTCCTCGGACTCGCATCTTCGGTCTTCAAAACTGTCAGTCGAACGATTTTTTAGTATTTTCATTATCATTTTAGCATCCTAGGTTCTCACTACAGACTAACGTGGAATTACGTCTTTGGCCTCGCATCTTCGGTCTTCAAAACGGTCAGTCGAACAATTTTTTAGTATTTTAGTTTTCATTTTAACATCCTATGCTCTCACTACGGACTAACGTGGAATTACGTCTTCGGCCTTGCATCTTCGGTCTTCAAAACGGTCAATCGAATAATTTTTAGTATTTTAGTTTTCATTTTAACGTCATACTCTCTCACTAGGAACTAACGTGAAATTACGTCTTCGGACTCGCATCTTCGGTCTTCAAAACGGTCGGTCTAACGATTTTTTTAGTATTTTAATTTTCATTTTAACGCCTTACGCTCTCACTACGAACTAACATGGAATTACGTCTTCGGCCTCGCATCTTCGGTCTTCAAAACGGTCAATCGAACGACTTTTTGGTATTTTAGTTTTCATTTTAACGGCCATACGCTCTTACTAGGAACTAACGTGAAATTACGTCCTGGACTCGCATCTTCGGTCTTCAAACTGTCAGTCGAACGATTTTTAGTATTTTCGTTATCATTTTAGCATCCTAGGTTCTCACTAGGAACTAACGTGGAATTACGTCTTCGGCCTCGCATCTTGGTCTTCAAAACGGTCAAGAACAGTTTTTAGTATTTTAGTTTTCATTTTAACATCCTATGCTCTCACTACGGACTAACGTGGAATTACGTCTTCGGCCTTGCATTTTCGGTCTTCAAAACGGTCAATCGAGTAATTTTTAGTATTTTAGTTTTCATTTTAACGTCATACTCTCACTAGGAACTAACGTGAAATTACGTCTTCGGACTCGCATCTTCGGCCTTCAAAACGGTCGATCGAATAATTTTTTAGTATTTTAGTTTTCATTTTAACATCCTATGCTCTCACTACGGACTAACGTGGAATTACGTCTTGGCTTTGCATCTTCGGTCTTCAAAACGGTCAATCGAATAATTTTCTAGTATTTTAGTTTTCATTTTAACGTCATACGCTCTCACTAGGAACTAACGTGAAATTACGTGTTCGGACTCGCATCTTCGGTCTTCAAAAGCGCTCGGTCGAACAATTTTTTTAGTATTTTAGTTTTCATTTTAACGTCCTATGCTCTCACAACGGACTAACGTGGAATTACGTCTTCGGCCTTGCATCTTCGGTCTTCAAAACGGTCGATCGAACAACTTTTTAGTATTTTAGTTTTCATTTTAACATCATATGCTCTCACTAGGAACTAACGTGAAATTACGTCTTCGAACTCGCATCTTCGGTCTTCAAAACGGTCAGTCGAACGATTTTTTAGTATTTTCGTTATCATTTTAGCATCCTAGGTTCTCACTACGGACTAACGTGGAATTATGTCTTCGGCCTCGCATCTTCGGTCTTCAAAACGGTCAGTCTAACGATTTTTTAGTATTTTTGTTTTTATTTTAACGTCCCTATGCACTCACTACGGACTAACGTGGAATTACGTCTTGGCCTCGTATCTTCGGTCTTCAAAAAGGTCAATCGAACAATTATTTAGTATTTTAGTTTTCATTTTAACGAAATACGCTCTCACTAGGAACTAACGTGAAATTACGTCTTCGGACTCGCATCTTCGGTCTCCAAAACGATCGGTCTAAGGATTTTTGGTATTTTTGTTTTCATTTTAACGCCCTATGCTTTCACTACGGACTAACATGGAATTACGTCTTGGCCTTGTATCTTCGGTCTTCAAAACGGTCAATCGAACGATTTTTAGTATGTTTTCTTTCCATTTAACATCCTAAGATCTCACTACGGACAAACGTGGAATTAAGTCTTTGACCTCGCATCTTCGGTCTTCAAACGGTCGATCTAACGATTTTTAGTATTTTTGTTTTCATTTTTTAACGTCCTATGTTCTCCCTACAAACTAACGTGGAATTACGTCTTCGGACTCGCATCTTCGGTCTTTAAAACGGTCAGTCTAACGATTTTTTTGTATTTTAGTTTTCATTTTAACGTCATATGCTCTTACTACGAACTAACGTGGAATTACGTCTTCGGCCTCGTAACTTCGGGTCTTCAAACGGTCAATCGAACAATTTTTTAGTATTTTAGTGTTCATTTTAACATCATACGCTCTCACTAGAAACTAACGTGAAATTACGTCTTCGGACTCGCATCTTCGGTCTTCAAAACGGTCAGTCGAACGATTTTTTAGTATTTTAGTTTTCATTTTAACGCCCTATGCTCTCACTACGAACTAACGTGGAATTACGTCTTGGCCCGATCTTCGGTCTTCAAAACGGTCCAATCGAACAATTTTTAAGTATTTTAGTTTTCATTTTAACGCCATACGCTCTCACTAGGAACTAACGTGAAATTACGTCTTCGGACTCGCATATTCGGAGTTCAAAACGGTCAGTCGAACGATTTTTTAGTATTTTCGTTATCATTTTGGCATTCTAGGTAAGCACTACGGACTTACGTGGAATTACGTCTTCAACCTCGCATCTTCGGTCTCCAATTCAGTCTAAGGATTTTTCTCGTATTTTTGTTTTCATTTTAACGTCATATGCTCTCACTAAGAAATAACATGGAATTACGTCTTGACCTTGTATCTTCGGTCTTCAAAACGGTCGATCGAACGTTTTTAGTATGTTTTCTTTCCCTTTAACATCCTAGGATCTCACTACGGACTAACGTGGAATTAAGTCTTCGACCTCGCATCTTCGGTCTTCAAAACGGTTAGTCTAACGATTTTTTTAGTATTTTTGTTTTCATTTTAACGTCCTATGCTCTCACTACAGACTAACGTGGAATTACGTCTTCGGCCTCGCATATTCGGGTCTTCAAAACGGGTTGGCCTAACGATTTTTAGTATTTTAGTTTTCATTTTAACGTCATATGCTCTCACTACTTAACTAACGTGGAATTACGTCTTCTACCTCGCATCTTCGGTCTTCAAAACCTAATCAATCGAACGATTTTTTAGTATTTTAGTTTTCATTTTAACATCATATGCTCTCACTAGGAACCAACGTGGAATTACGTCTTCGGCCTCGCATCTTCGGTCTTCAAAACGGTCAATCGAATAATTTTTTAGTATTTTTGTTTTCATTTTAACGTCATATGCTCTCACTACGAACTAACGTGGAATTACGTCTTCGGCCTCGTATCTTCGGTCTTCAAACGGTCAATCGAACAATTTTTTGGTATTTTTGTTTTCATTTTAACGTCCTATGCTCTCACTACGAACTAACGTGGAATTACGTCTTCGGCCTCGCATCTTCTTTTAGTATTTTCGTTATCATTTTGGCATCCTAGGTTCTCACTACGAACTAACGTGGAATTACGTCTTCACCTCTCATCTTCGGTCTCCAAAACGATCGAGTCTTAGGATTTTGGTATTTTTGTTTTCATTTTAACGTCCCATGCTCTCACTACGGACTAACGTGGAATAACGTCTTCGCCTCGCATCTTCGGTCTTCAAAGCTAATCGATCGATTTTTAGTATTTTAGTTTTCATTTTAACATCATATGCTCTCACTAGGAACTAACGTGGAAATTACGTCTTCGGACTCGCATCTTCGGTCTTCAAAACGGTCACCTAACGATTTTTTAGTATTTTAGTTTTCATTTTAACGCCCTATGCTCTCACTACGAACTAACGTGGAATTACATCTCAGGCCTCGTATCTTCGGTCTTCAAAACGGTCAATCGAACAATTTTTTAGTATTTTAGTTTTCATTTTAACGTCATACGCTCTCACTAGGAACTAACTTGAAATACGTCTTCGGACTCAGATCTTCGGTCTTCAAAACGGTCACCTAACGATTTTTTTAGTATTTTAGTTTTCATTTTAATGTCCTATGCTCTCACTACGAACTAACGTGGAATTACACTTCCGGCCTCGTATCTTCGGTCTTCAAAACGGTCAATCGAACAATTTTTTAGTATTTTAGTTTTCATTTTAACGTCATACGCTCTCACTGGAACTAACATGAAATTACGTCTTCGGACTCGCATCTTCGGTCTTCAAAATGGTCAGTCGAACGATTTTTTCGTATTTTCGTTATCATTTTAGCATCCTAGGTTCTCACTACGGATTAACGTGGAATTACGTCTTCGACTCGCATCTTCGGTCTTCAAAACGGTCAGTCTAACGATTTTTTAGTATTTTTGTTTTCATTTTAACGTCCTATGCTCTCACCACGGACTAACGTGGAATTACGTCTTCTGACTCGCATCTTCGGACTTCAAAACTGTCAGTCTAACGATTTTTAGTATTTTAGTTTTCATTTTAACGTCATATGCTCTCACTACGGACTAACGTGGAATTACGTCTTCGGCCTCGTATCTTCGGTCTTCAAAACGGTCAATCGAACAATTTTTTAGTATTTTAGTTTTCATTTTAACGTCATACGTTCTCACTAGGAACTAACGTGAAATTACGTCTTCGGACTTGCATCTTCGATCTTCAAAACAATTCAGGTCGAACGATTTTTTAGTATTTTTCGTTATCATTTTGGCATCCTAGGTAATCACTACGGACTAACGTGGAATTACGTCTTCTGATCGCATCTTCGGTCTTCAAAACGGTCAGTCTAACGATTTTTTATTATTTTCGTTATCATTTTAGCATCCTAGGTTCTCACTACAGACTAACGTGGAATTACGTCTTCGGACTCGTATCTTCGGTCTTCAAAACGGTCAATCGAACAATTTTTTAGTATTTTAGTTTTCAGTTTAACGCCTTACGCTCTAACTAGGAACTAACGTGAAATTACGTCTTCGGACTCGCATCTTAGGTCTTCAAAACGGTCAGTCGAACGATTTTTTAGTATTTTCGTTATCATTTTAGCATCCTAGGTTCTCACTACGGACTAACGTGAATTACGTCTTGGCCTCGCATCTTCGGTCTCCAAAACAGTCACTAACGATTTTTTAGTATTTTTGTTTTCATTTTAACGTCCTATGCTCTCACTACGGACTAACGTGGAATTACGTCTTCGGCCTCGTATCTTCGGTCTTCAAAACGTCCAATCGAACAATTTTTAGTATTTTAGTTTTCATTTTAACGTCATACGCTCTCCCTAGGAACTAACGTGAAATTACGTCTTCGGACTCGCATCTTCGGTCTTCAAAACGGTCAGTCGAAAGATTTTTTAGTATTTTCGTTATCATTTTGGCATCCTAGGTTCTCACTACGAACTAACGTGGAATTACGTCTTCACCTCGCATCTTCGGTCTCAAACGATCGGTCTTAGGATTTTTGGTATTTTTGTTTTCATTTTAACGTCCTATGCTCTCACTACGAACTAACGTGGAATTACGTCTTGACCTCGCATCTTCGGTCTTCAAAACGGTCAATCAACGATTTTTTAGTATTTTAGTTTTCATTTTAACATCATATGCTCTCACTAGGAACTAACGTGAAATTACGTCTTCGGACTCGCATCTTCGGTCTTCAAAACAATCGATGAACGATTTTTAGTATTTTCGTTATCATTTTAGCATCCTAGGTTCTCACTAGGACTAACGTGGAATTACGTCTTCGACCTCGCATCTTCGGTCTTCAAAACGGTCATTCGAACAATTTTTTTAGTATTTTAGTTTTCATTTTAACGTCCTATGCTCTCACTACGGACTAACGTGGAATTACGTCTTCGGCCTCGCATCTTCGGTCTTCAAAACGGCCAGTCTAACGATTTTTTAGTATTTTTATTTTCATTTTAACGTCATATGCTCTCACTACGAACTAACGTGAAATTACGTGTTCGGCCTCGTATCTTCGGTCTTCAAACGGTCAATCGAACAATTTTTTAGTATTTTAGTTTTCATTTTAACGTCATACGCTCTCACTAGGAACTAACGTGAAATTACATCTTCGGACTCGCATCTTCGGTCTTCAAAACAGTCAGTCGAACGATTTTTTAGTATTTTCGTTATCATTTTAGCATCCTAGGTTCTCACTACGGACTAACGTGGAATTACGTCATCGGCCTCGCATCTTCGGTCTTCAAAACGACCCGATCTAACGATTTTTTAGTATTTTTGTTTTCATTTTAACGTCCTATGCTCTCACTACGGACTAACCTGAAATTACGTCTTCGGCCTTATATCCTCGGTCTTCAAAACGCTCAGTCGAACGATTTTTTTAGTATTTTCGTTTTAATTTTAACGTCTTATGTTATCACTACGGACTAACGTGGACTTACGTCTTCAGCCCCGCATCTTCGGTCTTCAAAAAGGTTACTCGTACGATTTTTTAGTATTTCGTTTTTAATCAAACGTCGTATGTTCTCACAATGGACTAACGTGGACTTACGTCTTCGACCCTGCGTCGTATGTTCTCACAACGGACTAACGTGGATTTACGTCTTCGGCCCTGCATCTTCGGTCTTCGAAACAGCGACTCGTACAATTTTTTAGTATTTTCGTTTTCATACTAACCTTTTATGAGTTCTCACTACGGACTTGCGTCTTTGGCTCGGACTTGCGTCTTCAAATCGGCGACTCGTATAATTTTTTAATATTTTTGTTTTCATTCTAACGTCCTATGTTCTCACGACGGACTAATGTGGAATTACGTCTTCGGCCCAGTATCTTCGTTCTTCAACATGGCAACTCGTACAATTTTTTAGTATTTTCGTTTTCATTTTAACGTCTTATGTTCACACTACGGACTAACGTAGACTTACTTCTTTGGCCTTGCATCTTCATTCTTCAAACGACGACTGTACATCTTTTTTTAGTTTTCATTCTAGCCCTATGTTATCATTACGGACTAACGTGGACTTACGCGCGGCCCCCGCATCTTTGGTCTTCAAAATGGCGACTTGCATACAATTTTTAGTATTTTCGCTTTTCATTCTAACATCTTATGTACTCGCTACGGACAAACGTGGACTTACGTCTTCGGCCTTGCATCTTCGGTCTTCAAAACGGCGACTCATACAATTTATTGGTATTTTCGTTTTGATTCTAACATCCTATGTTCTCACTACGGACTAACGTGGAAATACGTCTTCCGCCCTGCATCTTTGGTCTTCAAAACGGCGACTCGTACAATCTTTTAGTATTTTCGTTTTCATTCTAACGTCTTATGTTCTCACTACGGACTAATGTGGAATTACGTATTTGGCCTCGCATCTTCGATTTTCAAAACAGTTACTAGTCCAATATATTTTCGTTTTTATCCAAATGTCTCATGTTCTCACTACGAACTAACGTGGACTTACGTCGTCGTCCCAGTATCTTCGGTCTTCAGAACGGCAACTCGTACGATTTTTTTATATTTTCGTTTTCATTCTAATGTCCTATGTTCTCACTACGGTCTAATGTGGAATTACATTTTCGGCCTCATATCTTTGGTCTTCAAAACAGTTACTCGAACGATTTTTTACTATTTTTATTATGATTCTAACGTAATATGTTATTATTAAGGACTAAAGTGGAATTACATATTCAGCTTCGCATCCTAAGTGATCAAAAAGATCACTCGTACGATTTTTTAGTATTTTCGTTTTTATTTGAACATCCTATGTTATCACAACGGACTAACGTGGACTTACGTCTTCGGCCCTGCATTTTCGGTCTTCAAAACGGCGACTCATATAATTTTTAGTATTTTCGTTTTCATTCTAACGTCTTATGTTCTCACGACGGACTAACGTGGAATTACGTCTTCGGACCCGCATCTTCGATCTTCAAAACGGTTACTTGTACGATTTTTTAGATTTTGTTTTAAATTCGACGTCTTATGTTTTTACTACGGATTAACGTGGAATTAAGTGTTTGGTTCCGCATGTTCATTCTTTAAAACGGTCACTCGTAAGGGTTTTTATCATTTTCGTTTTCATTTTAACATCTATGTCTTACTACGTATCATCATGTAATTATTCTTCGGTCTCGCATCCTCTTTCTTCAAAATGGTCATTCTCAAGAATTTTTAGTATTTTAGTTTTTTCACTCTAACGTGATTTCATAGCATTATGGCCTTTACTATAATTGTTTTTATCTTTTAATCGTTTAACCTAACACAAACATATTTTAAACATAACTAGTTATCCTACAGCATTCTATAGGCTTAGGGACACTAACAAATTAATACAACTAAAGAAGCTCATCAAAAATAAACATAAAAAGTAAAACATAAACCCACTGACATGGGATTCGTGGGTGTTAGAGATCTTACCTCCTATTTAGATAGGGGATGATTAAGCCGAGCCAATTTAAGCAGCTGTCACAATTAATACAATGTCGATCTGCTTTCTTGAATCAAAACTACAAGCAACATTGAAAAGGGCTATTAGCATCACAGCAATTAGAATGACAATCCTGACTTTCGACTAAATAGACAGTTTCATTATACATGAAAAAAACAATATTTATGTGTGACTTTGTATTTATTACACAATGTAAATGTATAATAGTATACTAGTTTAAAGGAGTAAAATCCAAGTGGAAGGTCATCATGGCCTTCGGATCTGGTTCATTATAATCAGCAACTCTAATAAGCATTTCACATACAGTATTACATACTAAATCAAGATTGAAACTGAAAAACCAATGGCATCACAAAGTGATATACACTTAACACCTACATTCTTAAAAATATTTGTTCGTTACTACAGAAAAGCTAATTGTTTATGCATGATCATAGTGGAGACCTAAAATAAGTGAGTATTTTACCAAAGACATACAAATATTTACCAAAGTAAATCTGAGAATAAGCCTGCTGAATGTCAATATCCACGAGTCCTAAACTATGTCAATATCGACCAAAATTACAATCTTCCTAAAGTTCTAGGTTTCATATTTTTATGATCCGTTTTTGGTGGTCAGAGTTCAAGTAAAAGATTTGGTAGAGCAAACGAAACAGAAGGACCTATCTAACCTGAAAAATTTATGTTCTTATTTGGAGGTCAAAACATCACCTATCAAATTCATATTTTCTACAATAAGGAAATTCTATGATGCTAATAATCCTGCATCTTAAAACACTATAGTCACTGTCATAACATAACCTTAAAGATGAACTACGTTAACAGATCATAAATGAATTTGAGGATTATCTATATACAAGCTATGTACAATTCAGCATTGTGTAATTTTCACATTAGAAATGCCAAAGTCAAAATCCGCTAGTTTCGTTGATTGAAACATGTCAAGCTGAACACGCAATATCCAAAAATCAGCTATTCATGTTCTTGGTTTAGTCATAAACAAAGAAATCGGCAATTTTTACTATACTTAATAAAAGAGAGTGAGGAGAGAGGGTCGTCAAAGTTTGACAAAATTCACAACATTATAGTGGTACTATGTTCTATTGAAAAAGGAAAATATGTATTGTATCTAATGAACTTGCTAAAAAAAGAACTATTTTTATTGTTTTAATGTTCAATGCCACTACTATTACCGCACACCTTGAACTTAAGGCTATCGACTACATACAGATTATATTATTGTCCACATAGTTAACAATAACCAGCATATATCTAATGTTGGCATAGCTTAGCCTAGTTTATATTTCCATGACTTGTGTATCTCGTTCAGATGGTTTTTTCTTTTACTAAGTCGGTTCATCCGAAATAAACATATGGAGTTAAAAATAAACCCACTGACAAAGAATTCGTGGGTGTTAGAGATCTTACCTCCTATTCTAGATAGGGGATGAATACGCCGCGCCAATTAAAGGAGTCGTACGATTGATATCCGTACTTCTTCTTCTCCCTTAAACAATTACAATGTGCGAATGAAAATACCTAATAAACTTTACAACAAATTCTTTTCCTTGAAAGGTCTGTTTGCCTTGAAAGGTCTTCTTTTCCTTGAAAGGTCTGTTTGCCTGGTTCATTATATTCCCTTGTGTCTCAAATCTGCAACAAAACAAGAAAAGAACTAAAAATGTCAATGGAATGAACCTTTAGTGGATCTCAAAAAAAAAAAACCTTATGTAATTGAGCTTTTGACTGAATCAAGTTATTCGCTGAAGCACTTGAACAAACACTTCCAAATTTGGTGATGACATCTTTTTGAAAGATTCTAAAGATACAACTCCACTGTGTAGAATGCAGATTGGGAAGGACAACGACACAAGCCAAAATTTATAATTACCTCATCCTCAGAAAATGGATACTGAGAAACTTTAGAAGGGGGTGCCAATGTAATAGACCCGTCAACTCTGTGAGAGCATTCAGTGTACGTGAATCCATTACCGATGCGAGCTCCAAAAGCTGTCACGGGTTACCTGTATCCAACAATCAATGTAGTAATGTACCTATAATTAATCTCAGAAAAACAGGGAGAAAGTAATATGCAACAATTGGTATATTTGAGGGCAAGCAAACACAAGAAAAACTTTTAAAAGTGAAAATGCTATCGCATCTGCAAAATGAATCATTACTCAAGTTCAGTACTAAGTGAAAACAAAAAGGATTCCAAAGACGAAAAATAATACCCATAGAAACTACATAATCAAATAGCATAATGCAACGGCTAATGAGATTAGTGAACAGCTCAAAAATATTTGGGTCCAATCAAGATGTTACTCCTTCTAGTAAGATGACCACAGCAAAAAGTATTGAACAATCTTCACTTATGAGCAATAACTCATATGTGAACCACAATTAAGTTAGTAGTCCTGTTTCCTTGAACTAGATGGCTACTTTCAACTCCCACATTTCACATGCAAGGGTCTTCCTTTTGTCCTCGATGTAGTTTTCGTGTTTCGTACAATATGCAGTCACTTAATGTTGACTTAACTTGTACCTAGGCATATGCAGTCATTTAATGTTGACTTAACTTATACCTAAGCATATTTTAGTACCTACAAAATCATTGACATCATAAATTATTGCTAAATTCATTCTTCAAAACATTATCTTGACCAAACTTATTCTAAATCCCAACAAAGCTTGGCAGCACCTAGCCTTAAATGCACGCTAAATCCCAGTAACTCAACATTGCATTGCATATGAAAATAAACAACTCCCATACAAACAGTTCATCAAACTATATCATACCTTCATTTGATGAATTTCCTTCATTGCTGACTGTTCTATACTTGATTTGATCACGGGTACCACCAGAAGTAGCAACTGATATTGCCAAGGTAGCCTCATTTTTTATATCAACCTCACCAGTTCAAAGAAGATGGATAAGAGACAGCTTGTCTAATTCAGAAAGGTAAATATAGTCCCCAAGCTTTCAGCTCCTTGTACACCGTCCACAGTATGCTCCTTCTCCAATTCCTGGAAAACAATTCAAAAGATAAAGTCAATTCTAAAAAACCAAATGACGATGGAGACACCTAGAAACAAAACTTGTTTAACATGAATGCCACAACATTAGGATAAGCTTGGTTCCTTAAGGCTTATCAGGACATATTAATTACAGGGTGGGAACATCAGTAAATTTCATTTTACTTAATACGACGACCAACAGAAATTTGTACGAACAGTGATAGCACTAATGAGTTTGATATTCTGACATGCCTCATTAAACTCCATCTGCACTTCATCTCTTGCCTCAACAACACGGTGTCTGTCATTGCTTTCAACCACAAAGATAAGACCTTATGTGTTTTGGATGTTGTGCCTCCACAATGGACTGATCTGTAAAAGAAATGATATAACTAAATAACTTCATAACAACATAGAATGCAAAAGAGAACAGAAAAATTAAAAATGTAGCAAAATTCATATCTTTCTTGGCCCCCACATGCCAGACAGTTAAGCAAAATCCAAAATAATACTACCAATTAACTACTCAACCTCGACAAATCTCCAACAAAGAATGGAACTAACATGCATACAAAGGTCTAATCTAGACCAATATTACAAAATCAAAAATAATGTATGTCTAGTTATACACAAAAATATGACTTACCAATGGTAGGAATTGTGGTTACAATCACCTTGATGAATTGTAACTCTCCACGCCAAAGTTCTTTGTCCTTAGAGCAGCATCAAGAAAAAAATCTTCTGCACTACGGCAAAAACATGAGAAGGTGAGCTAGAATTATTAAACAAAAGATCTGAAGTACAACCTATGAACTAGTGACTACTATAGAAGTAGTAGTGGTGGTACTAGTGAGTAGTGTTGAAGATGTAAATCCAACATAAACACATTGAAGTCACAGATCCAGATCTATACAATTCATCAATATAAACCACATTTAAATGGTGTCAAGCCATCAATTGATGAAATGAAGCAAAAAGAGGACGACATGGGGAGAGCTGAACCAGAAATGCTCATCCGAGGGCTTAGCTACCAAGTTTCCTAACTGAATAGCGAAGGAAGAACAAGTTTCAGACTCTTTCTTGGGGAGGGCTTAGCGACAACAGCAGAATTGAATAAACACTACAATTTTCAGAAAATTCACCTTAAGGAGCGAAGGAAGAACAAGTTTCACTCGTTGACCACTAATAGCTGTGGGGAAAGGCCCAACAATTGATACTGCATAAGAAGAAAACCAGTTTTTTGAGAATGATCTTAAATTCCATCAACCCGAAAACATGATTAGTTCAGATTATGAGGTCTATCTATTACAAAACGAAAGCATATCATCAAGTACAAGATGTTTCCCTCTCTTATTTTATTGATACAGGTTAACCCTAGTTGTGTTGTACTCATGCGGCACCTACCAGGCGATGCTAATACAATTTTATGGCATTACAAAGTAGGGAAACAATGGAAATCAAAATAGTTACTGAAATGGAATCCCTTAGACTACTAGGAAACATGTAAAATTCTACTTACAACTCAGTGACAACTCTATAATCTCCTTGTACAGAGCAAGTAACACCAGACCAGGGAGGTAGATCACCATCTCCAACCCATGCATATACCACCCTCCATCCAAGTTGATGCTGTGATTTCGTTTAACGCTTTCACTACCAAACCAAAATATAATAATTACTTAATATCTCGTTAAGAGAAAATGTCAGATTAAAAATATCGAAGATCTGCCCAAACCCAAGAAAAAAATTGACAAAAAATTTCGAAAATTTCAATTCAAAAGAGAGATTAAGATGAGATATTTGTAAATCTGTGTTACGATCATAAATCCGAGAGTAAAATCGATATGAAATCAAAGAAATTAGGTTTTAGAACCCTTAAGGAATTTTCTGAAAATCGATTTTAAATCGAAGATTCAGCAATTCTAATCGAATTAAAGATTACGATAGAGTTAACTTATCTTTCCGTTGAGGAATCTCCATTAATTGTTGAGGACTTGCTCTTGTTTTCAAATCTACTTCCCCCTCCTCTCTGAACGTGTTACTACCTACACATCGGAGACAAATTTGTTTCTGAAAGTGTGACTTCCTCCTCTAAAAATATATTTCGATTGCAGAAGTTGCTGGTAACGGTGGAGATTGTAGGAGATTGCAGAAGTTTCTGGTAATGGTGGAAATTGTAGAACTGGGAACAACTGGTTCCTTGTCCCTGAAGGTGATGAAAGAGGGAAAATATAATTCAAAGTTATTAATATAATAAGGTCAGAAATCAACCCTCCACACCGCCTTTGGAGAAAGTCGGGTAGAAACAACCAGCCTGTTCTACAGAAATTCCACTATTTGGGCGGAAAAAAAAAAAACAAATGGGCAGCCACACTAACGAACCTTGCGTCTTTAGGGGCGCCTCCAAACGAATTAGGGGCGACACAAAAGGACAAAATAGGTCATAATCGGAAGGTTAATCCATAATCGGAAGGTTAATCCATAATCCCATTTTTTTAATGGCCAAACTACCCTTTACAATCGGGAGGTAACTATACAATCGGTAGTTAATCAACAATCGGGAGTCAAGATAGTTCATATAACTACCGATTATACAGTGGCTCTCTTTTTGCAAAATATCCTACCATAATCGGTAGTCAAGATAGTTCATATAACTACCGAATATAGAGTTGCCCCAAAATGTGATTTTGCAAAAATCCTCTTTTTTTGAATTTTGGTTGAGCATATAATCGTAAGATAGGAAGAGCTATCATGACTTCCGATTATACAAGCCGCTGTCTTTGCAAATATCCGACCATAATCGGTAGCCAAGATAGTTCATATAACTACCGAATATAGAGTTGCCCCAAAATGTGATTTTGCAAAAAATCCTCTATTTTTGAATTTTGGTTGAGCCTATAATCGGTAAGAAAGGAAGAGCTATCATGACTTCCGATTATACGATCGCTCTCTTTGCAAATATCAGACCATAATCGGTAGTCAAGATAGTTCATATAACTACCGAATATAGAGTAGCCCCAAAATGAGATTTTGCAAAAATCCTCTTTTTTTGAATTTTGGTTGAGCATATAATCGGTAAGATAGGAAGAGTTATCATGACTTCCGATTATATCTTGACTCCCGATTCAATTATTCTCGAGAATTAAATGATCGTGTCGGCAAAGTGGATCGAAACAGAAAAAATCCAAAACAGATCGAAATTCAATTTTTCGTAGAAAAAAATTTCACGAGACGTCTCTCGCACTCTTCTGGGGCGCCGCCCCTAGACCCCGCAACCCGACCCGTCAGTCGAACATGGCCAAGGAGGGGCTACACCCCCGGACCCCCTGCACCCCATGTATAGCGTCATCGACATTGTATTCATTGTATTCATACCACGTCCATGCCCGTACCGAGTTTTTTCAACCGCATTGGTTGAGCCTATAATCGTAGCAAATGAAGGTATCCCCGACTTCCCATAATCCCAAAGATAATCGGTAGTCAAAGATAGTTCATATAACTACCGAATATAGAGTTGCCCCAAAAAGAGATTTTGCAAAAATCCTCTTTTTTCTAATTTGGTTGAGCCTATAATCGGTAGTCAAAATAGTTCATATAACTACCGAATATAGAGTTGTCCTAAAAATGAGATTTTGCAATCGGTAGCCAACTAAACTACCGATTATGAAGGGGCATACAAGTATTTTCATCCTATTTTGTCTTTTGTGTCGCCCCTAATTCTTTGGGTCGCCCCTAAAAGTGCAAGGCTAACGAATTGCACATGTGGTATACAAATTTATTGCGAATCGCAACAAGAAAAATCAGTTATGAGTTTTGCAACCTCAAGTGGCCGTTACAACGCTTTTGCACGATAACATATAGTTGCAAATTCGCAACAGGGTATAAGATGTTGCGGGGTGAGTTACGCTCTGCAAATCTGGCGACCGACTCAGTAATTTTTTTCATTTCAGATCTTGGTTTTCGTGCGTCTTCATCATAAATTCAGGTGAAAATTCATCTTTAATTCTTAGTTTTTTCAACTCTTCCATGTTTAGCGATCATTAACTCAAGTGGTTTAATGGATTTTTGTCCTAAAACCGCTTCTGTTGGTGAAATTCCTTCACAAAATTTAGATAGCAACACAGAAAAAATTCCAAGAGTTCCTTCGGTTGATTTGCCTGATGATCTCTTTGAAGAGGGATTAAATCCATGGAAGTTTTCGTTGATAGGAATATTAGCATTACAGAAGATTAAATTTATTGATGCTGCTATAATTTTAGGACAACAATGGAAATTAGTTGGAGATTGCAAACTTATTCCATCGGGAAAGGTTTTTTCACTATCAAACTTGATAATGAAATTGATCGACGATACATCAACCGTCAATGGGAAGTTAATAATCAAGTTTTACATATTAGAAATTGATTTCAAATTTCAGGCCATCATATCAAATGACTTCTAAAGCTCAAGTATGGGTTCGTCACCTAGGATTGGGTTTAGAATTTTGGAAACAAAAGATCTTATTCACTATATGTCGAGATTGGTACACCAAAGTGAAAATTGATGATGCTCTTTGCAAAATGTGAAGTAGGCTATTATGCTAATGTACTAGTGGAAATTTATTTTGCAGATCATATTCCTAATAAAATTTGGATATGTACCAAACTTGGAGGTTTCTTTCAAGATATTCTCATCCCTGATTGCCCCAAATTTTGTCATACTTGCCATATTATTGGTCATTTAGTTTCTGAATGCAGAGTTGAGAAAAATAAAAATCATGTTGCTAGTAGAATTCCTCCACAAACAAGTGTTGGCAGAGAGCAGCTCCTCTCGTTTTGATATATGTGATGAGATCAAGAAGTTGAATGTAATCCAATAAAACAAGTCAAGATCATTGCTAGTACTATAAAACAAGTAAGTACTCCTAGTCATGTGCACAAGCTTAATTTAGAAGAATATTATATAGTCAATCATATTATACATCCTGTGTCACAACAAGCTCTTAGTAATTCAAATGCAATTAAAAGTGTGAGTGGAAGATTTAGTGCTTTGGAACATCCTGAAAATTTAGAAGAAAATGATATTAATGTTGAAGAAGAGGTTATTATTGAATTGGCACCACAAAAAATTACTTCAAATAGCTGAAATTTCGAATTGGAGAAAAGTGAAGTTGAATTTATAGATGCGAGTTCGGGAATGGTAACATCGAGCGGTACCTTTTACTACTTGGTCTTCAGTTGTCAAGACATCTGCAGGTAAAAAGAAGGGTAATGAAATTGTGTTGAATAATACTTCTGGCAGCACTTCTAGTGAGAAGATTACCGATCCAGTACCCAAGAAATACAGCTTTAGAGGAAATATTGGTAAGGGAGGTCCAAAAAACCTCCAACCTAAACAATGAAAGTAATTTTTTGGAACATAAGGGGTCTTAGAAGAGCTAGGGCCAAGCAGAAGTTACATTCTTTAGTAAGTCAATTTAATCCATCTTTAGTGTGGATAGCAGAACCAAAAATTAAGTGTTCTTATTCATTTTGCAGTAAACTGAATCTTCTAGGTATGCAATATATGGTGATTCATAATTAAACTAATACTCATAAAAGTAATATTTGGCTCTTTTGGAATAGATCAATTAGTACTCCTTCAGTTGTTTCTATTACAAGTCAAATGATAACAAATGGTGATGAGGTGATGTGTTGATGTCTGGTGTTCATGCACATGTCAATGTTGTTCAAAGAAGGTTTTTATGGTCTGAAATGCAGTTAATAAGTGAATTCAACAAGCCTTGGGCAGTCTTTAGTGATTTTGATGCAATTATTACAATGGAAGAAATAATGGGTGGTAGAAGTCCTTCAAGAAGATCAGTGATTGATTTCAGTGATTGTTTAAATTCATGTGAACTTTTGCAAGCTCCTAAGATTGGACTTTAATTTTCTTGGTCAAATTGTCAGCAAGGAGACAAGAGAATTCTATGTAATCTTGACAGAGTTGTAGTTAATATGAAATAGTTACAAGTTTATAATGATTGGGGATACAAAGTTGGTCTCAGAATAGCTTCAGATCATGCTCCATTGTTGGTTGGCTCAGCCAATATTCCAAAACCAACAAATGTTCCTTTAAGGTTTCAAAAATATGGTTACAACATCCTAATTTTCTAAAATTGGTTGAGCAGGTTAGGCGGTAAGAACTAAATGGTGATCCTCCATACATTTTCATGTAAAAACTCAAGAGGCTTAAAATTTTGCTAAAGGAATGGAATTGGAAAGTTTTTGGTGATGTTAAAGTGAAAATTCAAGAAGCAGGAGAAATAGTAAAAGCAAAGATGTTACTTTCAGACAGTAATCCACATGATGAAAGTGTCTTACTAGATCTGGTGCAAGCTCAAAATGAACTTAATTCTATAGAAGTGCAATATAGTACTCTACTGAAGCAAAAATCAAGAATAATATGGGTTCAAGAAGGTTCTGCAAATACCAATTTTTTCCATGCTAATATAAAGATCAGACAAAATAGAGATAACATATGTGAATTGGAGGATGAAACTGGTCCTATGATTTCAGATCAAAAGCAAATAGCTGACACTTTAGTTAAATTCTTTGAAAAAAGATTTCAGTTTCAGGAAGTTGAAGACAATGAATCTATTCTTGATGTAATTCCAAAATTAATCACAGAGGAGGATCAGAGAATGCTAGAAGCTACACCAGAAATAGAAGAAATCAAGAATGCAGTTTTTGCTATGGATGGAGATAGTGCACCAGGCCCTGACAGTTTTTCAGGTATATTCTATCAAGCATGTTGGGATATTATTCAATATGATTTCATTAAAGCTATTCAATATTGCTGGAAAAGAAAATATATACCTAAAGGTCTTAATTCCAACTTTTTAGTCTTATTTCCCAAAACTCAGGGTGCTAAAAAAACCAATCAGTTCAGGCCCATTGGATTGAGTAATTTTAGCTTTAAAGTATTCACAAAGATCATATCTACAAGAATGGGATCCCTCATGAATAAGCTAATTTCTCCACAACAAGTTGCTTATATAAAAGGTAGAAATATCCATGAGCAGGTGATGTTAGCTTCAGAATTAGTAAATGAAATGAAGAAGAAAAGAATGGGAGGTAATTTGGGATTAAAACTGGACATCTCTCAGGAATATGATTCTGTCAGTTGGGACTTTCTCTTAAAAGTTCTTCAACAATATGGATTTTCAGTTGCATGGTGTGAATGGTTGAGAATTCTTTTTACTTCTACCAAAATATCTGTTATGGTTAATGGTGGCCCAAATGGATTTTTTTTAATGCACAGAGGCTTGAAGCAAGGAGATCCATTATCTCCAATTCTTTTTGTCTTAATGAAGGAAGTTTTGAGTAGAGGATTAACTAAACTGGTAGAAACAAGAAAATTACAGCCAATGGTAACCAGAAATGGTATTTCTCCTACTCATCTCTTATTTGTTGATGATATCTTTGTTTTCAAAGAATGGCTCCAAAAGAAGTATAATAAATCTAATAAAACTACTTGAAGATTACCAGAAATGTTCTGGTCAGATCATAAACAAGACTGAGAGTAAATGTTTTATTGATGGATGTACTTCAAATGAGAAAAATCAAATATCGCCTATCCGCAAATGGAACTAACATCTTTCCCTGACAAATACTTGGGAGTCATTTTACATCCAGGAAGAGTCAAATCTGCTACTGTGTGGCCTATGGTTGAGATGATATAAGACTATTTATCAGTATGGAAAGGAAGACTGCTATCTTTTCATGATAGGTTGGTGCTGATCAAGTCTGTGCTTAGCAGTATTCCTATCTATAACATGGTTGTATATAAATGGCCAAGTTCTGTCATTAAGCAATGTGAGAAAATAATGAGGAATTTTGTATGGTCAGGTGATGCAGAAGTAAGAAAATATGAAACTTTGGCCTGGCATAAAGTATGCACTCCATTTCATGAAGGTGGTTTGGGTATTAGAAGATTAGCAGATGTTAACAGGGCATTATTAATGAAGATGATGTGGAAATTATTAACTTCTCAGATGATTGGTCAATGTTCTTAACAACAAAGTACAAGGACAGAAATGGACAATGGATTTCTAACTGGAAATTATCTACTGTGTGGCCTGGTTTGAAGTGGGCATGGTAAGCACTTAAGGAAAATGTCAAATGGATTGTAGGAAATTGAGAGAACATTTCTGTATGGTTTGATACATGGAATGGAGAATGTTCTCTCATTAATACAATGGGTTACACTGATTTTGTCAAGAATAATTTACACATGAAAGTAAAGGATCTTTTGCATAATGGTAACTGGCAAATACCCTCAGAACTCCAACAATTCATTCATCTGCCATTTCCTGCTGCTCATGGTGCAACATATGAAATAATCTGGAGTGGTGACATCAAAGGAAAATTTTCTACAAATTGCAGTGATTGATAAAATTAGATCTAAAGAGGTACACATTAACTTGGTCTTCTTATATTTGGAAGTCTTATCTTCATCCAGGGAATAGCAAGCAATGTTTGAAAACTTCATTGAAGGAATTTATGTAGATGATGAGAAAATGCCGCATAGAGGCTTTTCTTTAGCTTCAAATGCCGTGTTTGTAAGAAAGATCAAGATAGCATGTGACATCTTCTCTGGTCCGGCAGTTTCAGCAAAAGCATATGGCTATGGTTAGGTAACATCTTTAACCTTCCTATACCATCTTCATTTGAAAAAATTATTAAACTTGCAAAACAAAAAAGTCCCATAGTCAAGGAAGTTTGGTTTACTGCTGCCTTTTCTACTATGAGAGAACTGTGGTTTCTAAAAAATAAAATTCATTTTGAGAATGTGCAACCAAATGTGAATTCTTTCAAGAGCAGAATTTTAAAACTAGTACAATATGGAGGTTATAGAATGAAGGGCACTAGATGGAGTCAAGACTATATATGATTCACATATCCTGGCTTTTTTCAATCTAGGTCCTAGAAAACTCAAATTTTCAACTATCACAGAATGTTATTGGTTAAATCCTCCAAGTGGATATGTTATATTTTGTTGTGATGGAGCAGAAGGTTGGGAATCCGAGATTGGCAGGATTTGGTGTCATTGCAATAAATCATGAATGTCAAAGTTATGGGATAGTTTCGGAGGTTTAGTAATAGCTACAAATTATCTTGCTGAGTCTATGGCAGTGATTTGGTCTATTGAATGGGCAGTTAAGTTACATTGTGACAAAATTATCATTAGATCAGATTCTAAATCAGTAATTAAAGACTTTGCTAAAGGAGATGTGCCACAGTGCTTTAAATCAAGATGGTGAATGCTAGAAAATACTTAACATAAATTCATTATAAGCATTGTTCTGGGAGATCAATGTCTCAGATTGCTTGGCAAAAATGGTGCAAGACTGATGTTTGGTGAAATTCGGTATCATGAAGGAAGACCATTTCACTTGATCCAAATTGAAATGCCCGGAAGAAAATATTATAAATTTTGCTAAGTGTTTCATATTTCTATGTAAAAGTCTGTAATGTTACATTTTAGTTATACTTTTGTTGTAAACATTTGAGTTATTCTACTTAAATAAAAAATGCCATGTGGCCAACCCATTTTGGGTCAACGGTTTTTGGTGTTGGCCACATGATGTGGATCATTCGACCAACCAGCGTTATAGTCTGGCTGCTAGTGAGTGTATCCGCGCCTTCTTCGTCGATCGGAATTGAATCTAGGCCGGTCAATTCGGCTGTCGAAGTTGGACGGCCGAGATCGTTTTGCGGTAGTAATGTAATGCCGCCTAATAGAAATTAGGGTTTTGCAAGTCACGCGGCCAACTAACTTTGAGCAATCGGTTAGTGGCTCTGTTGGCGAGTTGGAAGGATTCCGATTGGCCAATGCAATAGTGGGCCGATCGGTGTGTGTGGTGATACTTTTCCGACCGTGTTAAGAAGTGGCTAGACTTAATAAATCGAGTGGCCAAAACGTACGGTCGTGATCGTTTTAAGACCGACATGGGCATCTATATTAAATTCCTTAAGGAATTAAGTGTGTCGACGACCCAACTTCTAACTTTATTAAAAGTGTGTGTGGCACATTTAAAGTAATCTAATTGGTCGGTGGGAAAGGGGCTGGCAAGCAACAACATGGGGCGTGGCCAAATAGGTCCACGAGTGTGGAGCTCTTTGAAGCAAATTGGTCGGCCAAGTGGCGCGGCCACGTCTCCTTTTCCGTTGCTCTTACTTGTCACGTTCCTTTTTATTTCTTATTTTCTGACTTTTGGTAGGATCTTGCTCCTACCCGATGGATCAATTTCCTAGTTTGCCTAGGTTTAGTTTCGATCAATAGGGTTCGAACTATCGCGCAGGGCGAAAAAAACCTAATTTTTGTAAATTAATAAAATTAAGTTAGAAAGATTGAATTTTGTGAGCTGACACAGAATCAATCAATTTACGGTGAATTTTGTGCGTTCATACAAATTCACTAATTATGTTTCGAGGGCGCATAACTTTGCGTGTCTCTAATTGAGTATTTCCATGCATATCTTAATCCCGATACTTCGGGAAATTCATGATACTCGATTCTTGAGCGAACATTAATTGTCATGTCATGTCAACATCAAGAGTTCGGTCGGGGAACATAGCATAGAATGAATACTCGACAGGCTCCAGCATTAGTGAGTAATGCAACTAGGAGCTTAGATACTCATTAGGCTCTATACTAGTGAACAATTCATCTAGGAGCTTGAGTTTCAAATATAATATGAAGAGAGACATAGGCACTCATCAGATTCTGATATATTCTCCAAATTCCTTGCGGAATATAAACATATCAAGGTCTACTACTTCGATGCTCGGTCGGGCAGCAGGACTTTTACGATTTTAGCCTATACTAAAAACCACCATCAACACCATGATGAGTCTTGAATGCAGTCTTGTGGATGTCAGAAGAGTAAACTCTGATTTGGAAAATTTTTAAGTCAATCTTAGTAAAAAATTTGGATCCATGTAATTCATCTAATAGTTCATCAATAACTGGTATTGGAAATTTATCCTTAATTGTGAGGCTATTCAGCTTTCTGTAATCCACATAAAATCTCCAAGAGTTGTCCTTTTTCTTGACAAGCAAAATGGGAGAAGCAAATGGACTGTGACTTGGTTGTATGATGCTAGAGTGGAGCATTTCCTTGACCAGATTTTCAACAACTGATTTGTGAATATAAGGGCATCTATAAGGTCTGAGATTTACGCTCGAGAATTTGGTTTGAGAGGGATTTTGTGATCTAAATTTCTCTGAGGTGGTAGAGTGTTTGTCTCAGTAAAAACATCAGGAAACTGGTTGAGTAAGTTGGCAATTGGTGGTGGGGTGGTGGGTTGGACAGATGAGATGGAAATGGAGAATAATTGGCCAACTATGCCATGAGAATGTTTCTGAAAAAAATTCTTGATCGTAGAGCGGTCATCATCTTTGAGAGAAGACTTTTGATGAATACCAGTTAATGTGATCTTCTTACCTTTGTGTTTGAAAGTAATACACGGCTTGGATAAGTTGAAGAGAATTCCTTAACCAATCTGCTCCCAAAACTATGTCACACCCTCTTAGAGGAAGTAGTCTCAAATCACCACAAAACTTGTGACCTTGCATAGTCCATTCCAATTGAGAACAAATACCAGAACTCCCTGTTTTGTCACCATTGGCCACTGTTACCAATAAACTAGTAGTTTGAGCAATTGAACAATTTAAGCTGATAGCCAAAGCACAATCTATAAAAATTTGTGTGCTACCAGTATCAATAAGAATGGAAATAACTTTTTTTTGACAAGACTAGGAATTCTAATAGTATCTCCTGAGATATTACCAGTTAAAGCATGTAAGGAAATCTCCATATCACTCTCAATTGGAGGGTCTTCATCAGTTTCATGTTCTGTCTCTCCTCCCTGTTCAAAAATTTCTTCAACCTCTTCCCCTATCAACACACATAAGTACTGTTTTTTACAAATCTGTCCTCTCTTGTAAGTTTCATCACAGTTGAAGCATAACCCTTGTGCTTTTCTGGCTTGTACCTGCTCAGGAGTGAGTCTTTTGAGTGGTAAAGTTGGGCCAGCCTTAGGTGTGGAATGTTGAGTATATGAAGTGGATGGTACAAAAGTAGGTGTAGGGGAAAGGTTGGTTGGTAGAAAAGGTCTGGAGGTGGAGAATGAGTTAGAGAAAAATTTGGGTGCAGGCTTAGGGGGGTTTCTGTTGCAGGACAAGAGTTTTTTCTTGCATCCTTGCAAGTGAAAAAGCATGAAGCAGTGTTTTAGGACCAAACATGAGAACTGAACTTTTGAGTTCTTACTTTAAGCCACCAATAAAGCTAGCAATGAAATATGTTTCTGAAAAATCCTTTTGAGCACTTAAGTGTAGGGCCTTGTAATACTCAAATTCTTCAAAATAAGCATCAACAGTGCTCAGTTGAGCCAATTTATTGAACAAGCCAACTATATTATCATGAGTAGGATTCTCAAATCTATAACAAACATTATCACTTTAAATATTGCCATGGAATATGAGTTTTATTAAGGAAAAAATTGTCATACCACTTATTTGATTTGCCATCTAGATGTATGGCCGCCATCCTTGTCTTGTGGATGACCTAGATATTGTTCATCTGAAAATAGTATTCACATTTTTGTAGCCAGCTTTTTGGGTTATCACCATCAAATCTAGGAAAATCGAGCTTTGGCATTCGATGAAATTGAGTAGAATCTCGACCACCAAAATGAGAAGAAAAAGGAGATCCACCGGATTAGATCCTTGAGCTCCATTTTGATCTCTATTGAGATCTCTATTAGAAAAAAATCCAAATGAGATTGAAAACCCTTTTCGATATCTGCATTTAATGACTGCATACTAGTATCAATCTCTAACTTCATCGAGTGTAGATCATCCTTTGTCGATGTTGTACAGAGTTGCAGAGCTAGATTGTTTACCTTCAAGTGTAAAGAACCGATCTCATTTTGTTGTCTGTTGTTGGTTTCTTGTAATTCCTTGCAAGTCTGAGCCACCATGATGATAGGAAGGAACGGATCTGATGCCAATTGTACAGTTCTAAGCACGATCGAAAGTAATGGTAACGGAATTTGGACGGAAATTGACCGGATAATGGTAACTCTGCCGTAATAGCCTCTTAACACTTTATTAATTCATACTTACCCTAAAACAGGGTTTCATTACAACTTAAATAAGCTCATGATTGGGAGAAAAACCCTAATGACTAACCAACCATAGCTGGACATGTGTTCTTATCCTATCAGGCAACAATTGCCAAATAACTAGACGACACGTCACAACGATTAAGGCACACATACTATTATTAGGGCATGAAACTAGTAAGCTAACAGAATAGGCACATGACAATTGAATATGTACTACTTGTGTTATTCTTGTATTATAAAGATAAAACAAGACACCTAGATTAAATGCGGAAAAGGAAAAACACAAGACACCAGAAGTTTTGTTAATGAGGAAAATTGCACCTTCAGAAAAACCCCAGGACTTCATCCAGCTTTGAACACCAAACTCTATTAACCCTCTACAGACACAAGCATACTATCATACTTCGGATTGGAATGTAGTTGAGACCGAATTAACCCTCCAAGAAATTCAACTGCAGTCATGCTCCTTACGTCTCTTGAACCTCGCAAGGTTATATGCAATTGATTCCCCTTAGCTGACGTTATTTACAACTTAAAAGTTGCTTCAATCTAAGTGAAGACTTTTGATACTAATATGCCTCAACAGATAAGCTTATTTGATTTCCCTTTAGATCATTTAGATCAAGGATCGGAAATCTTGTTTACAATATACAAATCTAAAAAACCTCACGAATCTGAAACACCTACACCCAGTTAGATGAGAAGCCTGGATTACTAACCACCTTTCAAGAAAAATCTTAAATCCATCAACAAAGACGAGTTTTAGATATCTATCTTGAGGAATCACAAAGTCTCGATACTAAGAGAACTTTGTGATTTATATTTATCTCGTTCATGATTGGAGATTTACGAAACCCTAACAATCAATAAGAACAAGATTAGGAAACCTAATTATGTTTCTCAGAGGAAACTTAGGTTAATAAAGGGCCGAATCTAGCATACAACTAGGACACAAAAGTGTTAGGAATAGGTTTCAACTCCTTGTTTATGTGCACGAATTTCTATTCTTCCCTCACCAATGTTGTAGTAAGATGGTGAGGATGAAAAAGTCATGGCGTACCAAATAATTTCGCTTGATCAAGAAGAACACTCTCAACCCTAATATCCCTGTAGGATCAGAATATCGCAACACCAACACCTCGACGAAATCCATAAACGCTATGTGAAGGCGTCATGCAGGCAGAGTAAAATAAGTGATGCAATGAATGACGACTACCAGAACACGAGAAAGGTGTGAAGACTTAGCGAGATCTAGGAGCGTCGTGAGATTATGCCTTTGTACGCTTGCGACACTTCGCAAGTCATTCCCGAAAATAGAGGGCAGCTTAGCTGTCATCCATTATGTAATACCCTATATAAAGAGCCGAACAGGCCTATTGGAAGGGAGATCTTTTTTCGAGTGTTGAGCATGTCATTAAGAGAGAGAAAGTTTATAGTAATTGTAATTTCTTGAGCTCTTTTCTACTTTTGTCTTGTAAACATTCAAGAAATTAATCAATAAAAACGATAATTGTTCATCTTCAATGGCTTAGTTGTGTGGATTCTTGTGAGGGGTGTAGTGTAGGATTTCCTGAAACTACATATTGGCGCTAGAAACAGGGAGAGAGTAAGGATTGACATTGTGATTTGAAAGAATTTGGAGTAATAGGGAAGGAATTTCATAAAATTTTCAACAATTTATTGAAATTGAGAAATGGCAAGAAGAAGACATGCATCCGAACAACCAACAACTATTAGAAGGAGCAGGAGGCTTGCTGGAGAAGGGAGAAATGAAATGGGGGAATCCTCAAGAATGAACACAAGAAATAATGAAGAAAATCAAATTCAATCACCAATTCAACCGGTACCGAATAGAACTGTGGATTATGATAGAGTAAGCGTGCATACTTGGAGATCAGACTCTGTGGACGAAAGGGGAGAAGAACAGCAATTGATAAACAATCAAGAGGTGAGAGACCGAGAAGTGATTGGAGAAATAATTCATGGAAATTAAGAGGTCGCAGCATTAGAAGCATTGAGACAAACAATACATGAAGAAAGGCGATTAGAAGCAGAGGAACGTGCAAATTTGACAAGGCAAAATCATGAGTTGAGGATGGTAAATATGAGATTACAAAATGTAAGGTCGAGAAGCATTACAAGGTCAAGATCAATATCAGTTAGAGAGGAAAGAATGAGAACTTTACCTATAGAAAATATTAATGAAGAAAATCGAGAGGAAGTGCAAAATCCAGGCGAAGAACGTTGCGAAAGAATGTGGAGGATCGTTATATCCCACGTCCTGAGACTCTTCAAATGGGAAAAATGATGGAAATCAAGGAATAGGCAGCGTCAAGGGAGGAATAATCCAGGTGATAAGGAAAATTGGGGAGAAGGAAGAAGAATATTGCATGGGAGAGAAGCACGGAGGAAGCAAAAAGAAATTGAAGATGAAATTGAAAGACACTATGTTGAGCAAGCACGTCTAACTTCATGAAAGAGAAAGGTTGAGAAATAAATGGAAGAACAGGAGTTACAAAAGGCAATTCGCCAGAATAATCATGATAATAGAGAAAGAGGGAGAGAACAAAATCGCAACAATGGTAATATCAATGAAGAGTATGAAAGAGTACAAATGAGAATCGAAAGGCAGCAAAGAAGAAAAAATGATAGATATAACGGTGTGCGAATTAATGAGAGGAATGAAAGAGAAGATCGCAGGGAAAGACGAGAAGAGAATGATGAACAAGAAAGTCAAAACAAACATGAACGCAGAAGAAGAGAGGCGGATTTAAAAAGACCAATGGAGCCAAACTCTAGTGTAAATGAACAAATTTTGAGAGAATTGGCAGATATGAGAGGAATGTTAAATAATAAAAGGGGAGGAGGTAAGAGACAATTGGATGAAGCCATAGAAGATTAGTGCGAAGACTCAATTCACACAAGAAGTACAATTAGGAGGAATACCCCCAAAGTGAAACTTACCTACGTTAACCAGCATTTTCGATGGAACAACTTGTGCGATACAACATATCAAAGCTTATGTGAGATGTATGTTACAATGGGAGAACCATGATGCTATATTGTGCAAATATTTTGCATCAAGTTTGACAGGGAAGCTTTGAAATGGTTTGAAGGATTACCGAGGAATTAAATAACATCTTTCAATCATTTGCAGGCTATATTTTTAGGGCCATACATTAGTAATAACTCCTCGCGACCTGGTATTGAAGATGTATTTGGGTTAAAACAAAGGGTTGGTGAAAGCTTGAAGCATCTAACCGTGAGATGGAAGACAATGTAGTGATATGGTGGTCGTGTGGATGAGAGATATCTCATTTTATCATTCATTAACGCTATGTTCGCAACCAATCTGCTATATATTCAAATTTTTAGAATCAAGAATACAATCACAATGACTGAGTTGCGAGAACTTCAAGAGGAGTACATTTCTCTAGAGGAAAAGCAAAATGAGATGGAATCATACCCCGTTGCGAACACAAGTTCAAAAGTTGCAAATGCAATCTTGTTACCTAAACTAATAAACATAGTGGCGAGCACCTCGCAGAGTCAACAAGAAATGATAAAGGATGATGGTCAGTGAAAGTTGGTAGCTATGGGGAGTCGTGATCAGGAGGAATTTGAGAGACAGAGAAACTTCTATAACCGTGGAGGAAATAACAAAATTCAAAGACTTGATCAGCCACAAGAAACTTATGGAAGTCGAGGCATAGTTATCATAGAGGACAGCAAGTCACGTGGTAGTCCGGGAAGAAATCAAGATGCCACCACCGAATGCTAGTGTGGAGAAAATATGAGAAGCTATAATCTTAATGGAAAATATACCGCACCATGGAACATGGGAAGTGAGCCACCTCCGAGTGACGTAAGTCATGAATTTTGTTCTTATCACCATTTTCATGGACACTCCACAAACGATTGTAGAAATGTAAAAAGAATCATCCTCTAATGATAGACCAAGGAAACTAAATCAATTTCTAAAAAATCAACCTCAATCTCAACCATTACCACCACCGCCAGAAATTCACAGAGCAAACGCAACAAAAGGAGGAGAAACGTTTGTGATAGAAGTTGGAGCGAAAGCCAAGAATTTATCTTGCAACTCTATTGTACATTCGCACAGCACAGTAGAAGATTTCCATGATAGTGTTATTAGTAGGGTTTTCGCAAGAGATGCTGATAATAGAGAAATAATGAACATTGCGAAGACATCGCCACTAAAGCAATGGCAAAAGCAGATTATTTCTTTTACCGCAGAAGAAGTACCTGAGGGTGGAGAGATGCATGACAACCCATTAGTGGTAAGATTGGAGATTAACCCAAAACTTGTCGATGATGAAGATGATGAGGCGTAAAAATTCACGTGGGCAATCAATAGAATCTTAATTGATATTGGAAGCTCTGTAAATATCCTTTTTATTATACTTACAAGACTATGGGAGGAAAGGACGAAGATCTAATACCTTCAACTTATAAGATCTATGGTTTCAACGGTACTTCCAACAAGCCTAAAGGAGAAGCTCATATGCGAATACCACCGAAAGGATTATCAATCGAAATTTTGTTTTGCATAGTCGATGTGGAATCTCCTATAACACATTGATCGGGCGACCTTGGTTACATGAAATTATGGGTGTAGCATCGACTTATCACCAGTGCATCAAATTTCCTCATCCCACTGGTGTCGGAGTCATAAAAGGAGATTGGGTTGAGGGATGAAGTCTTATGAAGTTGATGTGGAGTCTTGCGAGAAAAGAGCGCTTTCAGAAAAAAAACTGGAAGCAAAACATCAAAAATGAACAAAGAAGGGAAAGACTAATGGTGAACGTAATAGAGGTGAGAGAAAAAGTACGTTATAAACCAATGCCTAATTTCGAAAAAGGGAAGGCGATATTAGGAAATTTGAATAATGAAGAAGCAGAGAGCAACATAAGTAAGAAGCGAAAGGAGTGAATGATTGATTATAGAGTTGCGAAAGTTTAAAAAAAAAAAAAAAAAAAAAAAAATCTTTTAACTTTTGAGTGATAAAAACAAAGTTGAAGATGCAAAGATCGTGATAATTGAAAGAATACGAAGTTTTCAGAATTTGAATGATAAAGACAAAGTTGAAGATGCAAAGACTATGATAATCGAAAAAAAAAGAATATGCGAAATTCTCGCAAAAAATGATGACAAGAAACAATCTAAAATCAATGAAATATTAGAATGGGACAAACCGCTATGGCGTACACCCTAGTTCGCGAATCCAAATTTCGTAAGAGGCAAATGTAA
This sequence comes from Papaver armeniacum, assembly GCA_023531295.1. NCBI lineage: Eukaryota > Viridiplantae > Streptophyta > Magnoliopsida > Ranunculales > Papaveraceae > Papaver > Papaver armeniacum. The sequence continues at coordinate 54,806 of JAJJWW010012809.1, forward strand.
GACCTAAAGTACGTCGTAAAAGGGGGTGGTCGTTAACATGTCTGTGGAAAAGGTTACACCGCCACCGGAACCTCGGGGTCATGGAGATTTGGGGTCAATAAAGCCCATCCAGGAGAGATACTTGGATGTCCAACTATATATATAAGGTTGGACGACCGAGGGTCTCTTCTAAGGAGTCAGTGTATGATCAAGGCGCCGAGGTACACGGTTGAGCCAAGAGTGCCTGGGGCATTTGAAGTGTATCGGCCATTCTTGGCATATGTTGCACTCGGCCCGAAGAAAACTCCACTAAGGGTGTGTCTCGTAACCATAAGCCATATAGGTATAAGGGATAAGAGGTCGCGAAAAAACAATCGGTTGTTGTTAATAACCTGAGATGGGAGGAGCTAGTCTTGTATGGACGATGTACGCCTCCTGAAGGGGCAACCAGGAGATGATAAGGGGAGGCACCCTCCATTAGGGAGTCGATAAGTGTCTTAAGACACAAATGTCATGAGGCTTTATTTTCGCAAGAAAATTTAGGCTTGTCATATTTGTGCGATGATCCCCAAGAGGCATAATACAAAAGACAAAGATAAGACGAGATCAATGGGTCAAGACATGAAAGTGTAAGGACGTCCCGCGATTTCGCCGCACGACGGCAATGTCATGGGGCTTATTTTCGCAAGAAAATTTAGGCTCATCATATTGTCGCAATAAAATTATCCCGCAGAGGCAACAATACTAAGAAATGATAAGGCAAGATCAATGGGTTTTTGCATGAAAGTGTAAAGACGTCCTGCGATTTTGTCGCAATGACAAGAGGTGGCAAAATAAGACCTTTAACTAGGAAGGCAAAATAAGACCACACACAAAAAAAAAAAAAAAAAAAAAAATGATGAGATTTTGAAAACAACCAAGAAACATTCTCTCGGGAATTCAAAGAAAGAGTTAGCTAGGGACAGAGGCATGTTATCATATAAAGGTTATTTGCTTAATCTTTCATTTGAAAACAAATAACGAGAGGCAAGTATGGGAATGATTATATTGAGAATATGTTATTTATTTTCATATGATAGATTTACGCACTCACAATATATTGATTAACTATATTGCAAAAAGAATTGCTTTTTTAACATGTGCAGAAAGGGATAACAAAAGTAGAATTTGTATTTGAAGATCCAAAAAACTTACAATAAGAGATTATAAAAATGGAAGATTAAAAGGATAAATATACAGATGTTACAAAAAGAGAAAGAATAAAATGGAGCTATTTCTTGTATGATTCTTCTTCTTCATCGATCCTTCTACTTCATTATCTTCATCGATTCCTCTTTGCTAGCGTCGCTCATCGGAGATATCCAAAGAAGGCATGTTCTCGGGGAACTTCATCAAGAATACAAGGGTATGAAGAATGAGGGATACTGTTGTCATCGCAGACTCTCTTAATAGTTTCATTGTGAAAGATAACAGCATCATTTTGAAGTTCGCCACAGTAATTTGTAGTTGCTTCTTCAACTTGGAATACTTGTCATTCAAGAGAAAAGTCCTTTGCAAGTTGTTCTTTTTGATTCAAGTTCTTCAATTCTTTTCAAATCTCTTCTCACTCTCTGCGAATGTAGAGCAATGAATCAAACAACTTGATGACAACTTCATATATAATAAATAATTAAGTAAAGAAGAATAATCAACAACCTTCTCTATCGAAATCATATCCCTAATCAAGGCAATCGTGCTCAACTTGAAGGCTAACATTAACACCTAAATTATTTTCGAATCATCTAGAATTTTCGCAGCCCAAGCGAACTCATCGTCACCGTTTATGAGAAGAAGGGAACGAAGTTGATTCTCTTTCGCTAAGAATAGTATTTTGCCGAATGGATTCATCCCGCTCAACTTGAACTTCAAGAAGAGTTTTTGAAATTTTGCTAATGCTTGGGCACCTTGATTAGCAATGCGATCTTTGTCATCTATAAGATCACTAACCTTCTTCCTTAAAATACTAATTTTCTCTTGAAACTAAGGTGTAGGTGTTTAAGTTGGTTGGCTAAACTTAAACTAGATCTATGATCTGCTTCTAAGAGACGGAATTTGGATTGAAGTTCATTTAGAGAAAGATGTTTGATTCTGTCATTTGAAAAACTATTTAAAGAATCATTGAGATTGGCAAGAAGAGCATCGTTATCCATAGACTCAGAAATGTGTGAAGAAGAATGGCTTCATGAGAAAGGTTATAAACATCTCGAAAATGATAAGTCGATAAAGAAAAATAAATGACAATAATAAAAGCAAGAAAAAGAGAAGAATTTTATACCATAAAGTTGTTGATTAGCATTTTGAAGGCTAGATATCTTGTCCTTCTGAGAAGAAGACTCAACTTCCAATTGTTTGGTCTTTTCACGAAGAGTAGCAGTTTCATTTTCAAATTCTTTATCTCTCTTGCGAAGAGAAACGACTTGACTTCCAATTCTTCATTCTTCTTCTTAAGTTGGAGGTTTTTCTTCTCGAGACTGTTGCGTCTTTTCTCGAGATCTAATGCAACAACAAAGGAAGCTCTCCCAGACTATAAAGGAAAATAAAGAAATCGTCAAGACAAGGTTTATAGTTGAAATCATGCAGAAATAAGGAAATATAGACATACCAAGGCACTAAGTGCGTTTAGGAAATCGGAGTTACCGCTCTGGAAACTCCACGAAAAGAATCATCATCCTCTAGTAAGGGAGCATCGCAGATATTTGCGAGAGCTTCGCATGTGGCAGAAAAATGATCATCTCCAATTCCTTGCATAGAATCAGAGAAAACATTGGATAGTTGCGCCATAGCAGTAATCAACTGGATGATTCTCCTTCGCAAGAGAGGTGTCAACATCATCATTATCTTCATCAGAGCTTTCACTGGATTGAGGACTGGAGCGAGAATAAGAATGGAGCTTCCGTTTTTTAGAAGGCGGAGCAACAGATTTCTTCTTGCGAAAAGGAATTTTACTATTGCCTTTAGCTTTCGTGATAGGGTGTAGAATACATCCTATTTATTATCTATTGTTTATGCTTTCTTTGTTATTTTTCTTGTAAATTATGTATTTTACGCTTGTTTTGAGTTTTATAGCTACTATGGAGTCGCACGGAGGAAAAGAAGAAGAAATTACTCAATTTAAGCAAAAGGGCAAAATTGTCATTTTATGGGTGAACACTATCTGAATCCCGACCAAGGTTAAGGGGCAACTCTTTTGGGAGGAATACTAGACGCAATCCAGATGAGGTTAAGGGGATGCCATCAGGTTAACCCTTAGCAGTGACCGGATGCCGAATAACCAACCCAATACTTAAACCCTAAATCGAGAAGAGAGTTCTCTTTCTCAATCATTCTCTCATTTCTGCTCCACCTGAAAGTGAGAAAAAAAATATCCATGGCTGCTGCTGTTAAAAATCGAGAGAACTGATGAAGTAGAATTAGGGTTCGTGCAATTGAAGAGATGGGTTTGGCTTAAGAACCGAGTTTACTGTGTTGCCATTAATGGTGTTCTTGAAGCTCGGCGAAAATGGGTTTGAGATCGATGTGTGACAACAAAGAAGAAGATACAGGTGATAATGGTGGTCTCTGAAATTGAAATCTAAGATGGGTAAACTCGATCCGAGTTTGTGTTGATTTCAGCGAGAAGAATTCAGGGTTTGATGTCGAAACTGTGAATCAAGATCGATTGGTCTGAGAACGAGAAAACCTTGGTGCTGTTGATTTCTGTTGAATAAATAGATGGGTATGAGGTTGAGTTGAAGTTCAGTGGCAAGATTTGTTGGAATTTGGGGTTGAGCTTGAATGACCAGTAATACAGGGGAGATGATGAATCTGCTGCTATGAAGATGGAGATTAAAATGGGTTTTGTCTGATATTGGTGATGGTTCATCTGAGTTCAATAGAGAATTGAAGTGGTCCTGAGCTTATGGTGATATCACTAGCAGGAATGGAGTTGGTGATGGGAGTGAAGATGCCTGGATTACAAGAATGAGGTGGTATGTGTATTGAGTTGTAATGCTATACAGGGAAGAGATGCTGTTAAAATGGGTTTGTCATGAGCAAGATTACAGAGATAAAAGAGATGTTGTTGCTGATTCTTGGACACAGGAAGAAGTGTTTGATGCAATGGTTAATGGAGTTTGAAGTCTGTAATGAGAATGGAGCTGCAATTGGAGGATTGAAGCAGTACTGAAATGGATTGAAGCTTCAATAGATGTATGCTAGGATCTGTTACAGGAATGGAAGACATTAGATCGGCCCGAATTTGGCCTCGGGAATGTCGTATAAACAGCCGATCCTCTCGCCGGACTCTGTCCAGCGAGTCAACTCAATGATTCAGATGACTGATGGTATTTATCAATGATGTTGTAGTAAGAAGGTTCTTTTAAGACTTGTGAAAGCAGATTTTTAGACTTAATTTTTAAAGCGAAAATATAACAAACTCAATATAAAGTTTTGTGAAAATTATGGAGAGACCTAGGGTTTAGGATTTCACCATTTACCAAAATTCATGTGATTTAATGTTAAAGTTTATCATGCAATTCTAGACAATATAAGTCCAATCAAAAGAAAGCGTGATTCTAATCATTGCCTAAATTAGATTTTCAAAACATTAATTGTTAATCGCAAGCATGAAGTATCAAAAGTCCTAAACTAAGCATACTTCATCAAGAGAAAACACAACTAATTAATAAAAATCATTTACTCAATTTTCATTCGGTGCAAATAATCATAAAAGAATTGCATAAATAAATTTTACCACATAACTTTTGGAAGAATGGCTTCCTCCTCGCCCGGAGGTTAGGGTCTAGCTCATCATGTTGGAAACACGCTCAAAATCCATTTTTATTGCTCAAAAATGGTTTACAAATGATGGAATGGAGAATAAGATGAAAATCGCGTGTTTGCAACGATTATAAATGTTGCAAACATCGTTATAAAGAGGGTTGAAAACTGTTACGGATTTTAAGTCTGCCGCAGTGTACGACCCACGGTGAAGTGTCGCTGTTTACTGTAGAAGAACGACTGTCTTTGAGAGTCTGTTCTTCACGTTCTTCACAGATGCAGCAGCAGAACTCGATTCTCTGAAACTTGATTTTCCGGCTCTTGTAGCGTACCAAATCCTCCCAAACTCTCCGTCCCCCTTCTATATGCTCCCACAGGCCTTTTTATACTTGACAGCGATCAAATATCCCCTCATAACTGCTCCAAATCTTTTCTTTTACTCGGTGATATTTTCATGCAAGATACGGGATTTTTTTCTTCCTTACGCGCCTGCAGCTGTTATTTTCTTCCTTATTTACCTTCTACACTCGCTCCGGGTGACAACCCACACACTCCAAACACGAGCAGTGCACGTCAAAGCTCACATCGATTCACGATATCCCGTGAATATTTCCATCTGCCCTGTTTTCTTCTCGTGGGAATTCCAGCCAATTTGGATCGAACATAAGACCCATAACAGTCCTGTTAGGCCCAAAGGAAGATACCCAATGATTTTCAGCCATTGAGTCTCACTGAAACTCCTTCAAAAATCCGACCAAAATCTGCCGGTGAAGAAGACAAGTTTTCCCGCCAAAATAATTTTCAAACGAGGAAGAAAGGGTTGCCCCTTATCCTGTTCTGGGGTGCGAATAGCAGGTGCCCAACTGAGGTGCCCCTTAGTAATTGGGTTACCCCTTATCCAAAGTGGGAGTCCGAATATCAAATGTCCTCCGGGGGTGTTCCGAGCAACTTTTCGAGCCGAATTTTCCAACAATCTTTATTTCCAAAAATGCCTACAAACACGCAAAACACCATAATAAGGACGAAAACGAGTACCGACAATACGAAACATTTAGGACAATTTAGACACATAAATGCGTCTATCAAATACCCCCAAACTTATTATTTGCTAGTCCTCGAGCAAATTTATTCTAGAAAATAAAATTCATTTGAACCCCTAGGTGGCCCTAGTGGCGGAGTGTTGTCTCCTGAGGGTTTGAGGTGTACCCACAAAACCTTTACAGGACCTAGCTATCTACGCAAAATCTTGAAAGGCACTAAAGAATCTCCTTGGTTGGCATACTTATTGACTACGGGAGGAAGTACCACGATGCGAAATTCCAATTGCTTGCACACGAGTTTGCACTCAAGCATACTAAAATTCATATAAAGTGACAGAGCTCTACTCGGATAGTCGCACTATGGACATCAATACCCGGGAGTCAAAACTAATCACATGGATAGATCAAGAAGATGGATAAAGAGAAAAACATAGATGGTTTTGATGTTTACTAAGTGATCGGTGTTTCCCATATCCTGTCTCAAGGCCTCCGCCATAATGAACCTATCCTAATGGACCGAGATACTAAGTCGACTAATATCAACACACCGGCATATACAAGGGAACCGGTGGTCGATAATCCTAACTCTAGGTCAACACAATGGCATATACAAGGGTTCCAGTGGTCGACTTTATTGAATTTATTCCGGTTGGTCTAATGGTCTGGTCTCAATCATTTTTTTTTTTTTTTTTTTTTTTTTTTTTTTTTTGCATCTCAATCACTCTAATTCACCCTAGCATTGGTAACAACTTGATTCGTGGGCCCCACCTAATCACTTAGAGAAACATAGTTTAAAAACAAAACAAAAAAGAAGTGAAAAGGACTCAACGAGATTGGTGAAACTATCATGTTATTTATAACACCTCGAGCTCGTGCTTTTATGAATAGACTCTTTAGATGTTTCCATCTAATCGATTGGTTTCTCAACTCCTACAACCAAGATGTTTCCATCCACTTAGATTGGTTAGTGCCGACCTTAATAAACATAAATTTCTAGGCTCCGGAGTTTATTTACCAACTAAAAAGTTTCTCCCATACCCCCAAACTTAAATCTAACATTGTCCTCAATGTTCTAAAGATGAAATTAAAAGCATGAACAATGAGAAACTGTTACCACTTGGAGCAAAAGAGTTAAGGAAAGATATTACCGTGTTGCATGAGCATGGGTTACCTCCCAAGAAGTGCTAAGTTTAAATTCTTGACCCAGGACATCAAATACCTCGAAAAGGATCTTCACCTTCCAAAGTCATATACCAATAGTAGAAAAAAAGTTGTGGGTCCATAAGACCAAATAGAGCTAACACCAATATCGACAACTGCACTGGTTCAGAAAAATGAATAGAAGGAGCACATCCTCGTCTAGGGTTTCTGTCAAGACAACTAGGTTCATCTGGGTAGCATAATTGAGCTTCATATGTGTATCTTGATAAATAGATTCATCCGAAAAAACGGGTCTCTAATACCTCGGGTTACTTCCTCGGACAAGATCGGGAGGATCGGGTCATGAGTCTCGAATAGACTCAAGAAATATCTCGACGCACAAGGCTCGAGTCCCAAGTTAGGGACTTCAATTAGGGATACGTGATGATCACAAGAACCATCATTACCCCCAAACTTAGAGTTTTCACTACTCGCGAGACAAACCTCTAACTATTGCTTGAATTTCTGGATCCTCGAGTCCTTAAAATACTCAAGAGATTCTTCTAGTTCTCTATCCCAAAACTTAGGGTCATCATTACTCTTAGAAAGACCTAACACTATTTCCTGTATTTCTGGGTCCGTAGAGTCTTTAAAATACTCAAGGGATTCTTCTAAAGATTGATCACACATCCGGTCTAAGAGAATGGTTTCCTCAAATTCATCTAAAGAATCTCCCGGTAGAGTGTCATGCCAATTATCCTAACTAAATCACGAACTAAAGTGCTAATCATATTCACTTCTTCTAAATCATCATTCTCGGAAGGTTGTCTAGCAACATTAAAGACATTTAGTTCGGTGGTCATATTACCAAAGGATATGTTCATAAGCCCGGTCCTACAATTGATGACAGCGTTAATGTGGCTAAAAATGGGCGACCTAGAATCACTGGGATTCGAGCACTTGGGTCCCGAACGGGTTGGGTGTCTAGAACAACAAAATCCACTTTGGATAAATAAACTTATCAACCTCAATCGAACATCTTCTATGACACCACGAGGGACTTTGACAGACCTATCGCCTAATCAAGTGTCATTTTAGTCGATTTCAACTTACCAAGTCCTAGTCGGGTATACACATTGTATGGGAGTAAGTTAACACTAGCTCCTAAGTCAAGTAAAGCTTTATCGACCATGTGATTACCAATCGCACAAGATATGGTGGGGCATCCAGGGTCCTTATACTTAGGGGGTGTCTGGTTCAGAAGAATGGAACTTACTTGACCAGCTAAAAAGGCTTTCTTTTGGACATTAAGCTTACGCTTTCGTGTACAAAGATCTTTAAGGAACTTGGCATAAGCGGGCATTTGCCTAATTGCTTCTAATAACGGAATGTTGATGTTCACCTGCTTAAATGTTTCCATTATCTCGTTGAAAGTCGACTCTTTCTTTGTTGGGGCTAGCAATCGCGGAAATGGGGCTCTAGGCACAAAGGTAGTCCTATCAGAATTTCTTGGGACTCCTTAGGGATTGTTTGATTTCCTCGGCTACGGGTTCCTTTTTGGGATGTAGAAGGTGGAACTACAAGATATGTCCACTAGGCATGGCTACCTTGTTGTCTACCGTTTTACCGCTCCTAAGGGTTTTTATCGAGTTCACATGGTTTGATGATTCCTCACCAACTAAAGATATTTGATGGACCCCCTAGGATTTGATTGACTAGGAAACTTACCTTTTTCCCAGAGACTCATTTATCCGACTAACCCGGGTTTTCAACTCGGAAATAGCCCGAGAGTTAGCATAACCTATACTCTTACTTTCTTCTATCCCTTGCGCAACCATTTGGTTGATCTTTTCGAAGCTTTTAATAAACGAGGCGAGAGTCTCTTCTAAACTTGTGATCTTTTTATCCGAATGGTTCTTGAAACCGGGTTTGACCGAAGAGTTCCGAGTATAACCAAAACTCGGGGAGGCCGAGAATTACTAGATCGTCCTTGATTCTCGGCCTTTAGACCAAGAAAAATTAGGATGGTTTCTCCAACCGGGGTTGTAGGTCTCTCGAGTAGGGTTCAAACTTCGACGGTTCTCAAACCTAGCATTGTTATAGACAAAGCATGGGCTTGTTCTTCACTAACATGACCTTCCCAAAATGAGTTATCAGGATCTATTCCACAACTAGAGACTTGAGAGGCTCTATTAGGTTCATCAAGGAACCTATTTTTAGACTGGCCCATTTCCAAAGCTTCTAACCTTCTAGACATAGCAGCAAACTTAGCATCTGACTCGAAGCTTGTATCTACCACATTGGTGCTACTTCTATTGACCAAGAGTCTTTTAGGGGTTCAACACAAGGCTCCCACCGTTGGGATTTTTCAAATGATAGTTCCTAAGAAGGTAAAAGCATCATCAAGCAGCTTTATTTGTGAATTCACCCAAGACACATAGACTCGACCATGGATTTAGTCGAATAGTCTAAACCATTATAAATAATCTCCACAAGTTTCATATTATCAAATCCATGGTGAGGACATTTGGGATAGGAGATCATTGAATCTCTCTAAAAACCTATAAAGAGACTCTCCCTCTTGTTGCACACTAGCACTAATTTTACGCCTAACACCTGCAGCTTTTATGCTTAGGGTAGAATTTCATATAGAAAGTTGCAATCATTTCCTGCCATGTTTCAATGGATCCAGATGGTAGGTTGTTCACCTGTGTCTTGGCTTTATCTCTCAAGGAAAAGGGAAACATCTTAAGTTTCAAGACTTCATCGATAAGGTCTTTTATTCTAATCGTCCCGCAAATTTCCTCAAAGTCCCTAATATGAAAATAAGGGTTCTCATCATCTTTTCCTAAGAATATAGGGATCATTTGAAGAAGACTAGGTTTTATCTCGAAATTAGCCGTATTGGCGGGCAATTTAATACACGAAGCTCGGTTGGTCCTAGTTGGGAACATGTAATCTTTCAAAGTAGCCATGTTGCACAGCTGAAGTACTAGGGGAACTTTCCTCACAAATAGACAGATTCTCAAAACTGAAGTTTCCAAAACGGGGCTCTCAAAAGAAGAGTCTTCGAGCTCCCCGCCTTCACAAGAAGAACTACTAGGTTTTTCACTAATCAAACGACCTAGAGTGTTTCTTTTCCAAGCCCGTTCTTTAATGACCTCGGGCATACACTAGAAAAACAAAAGAAAAAGAAAATTCCTAAAAGGAAGGGAAGTTCTATGCAAACACAAACAAGGTGACTCCACCACAAAGCGTAAAACCTAATGATATCTAGCAAACAAAAAGCATGATGGCTCCACTTAGATTGTTTTCTAGACCAGCTTCTAATCGTTCGAAAGGGAATTCGTTACAATCTGAGCAAACCCCTCTGGATCAATCCGAGTTAAAGTAAGTTGAATCAAGGCGAGGGAAGCTCAGTGGAGCTTTGATACCCAAGGCCTCACCGCTATTGCAAGGCGGCTAGATCACGCATTCAACTTCACGTAAACCATCATGAACTTCAAGTATGCTAAAAGAATAACCAATATTTTTCGAGCGACTTTCCTACTAAGCTCGTTACCCTATCGGTCTCGTTCTATTCCAAATTTTAAAGCTTAGGTTCGCGTTAAGTATCGTTTTCCTAAGGCGGGCAAGAAGAGAACGGTGATGAAATCCGAACCCTTATCTTATATGGCCAGTCCTTGCCCTTTACTAGGAAATTAAAACAGCCAGTTTTCAAGTCCTCGACATATATGCAAACGAAGGAATACAAAGAATCGCCGACGGGGATTCGCGAGTGTTTCGACAACTTACCTCCCGTACGGGCAGACGGGGATGAACCGTTGTAGTCGACTCGGGCCACGACTCCAATGTCGTGTACGAACCCGAGGGGCCGAGGTGATATCGTAATCACCGTCCTTCTCTGAAAACAGTTTGATATTTAATACTACCCTTCCGTAGGGTTAAAAAATAAAAGAATGTCCAAGTCCAAAGTCCAAGTCCAAAAAGTAAAGGCGCAAAAGAAAAGGAAAGTATAAAAAAAAAAAAAAAATCTAAAAAAAAATAAAATAATAAAAATGCCTTTTTTTTTTTCTCTCTTTTTATAAAATATAAAAAATCTTCTTCTTTCGCTCCTTTCGCTTTGTCTTTAACTCCAAATCTTTAAGTATCCACCAAAAGCTTTGGCAAATTTTTCTTTCGCTCCAAGTCCCAAAATCTGAAAGAAAAAGACAAAAACCCAAAAACGTAAAGAAGAACAAATAAATAAAAACCTAAAAGAAAATCTAAAAACTCTAGCCTAAAGACTTAAACCAACCTCATTTAAGTCGAGAAGAGAGTTCTCTTTCTCAATCATTCTCTCATTTCTGCTCCACCTGAAAGTGAGAAAAAAAATATCCATGGCTGCTGCTTGTTAAAAATCGAGAAGCGATGAAGTAGAATTAGGGTTCGTGCAATTGAAGAGATGGGTTTGGCTTAAGAACCGAGTTTCTTGTGTTGCCATTAATGGTGTTCTTGAAGCTCGGCGAAAATGGGTTTGAGATCGATGTGTGACAACAAAGAAGAAGATACAGTGATAATGGTGGTCTCACGAAATTGAAATCTAAGATGGGTAAACTCGATCCGAGTTTGTGTTGATTTCAATGAGAAGAATTCAGGGGTTTGATGTCGAAACCGTGAATCAAGATCGATTGTCCGAGAACGAGAAAACCTTGGTCTTGTTGATTTCATTGAATAAATAGATGGGTATGAGGTTGAGTTGAAGTTCGGTGGCAAGATTTGTTGGAATTTGGGGTTGAGCTTGAATGACCAGTGTACGGGGAGATGATGAATCTCTTGCTATGAAGATGGAGATTAAAATGGGTTTGTCTGATATTGGTGATGGTTCATCTGAGTTCAATAGAGAATTGAAGTGGTCCTGAGCTTATGGTGATATCACTAGCAGGAATGGAGTTGGTGATGGGAGTGGAGATGCCTGGATTACAAGAATGAGGTGGTATGTGTATTGAGTTGTAATGCTATACAGGGAAGATGCTGTTAAAATGGGTTTGTCATGAGCAAGATTACAGAGATAAAAGAGATGTTGTTGCTGATTCTTGGACACAGGAAGAAGTGTTTGATGCAATGGTTAATGGAGTTTGAAGTCTGTAATGAGAATGGAGCTGCAATTGGAGGATTGAAGCAGTACTGAAATGGATTGAAGCTTCAATAGATGTATGCTAGGATCTGTTATAGGAATGGAAGACATTAGATCGGCCTGAATTTGGCCTGGGAATGTCGTATAAACAGCCCGATCCTCACGGACTGTTTCGCGAGTCAACTCAATGATTCGGATGATCGATGGTATTTATCAATGATGTTGTAGTAAGAAGGTTCTTTTTAAGACTTGTGAAAGCGATTTTTAGACTTAATTTTTAAAGCGAAAATATAACAAACTCAATATAAAGTTTTGTGAAAATTATGGAGAGACTGGGTTTAGGATTTCACCATTTACCAAAATTCATGTGATTTAATGTTAAAGTTTATCATGCAATTCTAGACAATATAAGTCCAATCAAAAGAAACTGTGATTCTAATCATTGCCTAAATTAGATTTTCAAAACATTAATTGTTAATCGCAAGCATGAAGTATCAAAAGTCCTAAACTAAGCATACTTCATCAAGAGAAAACACAACTAATTAATAAAAATCATTTACTCAATTTTCATTCGGTGCAAATAATCATAAAAGAATTGCATAAATAAATTTTACCACATAACTTTTGGAAGAATGGCTTCCTCCCTCGCCCCGGAGGTTAGGGTCTAGCTCATCATGTTGGAAACACGCTCAAAATCCATTTTTATTGCTCAAAAATGGTTTACAAATGATGGAATGGAGAATAAGATGAAAATCGCGTGTTTGCAACGATTATAAATGTTGCAAACACTGTTACAAAGAGGGTTGAAAGCATACGGATTTTAAGTCTCGCCAAAGTGTACGACCCACGTTTAAGTGTCGGCAGCATCGTAGAAGAACGATGTCTTTGAGAGTCTGTTCTTCACGTTCTTCACATGAGCAAGCAGCGAGAACTCGATTCTCTGAAACTTGATTTTCCGGCTCTTGTAGCGTACCAAATCCTCCCAAACTCTCCGTACCCCTTCTATATGCTCCCACAGGCCTTTTTATACTTGACAGCGATCAAATATCCCCTCATAACTGCTCCAAATCTTTTCTTTTACTCGGTGATATTTTCATGCAAGATACGGGATTTTTTTTCTTCCTTACGCGCCTGCAGCTGTTATTTTCTTCCTTATTTACCTTCTACACTCGTCTGGTGACAACCCACACACTCCAAACACGAGCAGTGCACGTCAAAGCTCACATCGATTCACGATATCCCGTGAATATTTCCATCTGCCCTGTTTTCTTCTCGTGGGAATTCCAGCCAATTTGGATCGAAAATAAGACCCATACTGATCTGTTAGGCCCAAAGGAAGATACCCAATGATTTTGACCATTGAGTCTCACCGAAACTCCTTCAAAAATCCGACCAAAATCGCAAGTGAAGAAGACAAGTTTTCCCGCCAAAATAATTTTCAAACGAGGAAGAAAGGGTTGCCCCTTATCGTTGCAGGGTGCGAATAGCAGCAGTGCCCAACTGAGGTGCCCCTTAGTAATTGGGTTACCCCTTATCCAAAGTGGGAGTCCGAATATCAAATGTCCTCCGGGGGTGTTCCGAGCAACTTTTCGAGCCGAATTTTCCAACAATCTTTATTTCCAAAAAATGCCTACAAACACGCAAAACACCATAATAAGGATTTAAAACGAGTACCGACAATACGAAACATTTAGGACAATTTAGACACATAAATGCGTCTATCAATGACCGATCCGTAAACCGGTCCAACTCACCGAATAAGACCCGATTAGCAAGAGTAAGATGTCGACTCGGTGGTCGAGTCACTCTTCGCGCCTTGACCCATTGACCGACGGTTTGACCGATTTGACCGTTAACTTTGACGCACCGTAACGGAATATTCCGTTATCGAGAAGAGAATCCAGATGACCGCGACACTATTAGGTGACTTTTTTCTCGGATTAGGTGATACCATGATATTTCAGGCGGACCAAGGTTACTGATTTTTTGTGTGGATTCTTTTCATGGGATGTGAAGACTTGGACTTGGAATTGGATGGATAATTTGGCTCAAATTTGGAAAGAGAAGATGGAAGATTTGAGAAAGGCTTAGACTTGGAAATTGAATTGTTAAAGGAAAGGGGTTCTATTCCTTGGAAGATTTGGAGAACATTGAAGACTATAAGTAGAGAAGTTATCTACACACTTTTATACATCTCTCCACACATCTTTTACACACACAACACTTGTGTTTTTGCTTGCTTTTCAAAATTCTTCTTTTAATTATTTGTGTGAACTTGAAAAATTCTCCTTTTAATTATTTGTGTGAATTTCAAAAACATGAGTAGCTAATTTTCTTATTGATTGAGGATGAATTCCTAGTTCTTAACATGTTTTGAGTTTTTTTCAATTCTATCTTGAGGTTTTTCACATGATTATCGTTTGTTTTTACTAATAGGAATGTTTATACATTCATGGTTGATTGATAGATTGTTTAGAGTGCACGCTAAATTGATTTGTTAATTTGATCTAAAGCTAGTGAAAGTTAGGGGATAAGTAATCGTTTCTTGACTCTTTACATAAGTAGCAAACACGAGACCTTGCGGAGGGATTCCGTGGAGCAATTGTGTGTGAAAACAACGTTAGCAAGTAGACCTTGATCTAAGAGTCTAACTACTAATATCAACCTAATAAGTTCATAAATCTTAATGCGTTTATTTAAATTAAATCTTGAGTGATCTACTACTAGGTGGTTTGGTAAATAGAATCCGGTAGTCGAGAACTTCCGTATCCGGTGATACAAGGATTTAGGGGTTTAGATCGATCTTTTGCTTTACCTACGGTTGGTGATAATCTGTGACTAATAACATGTGCATGAAAACATAACTTGAATCATTGTTTTGCAACGAAGAAGGATTCCTTGATCTTGTCTCTCTTATTGATTTCAACTTTACCTTTGAATTGCTTTGTTTATTTTCTTTTGCTTTATACATCCTTTTTTATTTTTTGTGACAATTTTACAACTAAGAATCTCTTGCTCCTCGTGGGAACGAACTTAACTACACTATATTACTTGTTAATTAGGTGGAAAAATATTAATTAATTTGTTGTGGTTACGACACGCATCAAATTTTGGCGCGCCGTCGGGGGAGCACGGCGATTTTAGTTGTTTTTATTTTTCTATTTGCTTTATTCTTGCTTTGTTAGATTCTATACCGTACCTAACTTAGTTTTTGAGAATCTTGTTTTGGTGTTATACCTTTGGTGAATGCTTAAAAAGGGCAGACTTTCGAGTCCAATACGTCTTCGATCCGGCACTTAACTAAAGGATTTCATTCGAGCGGTTAACACTCCACTTCCTCTTTCTTCATCAATTGAATTCGCAGATTCGGACAAAGATGAAGAAACAATGGCTGATTATACACTCAAGGACCTAGCTTCTCACAAGCTTGATACACAACAATGGTGTATCCAAACTAACTCAACCTTCGATATCAAGCCGGGGTTGATTAGAGAGTTACCAAAGTTTCATGGCATGTTGAATGAAGATCCAAACAAACATCTTATGGACTTCTATACCATAGTTATGGCTATGCTTCCACATAGGAGACTAATGCGGATGGAGCAATGTTGAAAGCTTTCCCGTTTTCTTTGGCGGGAAATGCTAAGGAATGGTTATATTATTTGCCTTAGGAAGTATCACAACATGGAATGGTATGAAGAAACTTTTCCTCGAGAGATATTTTCCCGCATCAAAAGCTACTCAAATTCGCAAGGAGATTTGTGGATTGAAGCAACATGTGGGAGAGTCTTTGTATGATTGTTGGGAGCGATACAAGAGGTTGGTGGCAAGCTGCCCACACCATCAATTCAGCGATGTTATGATACTCCAATACTTCTACGAAGCTCTCCACCCAAGTGATAGATCTCTTCTTGACGCCGCGGGTGGTGGTGCACTAATGAACAAGACGGTGACCCAAGCTGCCGAGTTGATTGAAAGTATGGCTGCGAACTCGCAACAATTCTACACAAGAGATGAACATGGTTAGGCGAGTGCATGAAGTTAGTGATTCTTCATAACATCTTGATCAAAGGATGGGTAACATGGAGATAATGATTCAAAGGATGGCCGCGGTAATTATTCCGGATAATGAGACCGAACAAGTAAATGCTTTATATCCAAATCAAAGGCCAAGGTACGATCCATATTCCAATACTTACAATCCCGGTTGGAAGGATCATCCTAATCCATATGAGCAACAAGGTGGTTTTCAACAATCGCGCTTCCAAACTCAACAACAATTTCAACCACAACAAGTCAAGGAGCGTGATTATTCAATTGATGACAAGCTCAATGCATTGATGCAAGGTATGCAAGGTATCACCACTTTGGTTTAACAACAACAACAAAAGACCGATTCGGCAATCAAGGCTTTGGAAATTCAAGTGGGGCAATTAGCGACCGATGTGAACCTATTGAAAGCTCAAGCATCCACAAAGCTTCCTTCACAACCATTTGTTAATCCAAGGGAGAGCATTAATGCGATTACTTTGAGGAGCGGGAAACAAGTGGAGCAACCAAATCAACAAGATAAGGTGTATGAGGAGAAAGAGGAAATTGAAACCGCACCAAAGGAGAATACATCCCCAACCAACCTACCTAAGGAGACGGTTCCTACTTTAACAACTCCACCCCCATTTCCTAGCCGATTTGCTAAGTCAAGGAAAGACTTGGAATATAAGGATATTTGGGACATTCTTAAGAAAGTACAAGTCAATATTCCACTCATTGAAGTTATTCCTCAAATTCCTCGTTGTGCAAAGTTCTTAAAGGAGTTGTGCATGAAGAAGAAAAGTTTAAAAGGGAATGAAGTCATGAGTGTGGGGGAGAATGCTTCTAAGCGTTCATTCTCAAGAAACTCCCACCAAAATTAAAGGACCTCTGTAGTTTCACTATACCTTGCACAATTGGTAAAACAAGGTTTACTCGAGCTTTACTAGATTTGGGAGCATCGGTTAATGTTATGCCTTCCTCGATTTATGATTCTTTGAATCTTGGTCCTCTTAAGGAGACCTGGGTAGTTCTTGAACTTGCTAACCGATCTAATGTTTACCCGAAAGGGATTATTGAGAATGTTTTGGTGCAGGTTAATGAGCTTGTAATGTCTTAGACATGAATGATGAGAATTCTTCCAAGTCTACACCTTTGCTATTGGGTAGACCATTCTTAAGCAATCACAGGAACGAAGATTGATGTCCAAAATGGCACCTTGACTATGGAGTTTGATGGTACACTCATCCACTTCAATATCTTTGGAACAATGAGATGCCCTAGTGATGTGAAGTCATGTTTTCCCGTGAAAGAGATTGATGCGGGCTAATGAATCTTGCAAGATCTAAGCCGGCCGTCGACTTTAAAATAAGCGCTTAATGGGAGGCAACCCATAGGTTTTGTATTTTCTTATCCTTTTGTTTTTTGTTGTTTCTTTTTCTTGTTCCATATCATGTTAAAATTTCCCACCTTGACTTTACTAGGACGATTCAATTACATTGAGGACAATGTAAGGTTTAAGTGTGGGGGAGTGGTTAAGCATGTATTAAAAAAAAAAAAAAAAAAAAAATTTACATAAAACCTCCAACTTGTAGAGATTTTAGAGTCACTAGCATACTTCTAGGTATGTTTACATAGAGATTCGACCGACATAATTGAACTTGGAAATGTTAGAGAACTACATTCGGATTTCTTGCTTGTTAGAGTGTTAAATAATGTTAGAGAACGACATAATTAGTGGAGACTACCCGTATTTATATCATGTGAGGCACCGACCAGAAATTTTTCCATCTACTAAAGAGCTTTCTTTTGAGTGTGTGTCATAAAAGCGTTAATTCCGGGTAGAATGGTGAGCTACCCAACCTCCCACCAATAGAAGCACTACTCTTTGATCTCTTGAGTGCTAATTTTGTCAATCATGAGGGTGACGTCTATAGATGAAAGCCTCCTTCTTGTAGTTCGATTTGCAGTTAGCACCATTCTCTCTCTCGACAACAACGGGTCCATAGAAACACCATCATCATCAACAAGGAGCGACATCAAAATCTACAAGGAAAGTTGAACACGTTCAAGGTTTATAAGCAACGGAAAAAAAAAAAAAAAAAAATTCAAATTCAAGTAAAGCAACATACAAAGAGCAGATTTTTACATATATGTTGAGGACTTACAATACAATGAGGTAATTTTATATTCAAGTATGAAGACTTATTTACGAGAGCAAAGAAAATTAAAAAGGTGAGAATTGTTGAAGTTTATGATTTCGAGACGATATAAGTTGTGAAGAATCAAGCGGTAAAATACTTCTCCCACGGCCACGGTTTTGTTTTTATTTTCACTTTGTTTTATTTCTCTTGTTTTCAAAAAAAAAAAAAAAAAAAAAAAAAAAAAAAAAAAAAAAGAGAAATATTTGTTTTGTTTTTATTTATTTAATAAGTCGTGGGGAAGGAAAATCTATAAGGAAGTTTCAAGCGACAAGGATTTAAGGTAAAAAAGTTACAAATTGTTAAAGATTTATGAAATTCGAGAGTTTATCACCAATAGTTGAAGCCGAAGACGAAGAAAGGAGATCAAGACGAGGAGCGGGAGACGTTTCTATTGGATGCCATGAGAGTGGTGTTATCATAATTGGCGATCGGATGTGAAGGTGAGTAAGTAATCTCATCCTCGATAATAGTGGTTGATTTCCTTTCTTAGAGATCGTCGGAAAAATGGTTTTTCAAAATGTTAAAAGATGTGGGTTTTTAAAAATATTTCGGAAGTTGTCCTTCCCACCATTCAACGTGTGTAGGATTTCTCTCTTCATTCCTACCTGCACACATGTGATACCCATAAAAAAGCCGTTTTTTTGAGTGCAATTATCATAAAATCCTTTTTGGTGAGGCATAAGTCGAGGCGAAATGCTTATTGATCGTTTCTCAAACACGCGTTCTCTCATTATGGTGTGGTTATTTCTCACTCAACATTTAAGAATGAGAATATGTTCTTTAGTATTTTTAACTTCTTATTACTAGCATGCAGAAACTATATGTCCTCATAACTCTTTGATGCTTGGGACGCTTGAACGCTTTGAAGTTGTGAGTTTTTAGTTTGATTTGCTCGAGGACTAGCAAAGTCTAAGTGTGGGGGAATTTGATAGGGTGTAGAATACATCCTATTTATTATCTATTGTTTATGCTTTCTTTGTTATTTTTCTTGTAAATTATGTATTTTACGCTTGTTTTAAGTTTTATAGCTACTATGGAGTCGCACGGAGGAAAAGAAGAAGAAATTACTCAATTTAAGCAAAAGGGCAAAATTGTCATTCATGGGTGAACACTATCTCAAGCCCACCCAAGGTTAAGGGGCAACTCTTTTGGGAGGAATACTAGACGCAGTCCGGATGAGGTTGAGGGGCTGCCATCGGGTTAACCCTTAGCGTGACCTGGATGCCGAATAACCAACCCAATACTTAAACCCTAAATCGAGAAGATAGTTCTCTTTCTCAATCATTCTCTCATTTCGCCCACCCGAAAGTGAGAAAAAAACAGCCATGGTCTGCCGTTAAAAAGCGAGAGAACCGATGAAGTAGAATTAGGGTTCGTGCAATTGAAGAGATGGGTTTGGCTTAAGAACCGAGTTTACTGTGTTGCCATTAATGGTGTTCTTGAAGCTCGGCGAAAATGGGTTTGAGATCGATGTGTTATACAACAAAGAAGAAGATACAGATGATAATGGTGGTCTCTGCAATTGAAGTCTAAGATGGGTAAACTCGATCCGAGTTTGTGTTGATTTCAATGAGAAGAAATCGTGGTTTGATGTCGAACCGTGAATCAAGATCGATTGGTCCGAGAACGAGGAAACCTTGGTGCTTTGTTGATTTCGTTGAATAAAGAGATGGGTATGAGGTTGAGTTGAAGTTCAGTGGCAAGATTTGTTGGAATTTGGGGTTGAGCTTGAATGACCAAAAGAATCTGAGGGGAGATGATGAATCTGCTGCTATGAAGATGGATATTAAAATGGGTTTTGTCTGATATTGGTGATGGTTCATATGAGTTCAATAGAGAATTGAAGTGGTCCTGAGCTTATGGTGATATCACTAGCAGTGAATGGAGTTGGTAATGGGAGTGGAGATGCCTGGATTACAAGAATGAGGTGGTATGTGTATTGAGCTGTAATGCTATACGAAAGGAAGAGATCTTGTTAAAATGGGTTTGTCATGAGCAAGATTACAGAGATAAAAGAGATGTTGTTGCCTGATTCTTGGACACGGGAAGAAGTGTTTGATGCAATGGTTAATGGAGTTTGAAGTCCTGTAATGAGAATGGAGTTTAATGGAGGATTGAAGCAATGATCGAAATGGATTGAAGCTTCAATAGATGTATGCTAGGATCTCATTAGGGAATGGAAGACATTAGATCTACCTGAATTTGGCACCGGGAATGTCGTATAAGCAGTAGAGCCTCGCGGGACTGACTGTTCCGCGAGTCAACTCAATGATTCAGATGACCGATCCAGAAACCGGTCCAACTCAGCTGAATAAGACCAGTTAGCCGAGTAAGATGCTGACTCGGTGGCTGAGTCACTCTTCTGCCTTGACCCATTGACTGACGGTTTGACCGATTTGACCGTTAACTTTGACGGTACCGTAACGGAATATTCCGTTATCAGAGAAGAGAATCCAGATGACCGGCGGCACTATTCCGGTGACTTTTCTGGCCGGATTCCGGTGATACCAGGATATTTCTGGCGGACCAAGGTTACATATTTTTGTGTGGATTCTTTTCATGGGATGTGAAGACTTGGACTTGGAATTGGATGGAGAATTTGGCTCAAATTTGGAAAGAGAAGATGGAAGATTTGAGAAAGGCTTGGACTTGGAAATTGAATTGTTAAAGGAAAGAGGTTCTATTCCTTGGAAGATTTGGAGAACATTGAAGCCTATAAGTAGAGAAGTTCTCTACACACTTTTATACACCTTTTTACACACACAACACTTGTGTTTTTGCTTGCTTTTCAAAATTCTTCTTTTAATTATTTGTGTGAACTTGAAAAATTCTCCTTTTAATTATTTGTGTGAATTTCAAAAACATGAGTAGCTAATTTTCTTATTGGTTGAGGATGAATTCCTAGTTCTTAACATGTTTTGAGTTTTGTTTCAATTCTATCTTGAGGTTTTTCACATGATTATCGTTTGTTTTTACTAATAGGAATGTTTATACATTCATGGTTGATTGATAGATTGTTTAGAGTGCACGCTAAATTGATTTGTTAATTTGATCTAAAGCTAGTGAAATTTAGGGGATAAGTAATCGTTTCTTGACTCTTTACATAAGTAGCAAACACGAGACCTTGCGGAGGGATTCCGTGGAGCAATTGTGTGTGAAAACAACGTTAGCAAGTAGACCTTGATCTAAGAGTCTAACTACTAATATCAACCTAATAAGTTCATAAATCTTAATGCGTTTATTTAAATTACATCTTGAGTGATCTACTACTAGGTGGTTTGGTAAATAGAATCCCAGAGTCGAGAACTTCCGTATCCGGTGATACAAGGGATGTAGGGGTTTAACACCGATCTAGTCGTTTTTACCTAGGGTTGGTGATAATATGTGACTAATAACATGTGGATGAAAAACATAACTTGAATCATTGTTTTGCAACGAAGAAGGATTCCTTGGTCTTCTCTCTCTTATTGATTTCAACTTTAACTTTGAATTGCTTTGTTTATTTTCTTTTGCTTTATACATCCCCCATTGTGACAATTTTACAACTAAGAATCTCTTGCTCCTCGTGGGAACGAACTTAACTACACTATATTAATTGTTAATTAGGTGGAAAAATATTAATTAATTTGTTGTGGTTACGACACGCATCATTTCACAACTTCAGAAATATCCTCTTCTTCAACAATTTCAACGCCCGCCTTCGCACACGAATGAAGATAAGAAACAGAGGCAACAATATTGTTAAAAATAAAGTAGAAAAGTATTTCTTACTTCATCCGTGATCGACTGGAGAATTGCCAGAGTACTTGCCTTAGGATTTCTCTCGTAACTTTTTCTCAATTTAACAATCTAAAATTTCGCAAGATTAGTAGATGTAAAAAGAAGTAATAATTACAACTGAGCGAAAATCGGAAGCGCACCTCTTTAGCTTTCTCGGGCCAGTTAAATACCCAAGGTTGATAGTTGAGGTTCGCAGGGAGTACATTCGAACCTGAATATAAGGTTCATTCAAGAATAGCGGAAAGACACACCATTTTCCGTCTTTAGAATGGCAAGGAACATTGTTCTTGCCAGAATGCCAATCGATATCCTGCATAAGCACTTTGTCCCTGGGGATATTTTCTCTTCTTTTCAAACGTGCACCCCAGCGAGTTCTATCGTTCTTCATGTTTATTACTTCATAATTCTCAAAGAAACTCTCTACTGAATATTTCTCAGGGAATATCACTAAATCTACAAATTTAGGATCTCTGACTGTATTAGAATAGAGAGACCCCTTACCAGCGCCACGGTTGGCAAACTCAAGCATTAAGCGGATACAATCTCCACTTAATTGGTAAATAGCTCGCGAGAATTTTTCATGAGCAAAAATTTCATAAAACAAAGGAAGTTCGGGGTTGTAGAGAGGAATGGGAAGGCTCTGAGAATCGACCTAGCGAGATTATGATCTTTTGATTATCATAATGTGATCGGTAAATAATTTGGCGGAGAGAATAGATGAAGATTCTTGATGGGGAATAGTAGATAATGTGAAACCTTTCTCTTGTAAATCCTTTTGAGTCTCTCCCAAGAGAACTTCATATTTCCCGACCAGGTGGAGCCATTTTCGTAGTATGGGAATGATTAAGGAGTTGAAGATCAAAAAAAAAAAAATTACGGTAAGCGAAGCGGAAGTTACGGAGAGAATTGAAGAAGAATTGCAGAGAGAAAGTAAAAAGAAGAAGAGTAGGATGAGAAAACTATATATAGAGAAGAATTCTCGAGAAGATAAATGCATTTAATGCGAGAAGAGACGTGAATGGTTGAGAAGTAACGGTTGAAAGGGACGTGTCAAAAAATGGGTGGAAGAAGAGACACGTATTATAAATTTTGTGTAAAAGTATGAAGTCAAATCGCCAAAAACAGATAAGGATGAACGGTTGCGGTAGTTTGAAAATAATAATTCGCATGACATTCTCTCCTTCGCAGAGAAGACATGAGAAGAGGCAAGATGTAGGATCGAATATCGCAACACCAACACCTCGGCGAAATCCATAAAGGCTATGTAGCCAAGGCGTCAGCAACAGTAAAATAAGTGATGCAATGAATGACGACAACCGTAACACGAGAAAGGTGTGAAGACTTAGCAAGATCTAGGAGCGTCCGCGATATTATGCCTTTTGTACGCTTGCGACACTTCGCAAGTCATTCCCGAAAATAGAGGGCAGCTTAGCTGTCATCCATTATGTAATACCCTATATAAAGAGCCGAACAGGCTATTGGAAGGGAGATCTTTTTTCGAGTGTTGAACAAGTCATTAATAGAGAGAAAGTTTATAGTAATTGTAATTTCTTGAGCTCTTTTCCATTTTTGTCTTGTAAACATTCAAGAAATTAATCAATAAAAACGATAATTTTTCATCTTCAGTGGCTTAGTTGTGTGAATTCTTGTGAGGGGTGTAGTGTAGGATTTCCTGCAACTACAATCCCCAAAGTAGTTCTAGGCACAGGATCCTCGGAGAATTCATTGGATTCCCTCCACTAACACGTTTACCCATCAAATTAATTAACGTTGATTTCCCTGCATCCTGATCTCCAACATCCCAACCATTTTCTCTAGCACCCCCATCTTACAAGTATCGTCTACAAGATGTTTCAAACCCCAACCTATAATACTGCAATAACTAAATGAACACTAGTAACCTTATTCAATCCTCCTTTACGTCCAAGTGTACGAACCCAATGCTTCAATCTCGTATGAGATAAACACAGTGGAAGTAAATCAATTTTGTCACTACAAGAACAACTTTATAATACAATATGATTTCCCTTGTTTTCAATCTACTAAATTCTCATCAATAGTATATCTGAAAACCAATCTCGCAAATTTCCGAAGAAACCACCCATTGAAATCAGCAGATCAACAACCATTAATACAACCGATGAGTGCCTACTTATCAAAACAAATTTCTTACCAATGGATGATCACTATCAAAAACCGATAACAAATTCTCCATTGTAGCATCTTTAACTCTCCCATAATATAGCATATATAATACCCCTTGTTTTTAGCATGACGCATGCTCAAATATGAACCATGGCCTGAGATGAAGATTCATCTCAAGTTTCCGTTGTATAAGAAGTACATTGGCCTAGTGCCAATATTGCGCCAACTATGGCGCATTGTGACGGCATATTGGCCAAAGGCCAATATCGCGTCAAAATGGCGCATTATGTTAGTCATATTGGGCTAGGTCCAGTATTGCACCATTGATGGTCCATTACGTGATTTATATTGGCCAAAAGCCAATGTCGCATCATCATGATGCATTAGGCCAGTTGGGAGGATGGCCTTGAACAAAGTAACGCTAACATAACACATTACGCAAGTTATTGGCCTATGGCCAATGTCGCATCACAATGATGCAACAAGCCAGAGTAGGCTGGACGAGGCAATGTACAGCTATCATGGTTGTAAATATTGGAATTTGCCTAAGGCCAACATCGCAACACAATAGTGCACCAGGTCGAGCGGTCGGCCGAGAAATGTACAACCATCATGGATGGACATTGAGTTGGCCTAGGGACAAAGTTGGAAATACAACCATAATGGCGTTTCATGACTCTTAGCCATGGCGACGGCCGTTAAAGATGCCATAATTTGGTATCCACATAGAGTTAAGAGTTATGTAGTTTACGAATATAAAAGACACATAGATTTATATTGTTCGGTCATGAATGACCTACGTCGGAAATACAACTATCATGGCGCTTCACGGACACTTGTCTTTGGCAACGACCATGAATAGTGACAAGCACCTCAAAAATGTGAGTAGGTGAATGTCAAAACCGGTTCCAAGGTTTAAGTTTTAGATATGTCCTTAAGACATATATGCATAGGGGTAGTTGGTTGAAGGTGCATATACGGATCGGTCCACCAAGTAAGCTTCATAGCTTAGCCTAAGAGCATAAATGATACTTATGCCTCATTTATAGTTAACGTAGCCTGTTAATGAGGCATATGATGCGAAAGCATCATTATGCCATGTCACGGAATAAGTTATGTGTAACATTTGTGCCTCTTTGATGGAACGACCTATACAGATCAGTCCATCATTGCTTGGCCACGGCCTTGCAACACGAGTTGGCTTAAGTTGTTATCCCTTCGAGGATGAACTATTGTCAATACTTGATCCTTTTAGAGTAGGGAAGGGTACGTAGGCAGTCACGATGAGTTGCAGCATTGCCTAGGCCTAGTGTATTGTCGCTCATATCATCGAATAGCGAGATGATTGCGGCATATTGTCCGCTCATATCAACTGGCTCGGTATTGCAATTTAAGAGATGATTGTGGCCACACATGATGATACAAGTTGCATTCCATTTCTATGATGCTCATACTTCTTATCAAGAAGCTCGACATTGGCATGCTCCTATGGCGCATTGGCCAGGAAAGTAAGCTGCATCAATATGCAAGTTGGCGGAGATTGCATGTAACACTCTGTGTTTTTAGCATGTCGTATGCTCAAAGATGCGACACGCCTGAGATGAAGCTTCATCTCAAGCTTTTGTTTTGTTAAGAGGAACATTGGCCTAGAGCAAGTATAGCGCCAAGTATGGTGCATTTCGAAGGCATATTGCTTAAGGGGTAACGTCGCATCATCATGATACATTAGTCCAGTTGGGTAGATGGCCTTGAGCAAAGTTAGTGCTAACATAGCACATTGACATGTCATTGGCCTAGGGCCAATACCGCATCACTATATTGCCTCAGGCCAGAGCAGACTGTCTTAAAAATACTCAGCCATCATGGCCTGACATTGGAATTGGCCCATAGGCCCATAAATGAATGTACAATCATGGCCGGTTATTCAAAAATATACGGAAACGGCCATGAATAGTGAAGCAATCACCTCAAAAATGGACTTGGTGAATGTCACTTTTCTCCCCAACTTTAGGTTGTAAAAATGTTTTTAAAACATATATAGGTAGGGGTAGTTGGTTGAAGGTGCATATGGGACTATGCATAAGTAAGCTTCATAGATTTGCCTGAAGAGCATAAATGATGTTTAGGCCTCATTTATAGCTGTGTAGCCTTGTCAATGGGGCATATGATGCGAAGGCATCATTATGCCATGTCGCGGACTACATATGCATTACTTTGATGTATCTTAATGGAACGGCCTATATGGACTAGGCCATTATTATTATTGCTTGGCCACGACCTTGCAACACAAGTCGGCTTAAGTTGTTTGTCCCTTCGAAGATGAATTACGGTCTTTGCTTGATCCCTTTAGAGTAGGTAAGGGTACGTAGGCAGCCGCAATGAGTTGCAGCATTGTCGGTCCAGCATTTTGTCGCTCGTATCATTTAATTGCGAGATGTTTGTGGCATATTGGCCTCTCATATTATTTGGCTCGGTATTGTGACGCAAGAGATGATTGTGGATAAACTTGATGAGGAAAGTTGCATTTCATTCCTTGGATGCTCATACTTCCTATCAAGGCGTTCGATGTAGGCATGCACCAATGGCGCATTGGGCATGGCCAAGAAAGTAAGCTACATCAATATGCAAGTTAGCGGAGCTTGAATAAGCTTAACGAAAGTACAGAATGAGCCTGATTGATGTACCCTTGGCACAAGCAAGACAAGCATATTCTCAGCATTGCCTAAGCTAAGTAAGAAATGTAAAATTAGGCTTATAATGGCCAAGTAATAGAAGCATATAAACATGCATCGACCATATCATTCAAGGCTTTATAACCTTGTTATATGGTAAGTTGGAACGATGTGGAAGCTAAATTAGCTGCGTCATTCTCGTCGAGCATGCTTGCAAGGAAAAATGAACGTGCATTTGCATAGTTTTAAGGCCCGGCTAGTAGCATCAAAGTGGCTCATCGGGGAAGTTATATCTTGCGCGCAAGGCAGCGCTAGGCGTAATTTTCTGTGAAGTCACGGTTGGTATCGTGAGCAAGTTCCGATATAACTCTAGGGAATGTGCAGGAATGGCTTGTCAGCGAATATTTTCCATCAATGGAAAATATAAAATTGAAGATTAGTAGGCCAACTTTCCCCGGAAGTAGTTTGTAACTTCTATACTAGTTACTTTGCGAATCGAGTTAAGCTTGTTTTTAAGTCTTGTGAGTTTGGATGGCCTAAGTGGCAACCCACTTACGAGTGAAAATTCGGAAGACCGTTCGGAACGGCAAGCAGCCACTGGGACTGGGATCACCCCCTCACCTGTGCGGCACGATGTGTGTTGTCGGGCAAGCTAGCATCTTACTTACGAGTGGCAACCGTGGTAAACCGTCAGGACGGTGGCAAGCTGAATCTGATTTCCCGCAGTTCTACAAAGAGAAGTGGCTTGTTATGTTGTACTCTTGTCAAATTCTTGGCACCAACCTTGTGAGCGTGAGGGATTCCTGAGTGTGTAGTATGGGATACCCGCTTAGGATACCTTATTGAGATATCCCTTGACAACTGGCTAAATCGATATTCTCAATAACGTTGTGGGATTATTTTGGATTCCTGAGTACACGGTATGGGACTTTTGCTCAGAAGGTCCTAATTGATGTTCATGACAAGGCGAAGAAACCTTACGGGATTTACGAGCATCCAGTATAAGACTTTTGCTCAGGAATCCAAACCGAAGAGTTTGTCCGTAATAGTTTTTTTTTTTTTTGAATTTCGGGGACGAAATTCTTTAAAGGGGTGAATGATGTAACACCCCTTTTTTATTTTAGCAAAGACGCATGCTCAAAGACACGCCATGTCCTGAGATGAAGCTTCATCTCAAGCTTTTGTTGCGTTAAGAGGAACATTGGCCTAGAGCCAGTATAGCATCAAGTATGGTGCATGTCGAAGGCATATTTGTTATGGGCCAATGTCACATCATCATGACGCATTAGGCCAGTTGGGTAGACGTTGTTGAACAAAGTTAGTGCTAACATAGCACATTGCCATATCATTGGCCTAAAGCCATGTTATGTACTTATATGTACAATAACAAGGATTGGATCATCATAATATAGTAGTAACTTCTCTAATCGAATATTAAAGTCTTACTGGTTTATAAGAACTCACCCTAAATCGATTTAAAGATACTTTTATCTTACATTTGTAAAAAAAGACTAAAACACATTGCCATTGGAGATGCTCTTACTTTGTCTAAAGAGTAATAAAGAGTGTGGTGGTGGGACAAACTAATAACAAGAATCGGTTTATACACAAGCTTGGAATCATCGGTGACACAACTTATTTTATTATTCCTTCAAATTAAATCTAGCCTCAGTCGAAATCCATCACATAAATATGGGGTATTGTTCAATCCTATTAATTAAAAATAATTCAGATCACTAGGATCTCAAGGGGCAGGTTCCAGGTCATAATGTCTGTTTTTAAATTATTGTTGTAAAAATTAACTCATCTGATAAGAATAACATCGAGAGAGGTGTCACGCAAAGTAAGGTTTCCTTGGAGCAAGGGCTATGAGATGAGAAATCTCAATCAAAATGATGAGCTTGATCAAATTTGATCTAATTAGGTGCTACTATATATGGGATGAGAAAACTCACCCGTTTAGCCAAAGTCTTTCATATACTCTTTTCATATGAAAAAGTGAGTGAAACTGGAAACTAAGAGACTAAACATCATCCATTTGGATAAAAAAATATGCTTGAGCGGTGAAGATCTCCTATCAAGGATATTTTTCACCTTTTAATCTATTTAAAATTTCTTAACACGTGTCTCATTCAAATATTATTTCCTATATATATTTGGAAGCTGATGTTCAGTCGCTTAGAGAGAAAATCATCATCTTAGTCTCTTAATTTGCTCACCTCATGGTGAGAATTCACTTTGAAGCTAGTCTCGCACTCGATTTGGATGAATGAGTGAATATTCCATAGCCATTGCCCTTACGAACAAACTACGCAAAGCATGTTGCCCAGTTTTCACATCTAACTTATTTATTTACTCCTTAGTCAAATTACATGGGCGGAGAATTACTTTTTGATTGTCCATCTATATAGGCATAATTCAAGTACCTAAATTCACGGCGGTAGCATTACACTAAAATTAATTGGGGTAAAATAGAAAGAGAATGGATATATATATATATATATACTAATATCTTATATACTAATATATACTAATATATACTAATATATATATACTAATATAAGGAAAATTAATTTAATATACTAATATCTTATATACTAATATATCTTATTCTAATTTTAGTGTATATACTAATATATACACTAAAATTAATTTAATATCTTATATACTTATATATATATATTATATACTAATTTAATACTATATATATATATATATATATCTTATCTTATCTTATACTAATATAAAGAAAACACTTATTTTTGTAGTACGACCCAGCATTTGGTCCAGGACACCCCAGGAATTACAAAACTATCCTTCCTTAGAAATCGGTGGTAGTTGGTAAGTCGCGTAAATTTGGAAATACTCATGGGTACAATTACGTAAAGGGCTTTCAGTCTTTTCCCGATGCGCTTTTTCTTCGTATTGAGAGCGGACGAAAAACAGTTGATTTAGATTTGCAACTTTGAGGTTCGATCCCATCAAAACTTCAACCAGGTTCTGTTATCGTTCTTCTTACTTCTATTTATGAATAAATTTGTAATGGAAGTCGTGGTGACGAGATACTGAGGGATGTGGTGGCACCCGAGGTGAAGAATAAGTCTCTAATTGAGGTGGTGGTGATTAGATATTGACGGATGTGTTGCTACCTGAGGTGAAGAAGAGGAGAACCAAAAGAACGAGGAGGAATTAACTGTAAGTACATACCATTAGGTTTCTATTTAACGTAACAAAAGCATAAAGAACCCTAACCCTAATTTGTTTTGTTGGGCTTACGAATTTTACTCAATTGATTAGTTAGATTTTTGAATTTGGATAATGTTTGAATCGTTTGAACCCATAGTTCAGAAATTTATGAATTTCAATTTCTAACCACCCTTGTTTGAATCTTATCTGCTGAATTTTTTTTCCAAATTCATTTTCTGTTGAAATCCCAAACATTTATCTCAGAATTCTAAATTGCATTTCACTAATTTATGATTAGGATTCAACAAGTTCATTGGAGGAATTTATGTTCTCTTTGTGAACTTCAGTCAGTATCTTTGGTTAGATCGGAATTTGCTAGCTAGGAGAATCATTACCTTGACATTAGGAAATTGTACATCTAAGTAAACGATTATCTTTGTAGAGTTTTCTTGATGATGTAGCTTTGAATAATCCTCGAGTTGTCCGAATAATTGTATAATGGGAGTCCAGTTCGTCGTAGTCCGAGAATACAAGCTCAGCTTAGCATGGAAGTTGACAATGAACGGGAAAAACAAAGAGATTTGTTGTTGTAAAAATTTGAGTTTTTTTACTTAATTACATGTAAATCTTATTATAGGTTGATGGTCATCAAACTATTGGTGGTGACTTGCATTACTTTTACTTGCCCTAACTTGATCTTAGATTCCTAAAATGTTGTCAGTACAATTACATTTTTGTTTGTTTGTTGGGAACACAATGATATTAACTTCTATGGTTGCTGAAATATTTGAAAGACTGAAAGTGCTTTCACTTTCAAGCCGCTATCATTTGACGTCGATAAACCTGCATGTACGATGCACTGGGCATACATAGTCACGTGTTATTTGGAACGCAGCCATCGGCGTGCGCCTGGACTATACGAGATGCGAGTATTTAGACTTATAGAATTGTTACTTTGAGTGATTTTTTAGCCTGGGCATAACCAACAACATTTTGGTGGCATGTATGCCTATAAAATACATTGGTTGATTTACCGGCGATCATCTAATCTATATCAGCACCAAGGAATGAACTACAGAACGTCGTCAGTCTTAAACATCGTTGTTTATAACACCAATCTCATGCCTCTGTTGATATGAATGATGATATTGTTTGTCTTCATTATGCATCAAAACAGGGCAAGCACTGATTTAAGCCTCTCACCATCACCTTCCTGGAAAAGATAGTGGTGGTATCATTTGAGGCAAAGGGAGCTTGGGATGGTGCAATCTGAAGAAACTTTATATATCCGTCCGACCTTCTTTTTGTGTTGTTGAAACTGCAAAAAGGTATCCAAAGGAGAACGTCAACTCTAACAACTCGCAGATGGGTTTGCCTTCACGTCCCAGCAGTCCTATTGAGTCTATTTATCAAGTAAATTAATCGCTTTGGTATGTTAATAATTTCATTAGAAATACCAACATTTTGTGGTATAGCATTTTACCAAAGGTTTGATTATTTTTGACAGCGGAATGGCAGGCGCATCGCGCATGCGTGTTATACTAGTATATATAAATTCAATATAGTTTTTTTTTTTTTTTATCTAAGAATCTGGTTTCTCTGCCTTTATGACTTTGACTTTGACTAATGAAGTATGTTTTATCTGCCAACCAATTCAACAATGTTGATATGGCCGAGTTGGTCTAAGGCGCCAGCTTAAGGCGCTGGTCCGAAAGGGCGTGGGTTCAAATCCCACTGTCAACAGTTTCTTTTTCTTTTTGCTATTTGGACCAACTCTGTCTGTCTGGTGTTGCAGTTACTTTTTCTTTTTGTTGTTTGGACATTAGGAGTTGATGTTGTCTAGTTTTGCTTCTCAAGAGCAAAGCATTCAATTATTTCAATGTGATGTTTGAGAAAATGGTAGTAGACACCGGTACTGCGCTTAGTGTTTGTATCTGTGGCTAAGAGTCAATAGAGTGTCAAATTGAATGTCAACAATTCTAGTTCAAGTTTGTGAACACAGTTTTCGTATTTGAAAGGTAAGAGCTTTCGGGGATACATTTCTGGGTTTTGATTTTCTCTCTGAAATTTTATGATCAATTGTTCTTGGCAAACACATAATCATCCCTTTGTGTATAGAAAAATGCATTGTCCAAACACCTGTAATTATATCAACCTATCTTCACTGTATCTAGGAAATTTTATTTGACAACAATTACCTGCCTTGGATGCTTAAAAAAACCGAAAAATTAACTCTGTAAAGAGTAGGCAAACAAAAATATTTCCTATTCTGCAGAGAGTTTATCCACAGAAATGAATCCATTACAAGTTACGACGGCCGTTTTTTTAAGTATAAAAGTCAGAATATTTTATGAATCTGTTTTTACTACCCTGCTGCATAAAATGTACCAAATTTTCTTAATAGAGAAGGAGATTGGGAATTTGGGAAGACGACTTGGCACATCATGCTTTTCGGCTTCAATCTTTATGCGTATGTGAGTGTTCCATTGGAGGGAGGAACTTTGCATAACGTTCTGCTTTGGCTCCTGACTTGTGGTCGTAATACTCGACAACTGCTGCTCCTGCTAATGCTGCCAGGGTGAGAGCTTGTGCATGCAACCTGTATTCAAGCGACATAAAGAAAAATGAGCAGACATATTTTGATTCAGAGATTATTAAAACAGAATAATTTCAATCGTAACAGGAATCCTTGATACTAGTAGGATGAAAGGGACATTTGAAACAACAACAGAGAAGAAGAAAGATCTTCAAACCCAATTACATTACTGGAAGGTCAATGATCATCTTTGAGGAAAAAAGCTAAACTGCTTAAAACCTAAAAACCCCGGACTAATCAAAGTGAGGATAAGATAATAGTAATAACACTGAAACAGGTCTACAACAACACTCAGTGACAAGTAGATTTCAGTAGAACAATGGAGATGTCAAAAGTTAGTTTCTTGGAACAGAACACATGTCAACTTATGGTACTACATACCAATCAACAAAAAAAGTTATGGTACTACATGAAAACATATCTGCATAGACAGTCAGAGAAGGAGAGCAACAAGCACCAATATCGGTTCTATTGAGATTTACATTGAATTATAGGCAAATACCGATGATTGTCAACAACTCCAACCAACACAGTTATTCGAAAGAAAAACAATGACATGAGTTCTTCCCAATATAAGTTCCAAGACAGATCGTTATGTTCCTAGGTTTAACGAGCAAGATGTATAACCAAAAAATGGGAGAGCACAGAATCTCTCTAAAACAGATAGAAGAAGCTAACGAAGTAGCAATACAAATTACTTGCGTTAATTAGAGATGCCCATGTAGAATCTACTTCTTTTTAAGATTTCTTAAATAAAATACCGCCCATGTAGTATTACAGTATTTACTTTGTACAACTCTACATGACTGTTCTTGTCAATTCTTGCATGCCTATATCACAAACTCTGTCACTAATGTCATTGTGTAACTTGATCAACAATGGCCACCACCACTACCCTAAATCATCTTAACCCCCCCACCTAACAAACTCATAGGTAAAGACACCATTTCCACACAATACTACTCCTTGAAAAAAATTGTAACTGCAACCGAGACGAAAATGAAGTAAAAAACTCAAGTAATCAATTTTTCAACATAAACCCATGTAATCAAATACTACTCCGATGGATCAATAATACAAAGATGGGAATTTTATATGACCTCAAATCCAAATTCGCATTCATCAAAAAAAACCCATATTCCTAATTAAATTCCCAACCCCACTTCCAGTTTCAATAACCAACCAAATTCAATTCCATAAATTGAAAACAAATGTAAAATTAAAATTAGGGCTATTCAAATAAAATAAAATAAAACTCAAGAGGAATAAAATGGATACCTAGCGTGAATGATCCTGACACTGTTTTTCATACCAGGTTGTGACCAATTGTAAGCAATCGAACCTGCTAATCCGCTTAGCCAAAGACATCCTGTTTCCATTGAATAACCCAATCAAAACGAAACAAAAAACCCACCATTAAAAACATGAAATTTCGTTAAAAAAAAAAAACAGAAATCATAACCGAAAATAAATAAATCTGAATTCGGGTTTACCTACGGTTCGAAGCTTGTGATCGACAACCCATTCCCTGACTGAATCAATAGTGCTTTTCTCGTTGGTTGCAGACATTTTTTTCTTGAGCGGAAAGAAAAAAAAGATACGAGAAAAGAGAGAAGGCGAGATGTTAGGTGTCGGTTTAAATAGTGAGCGAAGGAAACTAGAAAGAAAGAAAAGAAAAGAAGAAGAAGAGAAATACGAAACGAGGACTTAGATAGACGGACACTTGGTTAGAAAGGTGTTACTGTGGGCGGTTTCGTTTGGGAGAAAGAGTCCACGTCCACCTAGTCATTTACTGTACAAAGCAACACTCACGTGGCTGTCTCTTACACAAAAGTACACTTTGTTTAACAATCTAGGTGCGGCTGCCCAATGTCTACTGTAACCATCCAACAGGAACGGCATTGGCTCCGGAGATCGGGCGAAATTTTGAGTTAACTCAATATTACAAATCGGCCTCTCAAATTTATTTTGTTCATTGTTTCTTATGATCTAATCTAAAAAATTTTTTAAAATATTTGAGTGCCACGTGGAGTAATCTCAGAGTACGGATTTAACGAATGAATGGTGATAAGAGGTGCAGAATAAAACCCTAAAATTTACTACCCCAATTTCGAGAGATCTACATTCTTATTAAATGTGAAAGACAGACGTGTAGGTTAGGTTTTGTCAGTAGCAAGTGGGGAGTGAAGACAAAGTAGGAAGCGAGCCTTGGAGATTAGGCGAGCCACCTTGCACGAGCCCAACATCCGAAGCCGTGATACATGCCTGAACAAAAGAGACGGCAAGCTCGAGAAAGAATACCGAAGATAATGAGACTTTTCATGAGAAGGGATGTAATTCAAATAAAGATTCCACATAGTAAGCCACGTCTAGTAGGATGTTTTATGTAATAAGCGGCTTAGATGTATAAAAATTTTGTCTATAAGCTTATCTCTGAATAAACCAAGTAAGTTTTGAGAGATTAAGGGATGAGATAGGGTTAACTGAGAGTTTAAGAATGTTTGTATCTTTTCTTGTAACAAGTTCTCCACCATCATTAACGAACCAAGTTAACTATCAATCTTCATCTATTTATTTATATTCTCTTAGTGATAACTTAGCATAGCTTTTACATATCGATTCTTATTGTTTGGTCCTACGGTCCGGATACGTGTAATGTGTGAGCCGAGAAAAATGGCTACTACAATTTGCTATTTGAAATAATTGGATCTTGCAATTTGTGGTTGACAATTTTTAGTTTCCTCATCATGGTCTTGTAGTTTTTTCTACTTTACTATAATTTTTTCTTCTTTAGCTCTTTTATATACATATGCTAAATAACTAGTTGGTAGGACTAGAAAAGATACCTACAATTAAACTGCAAGTGCACAGTGCCAATTGTGTAAGGTGCAAATATAGGTCGATCCTCAGGGACAAGGTGGATGTAGAGTTGTTTCTAAAGTCTTACTTCAATTGATTCGAAACAAGAGTAACACAATAGGGGTTTGTTGTGTCGATACGACAAGATGTTTGATAAAAATTAAAGTATTAAAGCATAATGTAAGCAAAAGGTGCAATAAGCAGATTGTAAACAATTATACAAGAACTAAACCAAGTATTTGTAACCTACACTTGAGAATTCAACTAATGAAACTATTCTTGTTCCTTATAAGGGATATCGGTGAAGATTCAAGTCTGCCGCATATCCAAGGTAATCTCATATGGATAATTTAATCTCAACTAAGATATCAATCCCTAGAATTAGTTGTCTTATTACATCACAACTAATCATGATTAACAATAACCGATTAAGCATGAGTTAATGCAACAACAAATAAGTACTCTAACAACCTAGGATGCATGACATACAAGGTGAAAGTTATGTATTGTAGCACAAAGATTAAATATATCCTCAATCAATTCAGCTCACAAGAACAATAACAATAGCATAAATCAACCAGCAGTAGATTTAGGGTTTCATCTTAACCCTAAGAGAGGTTTTTAGAACATAAGAAGATTGAGATTAAAACCTAAATATTACTACTGCAACTTGCACCGGCTACTCCGGGCTTAACTTCAAAATATCTCTGCCTCCCCTATTTATACAAAATTTCCTCCTTTCAAATCACACAATCAACAATCATACAACCAAATTTTAGGTAACCAATGCTCTTGAAACTCACCTTGAATCGTCGTCATATTGTCTTCATTTTTCCGCTGTTGTATATGGTGTTTCAGAGATTTTAGACCTTTAATTCGACAAACCCTGCTGCTTGGTTTACTTGTCAATTCTCTGTTGTCTTTGTTGGTGTTTGAAAGAACCGCAAAATCAGATCTCAACTAATCAATTCTGCACTCTTGAAAACCAATTAGCCAACCTAGTTTTCTACAATTCATAGTTTAGGGCTAGGTTGAAATGAGTGCAGAGATAACAATGGAGATTAAACATCTAGTATGACGAGGGAAAGATGATGATTGAGGTATGGGTTTGACATATTGAAAGAGAAGGAGACAGAGGTGGTGATGCTGGGCAGACATAGTAGATAGAGATACGGGTAATGTTGTCGGGTGGAGAGTGAGACAGAAGATGAATTTTAGGGTTCTGGTCTTGGAAATGGAAATGAGAAGAGTGATAGAGGATGGATGAGAGTGTTGGACGTGATTACCTATTTTAGGTATAAAAATTGGGCTTCCTTTCTCCAAACCATGACTAACAACACATCAACTTGTATTTTGGCCCATTAGTTATATTTCATTCCACGTTCAACACTTCAGTTCTCTTCTACTTCTTAGCCATTGTTCAATTGTCCAGAGATACAATTGTCCGCACTTGTGCTCACAGATTTCATGTTCAAGGTGCTCCATTCCACTCTCGGTAATGCCAGCCATATTCTTTTTATTCTCCTACAAATACAAACAAACACAAATTATTAATATTTACAACAAACAAGATTATTGATACCTCGAGATACAAAATGCATAATGTAGCGCCCCCAAAGCTAGAAGCTGACTAATTCAAGAGATTAACTAAATACAGAGGCACCAAGAACCTAAATCATATACTTAAGCATTCAATTAAGAAATGCTGAAAAAACTTAACCCGAAACTAGCCCCGCTCAGAAATATATATACAAGAACTCCTCTCAAATGTTACATGTACAATAGTCATTTGGTTTAAAAATACAATAAGCAATATAATATACATGGTAGAAGTTAACCAACTAACGAAATCAACCCTTGAAGCTTTCGCTGCGCAACTATGATCTGTCTCTGAAACTGAAAGTGGGAATGGGTGAGCACATCATCCCTAAAAGAGGTGCCCAGTAGGAATATAACATTTAACTTTTAAGTAATCATGCACAAGATTTGGAAACCAATACATGATTTCCCAAACATTAAGAAGTGACCAAGTCACTGAAATAAACAAACATGTATATGGACAAACTCCTTCTTCCAACAATGTATATATCGAGTGTCGACCAATTCCTTACACACCCTATTAGTTTATATTAGTGTCTACCAATTCCTTACACACCTATTAGGCATACAAGCTCGAATTCATGTAGATATAAATGAAGGAGCGTATCCTATATACCACACGTGGAAATTCTCATTTTCCATAACAATTCATATTGACAACAAAACATAACAGGTCATTTCCAAACCATGGAAAGATTAACAGAATCAATAGAACAATCGAAATGCAAACTAAATAAAGCATGGAATGCACAAACTGACAATGGATGAGTTTAATAAGCAAAACTTTTGTAAAAGAAACAACAATGGTTACAAAAGAGTCAAATGTCCCACCTCTTTTGATGACAAGCCACGCCTACCTCGAGATCCACGATCCACTGGTTCATCCTTTGAGTCGATCGTTGTTAAATAGACTAACTGTTAATCATACAAGCACTCTAAGAGTTTAGCCAAAAGGATCACACATGTCTCATACAAGTTTAACTAATGGTTCTAAGCCCTAGTCCATCAAACCATCCCAATAACATAAGGCATGACCACCCAGGTCAACTAACAGTCAAAAGGGTCAAATAACGGTCAACGTCCAAGGTCAGGTCAATGGTCAACGTAGTCAAACATGAATCGGGTCAAATGGTTCAACTCGGTCAAGGTCCACTGAGTTAAGGTCTGGTCAGCCGAGTCGAATCGGGATCAAATCCTAATTACTGAGTTAACTCAACTCAGTCAGATAATTGAGTCAGCTAAGAACAAACCGAGTCAGACTGAATAAACTCAGTGAGACAGACCAAAACTCTACTACAGATTTCTCTTATCTAACAATATCAATATCTATCTCAAATCAGTTCTAACAATCAATCAATACAACAATACATATATCCTTAACTTAAACTTCATAAATCATTTTACAGGCAACAACTTTGATTACCTGCAATGGCAGCTCTAAGCTCCTACAAGAGAGATTCAAATCCACACACTCATCCAACCCCCATCTCAAAACCTCAATCACCTAATATTCTATTGCTGGATCAGAAACCTTATAGTTCAATCCACTAACTGTAGGTCATCTACAAAACTCATACACATCCATTCTCTACTCAATTCAAACAACACTGCATTACACACATCTCAGATTCATCTTCTTTTCATAAACGTCATTAACTCAACTTGCTTTAAACTCAGTTCACTCCCTCAACTGAACTATCAAACAACTCATTAAACCACACACACACACACAAACCAATTCTAATTCCATCTCCACCAGTCTCTAATTTCTAATTCAATTCTGATACACAGATTATCCATTAATCATTTCAACTGCACTACTCATACCTAGCTCATACATCTAACCCATGTCAATCAATTTTCATCTCCTTTAACAGACCCTTGTTTTGCACCTGCACAATTCATTCATCACTATTTGTATCTACTCAGTTCAATAACAAGCTCTTAACCCTTATTGATCTCCACTAACACCTTTCCCATAATGTTTACAACAAACACAACCCAATCCTTCTCAACATCAGACTCAAACGACATACCTTTAGTTTATCTAAAACAACTTCACACTAACAGTCTTGACTAACTCTATTTGCAATTTCATCATCTGAATTTCACATATACACAACCATACAATTTCCCCCCTTCACTACTAAAGTTCAACTCCAACTAAGACTACCACCACCTACTATCCCAACTCCATTTTATTCTCATTCACCCGAGACTCTCAAACCCAACTCCACCAAATTAACTCTTATTAACATCTTCTAAGCCTTGTAATTCTGCAAATTGATACTACCTGCAATTCCAGTGACACCACCTTTTATCATTCACCATTCACTTCATAACCAACAATCAACAACCTCTTCAGACTTAACCCATCCACCTTGTTCATCACAGCAGCATCCAACAAAATATTTCACCCACACCAATTTCTTGTTCAGATCATAACAATTCTATATAAATCTCTGTAACTCAGCATACTCAAATCAACCCAATTTCACGTGCAACTGATCTTTCAAACTTAACTCTACAATCTTTACTTGAACCATAACACTAACAGCAGCAGTTCCATAAATAATCACCTACAACATCATTCCAATATCCACCATATCTTGAATTCACTATAAGTTCAGTTTCAACACCATCAACTCCACTAATCCGCAACATTTACATCTTTATAATCATCCAAAGATCCTAACTCAAGAACCCTAATTCCTAATTGGGGAAGAACATCAAAAGCCTTAATTCTTTGTGAATTCAAAATTAAACTTCATACTATCATCTAAGCTTCAATTAACAACAAACCCATCTAAGATTCATCCATTCATAACCAAATTTACATAAACAAAATCAATTGAATGAAACCCTAAATTGCCTTTCTTTTGAATCTTCACTGAAACGACTTCAAAACTTAAATTAAACACCAACCCTCATAACCTTCATTTCAAAAGTCCAATTAATCCATCGATTCACCTTAGAACTCGAATCAAACCCCAAACCCTAATTTCAACTATAACATCATCAGCTTCTTCTTCTCTTGAGTTCAATCAACTTCAGTTCTAACTTCATCTTCTTCGTTTCATCACACTACCTAATTTTCTATGAAAATCTCACACCAAATAACTCGGTTTCTTCTAAACTGAGATCGACAAAGGAAAAAGAGAAGAAGTTGAGAAGAAGGAAGAAGAAGAGGAAAGAAGATAGAAGAAAGAAATGAGAAATGAATTTCTCTTCGACACGTTTTGGGTGATAAGGCTAAAGAAAATTATTAAGGCGCCCAAAAAATGGATAAGGGCGGTGATCGCTGTCGTATGCGTCAAAAATAATTTCACTTTCCTAAAGTATATGATAAGAAAGAGTTCGTTTCCACAGAGAGGCAATTTTAGTTATTATGTATTCAATTTCCTAAAGTAACCAATTGGGGGGATTTCTGATTTTTATGTAAGCAATAAAAGTAAATCAAAAACAAAGTAAATTGTAGAAAGTAATCAATAGAGAAAGATATTGGTCAAGGAATTCATCTTCAATCTTAGACATGTGCTTGAATATATGATTAGAATTACAATTTAATCTCTTTTATTATCAAAAGCCTAGAGAATCAAGAGATCAAGATAATCTATTAATTTCCTAAGTTCATCAACACACACATTAGAGCTGCGTATGTAAATTCTACCTAAAGAATAACCTAACGCCTTGCGCTAATTAAGTTCAATTCATAGGAGCATTAAGTTTCAGAAATAGGCTAGTCAATGCAATTGTCATACATTGCGCATAACAATTCGGACAATGGTCAAACTCTACATATAATCACGAGAGTGTATCACTACAAACCGTAATCATATCATGCTACTTGTATTCAGGGTTATCGCTCGATGAAAAACCCTAAAATAGCTATGGACAAGGATGCAAGTTCAATTAATTGGCCACTTAACAAACCAAACATCTAAGTCCTATCACAATACATCAATCATGTGATTATTAAAAACAGTAGAGATTTAAACGATAATCAAGAGAGAAAACTAATACATAACTCAAGCATAAGTTTTAGAAATAGGACTACATCCTTAACCAATAATGAATAAATTAGCTACTCATAGCTATGGAGTTCATCACAAAAATATGAATTGAATAAAAAAGAAGATGAACAAAAGCAAACCCTAGTAGCGTAAACAAAAGAGGCTCTCCCCAAAACTCCAAGAATAATAACGTGATAAAAGTTGTAAAAATCTTTCCTTTAAATAGCTTTACTTTCCAAAATTAGGTCAAATCTCAAAGGTCCAATAGATAGAAGTCCACCAAGCCCATATGTGAGAAAAACCCATGTAGAAAATATGCCCAAAAAATATGTCGTCCAGAAAAACGGTATTATGGCGGAATTTGGCGGAGAAGTGACCGGAAAGTAGCTCAGGTGACCGGCAAAGTCTGCCCGGTCACCGGTCAACGAGTCAGCTCGGTCGGGTCAACTGAGTCAGGACGGGTCAAGAACCTAGTCATACCGAGTCAGCTGAGTCAATTGGTAGGCTGAGTTGGTATTGGCCAAGGCCATTGCACTGGCCTAAGCTTTGTTGCACAATCATTGTGATGTAGCATTGCTCTCCAGCCAAGATGACCCTTCTGTAAACTAATCTTCCTTCCCTGCTGTAACTTCTCCCCTTGCAACTCCAAATATAGCCAATTCATCCCTGACATCGCAACCATTCCTCACAAATCTGATCATTATACCACCAGCACACCCTGCTCAAAACCACACAACTACCGCTTCATCTTCTCTTCCACCTTCTTGAACTGTGAACATCTTTGCGAGTCCAGCTCCACCCATCGAGAAAACACCAACATCAGTCATCAAATTCAAACCATATCCTTCTGTAGCTTCAGGCTCAATTTCTGCAGCTCAAATCATCCATCTCCTCTGCTATAATATGCAACACGGCCCACACTACCACAACACAACTCTGCACCGCACTGCTATTATAGCTCATACCAACGTGCAACTTCTCTCGCATCACATCCACTTAACCACTACACTTTCATGTACACAATTAAGCCAATAACAGCCTCACCATACTATCAAATTCATTATCCCACAACTCCATTCTGCACAGGAGCAATCTCACAACTTCTTCTATACTTCCTCGCACTTCTTGTCTCAGCCGCATGAGATTCATCAACATCACCTCGCAATGCCATAGCCCGCC
The DNA here is from genome assembly GCA_023531295.1 of Papaver armeniacum. NCBI lineage: Eukaryota > Viridiplantae > Streptophyta > Magnoliopsida > Ranunculales > Papaveraceae > Papaver > Papaver armeniacum. The sequence continues at coordinate 97,140 of JAJJWW010012809.1, forward strand.
TTCGCCTCGGTTACATCTCGGACAACCCAATATCTCGCTTTTTTGACAAAGATCAAGACATGTATCTTCTTTGTCCCGCATCTCGTAGCCGCACCGTTCTACTTCCTTGCAACCAAGCTTGTAACATCTAAGTTCATTCTCAATTGCAGGTTGCAATACAACATACAACACCACATTCGATCGCCATTCCATTGCAAAGATCACTTCCAACCATCTCCGGTTCGTCTTTGCATTTCAGCTCTCGTAGAAGCATCAACTCATCACCTCACAAGTTCCCTGTTGGGGTTCAACCGCATCTCGGGCCAATACTTAGTATCATCAACAACTTCACATTGAGCCCAAACTGTCCTAAACATACATCTATCTATTTCAGTTAGCTCAATTAGCTCAGGCCATAACATTCATCTCTTGTCGCCGCACCAACATTTGTATTTTCTCCGTGTACATCGCCTCATTTCGGATCCAAGAACTTCCTCTTCTCGGCCAACACAAATCGTGCACGGGAATTGCTCCTGGTGCCATATTCTTCTCCAATTCATATGCCACAACCTCATAGCCCTTGTGATTCCAGCTCTTCTCTTCAAATACGAGTTACAAACGCAACCCATCTCTGATTTTTACATCAATTTCTTCATAACAACCTCAGATTCTTGAGATTAAGCACATACACATCACAGATTTGAGCAGAAACCCCATTGAACATCTGGTAAACCCTAATTTTGATTTCTGCTTCTTCTTACTTCTCGGTTCCAAGATTAAACCTAAAATCCCATCTCAAATCTATGGCAACTCCATCATCTACAAATTCCCGAAACATACACCCCTCTTCTAAATTCGATTCAAATCCTTTCTTCATCCTTTTAACGAAGAATGACTTCCAATCCATTCTCATTTTCCTTTCGATTTCGTTTTTCTTCTCCCAACTCGTGAAGCTCTTAACACCGCTCAGACTCACCAGATCCATCTTCTTCACGCACCACACCACAAAATCCTCTAAAAACATGACTCTACGATTCCGTGTTAGCTCAAGAATACCTTTGAAACCCTAACTCAAAGTGCTTCAATTTCATCTTCTGTTTTGTAGACAAACAAACCCATCTCGATCTTTTTCTCTAATCCTATATTCAACACCTTCTTCGCTTCAATTTCACTCGAATTTCCTCCACGAGTTAATAAATCCGCCGCTCTTTACAGGCAGTGATGAAGAGATAAAAACCAATGATGAGAAATGATTTTCTCGAAACATAGGTCTTGTGTAGTAATAGGAATTACTCAAGGCACACACAAGAGTGAATAAAAGAGCCACCACAGTGATACTTGGCTTTGTCGGGCCAGGAACCGATTGTCTTTTCACTTCCTTGCTGCGCATATTCTTAGCCGAATCCAAGTAGCACCCGCTTATGAATCGATCTTTGTGCCCTTTACGCTCCGGATATATGGTTTCTCCTTCTTTTGCTCATAATGACTCCATTGTACTTAATAAACTCAAAAGAAAACATAAGATACATACTTTACAAGAAAACTCGCAAAGAAAGCATAAACAATAGATAGATATCACGGTGTTTTACAACACCTATCAGCTGCCTAAGGCGGTGTAAGTGCAAAAAGACTCTTTTTCCTTCATACTAATCGATAAATTTTTCTTCATCCGGTAATCAAATAACACGTTCGAGTAGTCCATTTCGCATAACTTTTCGAGATCTAATCAATGATACTAATTTCGTATCTAAATCGTTGTTGGATTAGTTCCTATTAATTATCGTCCGTGTTAAACTAATCGAGTTATTATCGGTTAAATCGACACTTGACCGGTCTCATAGCGTTGACGAGCTTGAGGGTCCACCATACCTACGACCCTTGAAGAACATGACTGGACTACTTTTCCCTTGGAATGTTGCAGATGAGTCGGCAACCTAAGGCCTTCCTTAATTTACCATTTCTTGAAGATCTTCCTCGTATCTTGCAGGAGAAAGCGCATATGTTTCCTTTCGGAAAGAATCAGTTAAATTCTTTATACTTTTCGTCAGACTTTGCGATAGGTAAATTTTTTTCCAAGTGGAAGTAGCAATAGCTTTGATGAGAATTAGGGAACACTTTGGGAATATATTTAACCAACCCTTCACCTCGGTTAGTCATAAGAGTGATTGGGCGATCATCATCCAAAGCTTCCTTTAGATTCTTGAAAAACCACTCCCAATTGTCATTAGTTTCACCAAAAACTAATGCATATGCGAGGGGATAAAAATCTGCAAAAGGAAAACAACAAGTACATATCAACATGTTGATATGTAGTCTTTTTCTCGCTAAAAGGAAAATAATAACCAACTGCTTGACTAAGTGGAAAGCTAACACTACATATTGACATGCAATATGGTTTACACAATAACTCAGCAAGGTCAATATGTAGAAGTATACTCATTGTCAGTATTGTAGTAAATGAGTAATACGTAGACATGTAGTCCTTGTTCTATACTAGTATTGTAGGAATTATTAGCTTTCCAAGACATGTTGTACTAGTTATACGTCCTTGTATAGACAGTACTAGTTGTACGAAAAATAAACAAAAACAAGTTACCTTGATTGCCATTAAGACATGTTGCTGCCATGAGAACTCCTTTAAAATTCCCGGAAGAAATGTACAATCGTGAGAAAAATCATTGGACGATAGAGTTTATAGCCCCTCTACAAGCTCCAAAGCAAATAAAAAGTCTATTGAATCTCTTTGTAGCATCATTGAAGTCGAAATCAATATATGACCTGGGGTTTGTTTCCCTAACTGCATTAACCCACCAAGCAAGATCAGTGTAAGACTTGACATCATCACCAAAAATCTGCTTATGAGATAACTCAAGTGCATGATATGCGTGGTGATACTTAATGTCGATCCCGCCACACCCTTTAACATAATCTAAAATCTCTGCTGGCTTTATGAGAGGGTTGTGCCTGACACGCTCATCAATTAAATTGTTCATAAGATTTATCGAAACAATTGGATTCTTCAACATATAACCACCACCTGAGTGTGCCTCCCCACATATTTCTTTATCTTAAAAACATCAATAGAACTACCAATGGCAGTTGTATAAAGCCTCCATGAACAACCTTCCACGCTGCATACGGCGGTGAATCTCTCAAGGTCATTCTTCAACTTTTTTACCTCATATCCAGTTCTCATGCAGTATTTTTGGCAAGCGATACTTACAACATTAACACCACCATAGAATAATTGTTTTGTATCCTCAAATATGTCCTGTCAACCATCTGAAAAAAGCACATTTGGAACCTCTTTACCATCTTTCAAATAACTGTTTTTTGCACTGACAACTAAGCCTCGCACATCGTCGACTTCCATACGCCTAGAAGAATTGGATGCGACAACCGAAATAACATCCACCGCAAATCAAAGAAAGACGATTTCTTTGCGAGAATGTAATGCGCCGATGCTCGGAGTGTTACGTCGGCAAGAATAGGAACTATCACTTGATTCTGGACATAGTTAAAAACAATAGTCGATGGAGTCAACCAGCTCCACATATTACATATGGAAATTTTCAAATCCTCTAAAGTGGAATACGATGTAACCAAATATGCAAAGTGGTATTGCTTATGGTATACATGAGAGTAGCAAGAAATATTCGAATCGTGAGCAACGTCAGACATGTTAACCCTGTAAAAAATGATCCAAAAATTATTACAATATGTAAAATGATACGTATTGATATGTACCGAGTCTAAAAAATAGTCTCTGAATGGATATGTGTTGTATCATTTAGATATGTATTAACATGTTCTATGCATTACGTGTTGACATGTCTTGAGTCTCGAATGGATATACGTTATACATTTTGATATGTATTGGCATCTACTGTAGGATGAAAAGAGAGCATGCTATATGCAATACGTATTGGTATGTAAAATGTAGGATAAATAACATACATTTTACTACATATCAATATGTACCGAGCCTATGAATAAATATGTTCCATATATTTTGAGACACATGATCATATCAACTAAAAGCATGCTAATGAACTGCAACTATATCATAAGAAAAAAACAAAATTGCAACACGATCTGTCTAATGAAAAACAAACATATCTCAAAAAAATACAAAAATCGTTACAAGAAACTAAATGTAACAAAGCCAGAGAAAAGATGATTACAAGTAACATACCTTGTTCGAATCCGAGATAAACTAATTCGAATCTGAGATACCTAATTGAAAGACACTAAAATCACAAAAATTACTTAAAAAATCGAACAAAATCTGAATTGAACAATGTAAATCATCATAAAACCGAAATCATAAAAGAAAGATAACAATGTACATCATAGACAATTATTCGATAGAAATCGGATTAGAATAAACCTAATTATTAATCTGTTTTCAAGAACAACAGCAGAGCAAGATGATTATAGTAAATACCTTGTTCGAATCTGAGATAAACCTAATTCTAAGCTGTGATGAACCTAATTGAAAGACACTACCAGCAGCAGAGAGCGAGAAGACACGAAAACGTAGCAGCAGAGAGCGAGAGACTGTATCTAAGATGAAGAAAAAAGAGAGGAAAGAAACAGAGCTGAATTTGATTTCTTCGTTATATTCGATTGCACGAGAAGGGTATGCTTGGTATATTCAAAAGCAAGCTTTTGTTTCAGTCACACGTGTTGGACTAGAGAATAAAAAATATGGTCCAAAAACATGTTTTTGGACCAACGGATAAATTTGTTCTCGTGGTGGACTACACAATAACCGGAACCGGGTTTTTTGGATTAACCAGTAATTCCTAGATAAAAAAAAGGTGTATTATTTGGGTCATATTGATTTAGCGCCAGGGGCGGAGCCAGCCCATTACAAGGGTGTGCACTTGCACCCCGACTCAGTTGGCTCCAAAGCCTATTTTAGGCCCAATAAGAATTTTTTTTAAGAACCGTTTTTTGGGGACTACTCAGAAATGGTGGGGGACTACTTTGTGATAGAAATGTCTACCATGTACTTATAAGGGGTGTCCTAAAGTGTGGAAATGACTAACCTACCCTTCACCTATATATATATATAACCACCTCCTCCTATCACTACCGCCGCTCACCACCACCTACCACCACCGACCACCTCAAATCACCACCACCGTCACCTCTATATATAGCTTAATTTAAATCATTAACAAAACAAAATCAAAATCAAAATTATAACAAACCCATTACTTTTCATTCGTTTTCCGTTGAAAAAATGAGAAGTAATCATCAAAATGAGTTGAAAATGGAAGTTACAGAGAGAAGTTCGACTAGGAATTATGTGAAAAATTTTGTCGAACTAGCCGAACTCAACTTTAATGGAGGTTTTTGTTTTCAGAGAAAAATTTGGTTACGTCGAAAAAAAAAGGTCCAAGCCGAACTCATAGTTCGGTTACGTCGCAAAAAGTTCGGTTACATCGAAAAAAGTTCGGTTACATCGAAAAAAGTTCGGTTACATTGCAATTTTTTTCTCCTAACCGAACTTTTCTCTGAAAAACCTGCATATTGAGTTCCTAGGTCGGTTACGTCGCAGTTTTCTTCTCATAACCGAACTTTTCTCTGAAAGAAAAAACTCATTAAAGCTGAGTTCGGCTACCTGTGTTTTCAGAAATATTAGCCGAACTACACTTGCAGATGAGTTCGGCTACCTGTTCTTCATATTTCATAGCCGAACTTTGTTAACCAAACCAAAATTAATTTGTAAATTGTTCATTTTTAAGAATGTTTTGGCCAATTCAAGCACCGTTAACTAAATTTGAAATTTCCATGAGTACCCAAAACATCAAACTCTTGTTGTGGCTCTTAGAGAAAAAGATAAAACTTTTTTTCTTCAAAAACCCTCATTTTCATTATCACCTTCATCTTCATCTTCATCTACTCCCTCTCAATAATTCTTCTTTGAGGTGGTCGGTGGTGGTGGTGGTCGGTGGTGATGGGAGTAGATGAGAGGGAGTTATATATAGAGGTGGCGGTAAACAAAATCACCACCACCACCACCGACCACCTCAAATCACCACCACCGCCATCTACTCCCTCTCACTAATCCCTCAATAAGCCAATTTAATCCCACTAATCATTAATTAACTCACTAATTTAATTACCAAGTGCAAGTTTGGTATTAAAAAAAAACTTAGATAAGGGTGACTCATTATTACTTCTAATATCCACCCAAAAAAATGGAGAGTAGTCCCCCACCATTTTTGAGTAGTCCCCAAAAAAAAAGAAAAAAAAAAAGTTCTTTTTTAATCCTGGCGTCTTTAGGGGCAACCCCGAAAGAATTAGGGGCGACACAAAAGACAAAATAGGTTGAAAATACTTGTATACCCCTTCATAATCGGTAGTTTAGGTTTTTTTTTAGCTACCGATTGCAAAATCTCATTTTTGGGGAAACTCTATATTCGGTAGTTATATAAACTATTTTGACTACCGAATATAGGCTCAACCAAATTAGAAAAATAGAGGATTTTTGCAAAATCTCATTTTGGGGCAACTCTATATTCTAAGTCGGGATACCTTCATTTACTACCGATTATAAGCTCAACCAATGCGAGTTGAAAAGCTCGGTGCGGGCATGGACGTGGTATGAATACAATGTCAGACGCTATACAAGTATTTTCAACCTATTTTGTAGTTTTGTGTCGCCCCTAATTCTTTCGGGGTTGCCCCTAAAGACCCCAGGTTTTTAATACCCAAACCTATTTTTGCTTTATTGATCAAAAAAAAAAAAAAAAAAAAACCTATTTTTTTTTTTTGTTTTTTTGCACCCATAACAAAATTCTTGGAACCACCCCTGTTTAGCGCGTGGTCTGGTTTCAACTTTCATGTAATCGAGCCGACTCCAAATATTTTTCATTTCTTTGACACAATCGAGCCAAGTCAAAATTTAGGGCACGAGGAAGAAGTTTTGGGTACTTCCGAAGTGGATCCGAGAAATATAGAAATTATTATTGCGGAATTAAAATCAATTCTTGGGGATAACTGATGCGAGGAACAATGATAACTCTCTTTCTAATTCTGGAAACAAGAGACGAATGGGAGTTTGGGAACAAATGATGGAAGAAGTAGAAGAAAATTGGTAAGCATTTGACCCGGAGAATCTACCAATTTTGACTTGAAAATGTAAGTAATCTTCAGCATAGATCTTGCATTATTAGAGTTTGCTATGTGAATGTAGAATAGTATAGTAGTGTTTAGTTTATATTGGAAATCATGCTTTAGATCCAACCATGAAAGATGTTAGGGTTGTGTAAGAGTGAGGCACACCTAAGATGTTGTAACCTGCTCGGTATTTCAGAATTTACAGGAGAAAATGGTATGTATATGGTAGTCAGTTTGCTGTTGGTACACACACTATAATGGTGGGGTTCTACATTGTGGAAATATGTCACAGCAGAAAATTATTTCTATTAGGAGTTTAATTTGCTATTGGGATTCTTATCATCACTAATTGGTTTTCTACTAGGAGTTTTCTAAGACTGCATCTTCTGATATTACTTATTAGAGTTGGTCTAACTAGCCACATTGTTGTTTTCTTGCTGTTTTGTGAAAATATCAGGGCTGAACACCACCTGATTTGCTAGTTAATAATTTTTCAGTGGCAATGTCAGATCGTATTAGTACACTGAACTTGTCATGTTAATAAGCGGTAGCACTCCCGAATGCAAATTTGCTCGTTGTATTCTAGGCCAGATTAGTAACTCGTAATAAATGCGGGAACTAGCAGCTTCTGTATTTGCTATTGTCCTTTGGGCTACTACTGTAAGTCTATGCTAACCTCAGTTTTGGTTTCCTGTTTTTGTTCAATAGTTTCTCCAATTGTCTGCCACGTGCTTCGCGTTAGACTCATTAAGACTCCATGTTTTTCATCCGACTACCACAATATGTTAAGATTTCTCGGCTGCCAATGTGTTATGCTCGTGCTTCTGTTTCTGCTGAGATGTTTGTCTGATGGAGAAAATGTCATCTGTCAATGTGGTGCAAATATTCAGCTTTGTATGTTTCTTCCAGCTGAGTAATATTACAAAAACACCTGTTTCTGCAGTATGAGGAATGCATGAGAACTGCGATAGAGCTGTTGAGAGAGGAAGGGAACTCCGCTCTGACTACAAGATATTGCAAGGGCACTGACTAGGAAGGGAACTGCTTTTGTGAAGATGGCAAAAATCTCACAGGACTTTGCTCCTGCAATTGAGGCTGTCCAGAAAGCTCTTACCTAGCATCGGATACATTGAAAAAGCTTAACGAGGCCGAGAAAGCCAGGAAGGAATTGGAGCAGCAAGAGTATTTTGACCCCAAGTTAGCTGATGCAGAGCGTGAAAAAGGTACGGTGGTTACCCTTTTGTTGTTGTATTATTATCAGTACCGTAGAACTGGTTAAGATGAACTGCTATGTAGACTTAGCATTGCTTCACTTACATATACTGTTGGCCTGTTTATATTTAATTGACGATCCTAGTCTCTGTTCACACTATTCTTTCCTGTTTATAGATGCACCGCCAGTCAAATCTCATTTTTGAAGTTGTATATGTTGGTCTGCAGGTAATAAGTTTTACAAGCAGCAGAAGAACCTTAAGGCTGTAGGTCTCACTAGACAGAGGCCTTGAGAAGGAACCCCAAAGACCCAAAGGTATTATTGGCATTTGATCTTAGTTTTCTAAAGAGATTTCTCAAAAGACCTTGAATCTCTCTTGTGTGCCCTGGTTTAGCTTTAGACATTTGTTCTGTTCCTACACAGGTATATAGCAACAGAGCAGCATGGTACATGAAGCTCAGAGCACTATCTGACGGTCTGAAGTACGCGGAGAAATGCATTAAGCTTGAGCCACCATTCCCCAAGGCTTACACCAGGAAAGGAGCAATCCAATCCTCAAAGCACTAGAGACATGCCAGGAAGGACTTAAATATGACCAAAATAACCAGGAATTGATGGATGTGTAGGAGGTAGAATACTTGATCCGGCGTTTATATATTTTTTAATTTTGGAAATACAAGATTGCACTTCTATATTATCATGTAAAAGTTGCATTCTAATGTTGATGTCTTGGAATGTTACTGCAGACGTGTGGCACGAATTGACAATTTGAAGGAAAGACAGGTGAGATAATTTGTTCTTTCTTCCCTCTTTTCTAGTAGTCATCTCGACATAAAAGAGAATTTCTTTGTAAGTACTCCCAGTTTTGAGTTTGGATATTGTGTCGCTATTTTATTTGTGCGGGCAAAGGCTATGCAGGATCCAGAGATCCAGAATATCCTATCCGATCCAGTCATGAGACAGGTATGTGAACCATCAGCAGTTCATGTAACTTCACTGAATTTAGCCATCATTTGTTATATTTATACCTAACATTCTAGATGACCTCGAGGTACTTGTATAGATTCACATCTAGTTTATTGACATATGAGCTTAGGCATCTGGATACATCTCTTTGAATGTTTGTTTCAAAGGGGTCACTATGTTGATGCTAAAGTAAATCAGAATTGATGATGGTCTTTGTCAAAGTGGGACAAGAAAGTAAGACCTGATATTCTCTGAGACAACGTTTCTACTCACATAGGAGCTTGTTGTCTGTGTATGATACGCGTTGGATGACTTTATGAGTATTTTCCAAAATAGATTAAGACTCCAAAACATTAGAGATGAACACCCAATTGTGGTATGACATTTATGAGTATTTTCCCAAAACAGATTAATTAATGAGATCTTATTTTAAATTCCAAGAATCTTTACTTTTTAAATACTTACTATATATAATTTCTTGAAAGTAATCCATCTATTATCTTACATATATATATGCTTCCATAGCCTTACGCCATTCCAGGTAGCTTTCAGTATTGTTTATGATCGGAGATCTTTACTAGTAACTAGTAGAGGAAACGACCATGAATACTGAGAGTACCGAAAGAGGGTTAACCCAACAAAACAATCATAACAAAAAGATGCCGGTTCTTCGAACATCATAGCTCCAAGTGTAGTGATATTGGTATTACTCTTGGTAAGCTGTATATGTGGTTTCTTAGGGATGGTTGGAGGTCCATTGGTACTTAGACTTTATTTCATACATGGAGGTAGTGGAAAATGGTTATCAAGTTGGGTGCAGATGACTGGGTTTCAATGCTATTCATCCCACTCGTAGTCCTTTATTCTCGACGAGATCAAAATACCGAGTTCTTCGCTTCTCGAAAGTTTTTATTTCATACTAATTCAAGGAATAGGAAATTTCATGTTTTGTTTTGGATTGTCTTTCCTTCCGGCATCAACAGTGTCTCTCCTTATTACAACCCAGCTCATATTCACCTCCCTCATTTCATTAATTTGGGTTAAACGAAAGTTTACGCCTTACTCGTTAAATGCTGTGTTGCAACGATACGCCTAAAAAAAAATCAGCCGTATCGATACGTATTTCCACGGATACGCGTACTAATACTCCCAATACTTCAAGATACAACTCAGTTAGAAAACTTTGACTAAATATTAGAAAATTTAGATATTTTACTAGATTCTATGAGAAGTTTTAACTATAGTGACAAAATATTAGTTCCGAATCCGTCCACTGATCTTGCTCTAGGTTATCTTCCTTTCTTATCCAGACTTTTTCTCTCTTCAGTGAGGTTAATTAATCATACAGATTATATATGTATTTTGTTAAGTTTCTATCATATATATAATATATTTATGTTAAACTACTGATCAATATTGAGTATGCCGTATCGCCATATTTTAGTTTTTCAAGTTGGTGTATCATAGTAGCGTATTGGTATCTTGTATTTGATACCGTATCCGTATCGTTGCAACACAGGTTAAATGCAGTTGTAGTAATAATAATGGGTTCTGTACTAATTGGTTTAAGCAGATCCAGTGATCGTCCTCCTGGAGTTACAAATTCTCAGTACGTTTTTGGTTTCTTTTTTAGTATAGCTGCTGCTGCAATTTTCGGGTTAGTGAGCACCCAAGTTGCCTATGCAAAGGCCAATCAAGCCATGAGTGTTGCAGTTTCAAGTTTGTGTGGCCTTCTTTGCTACATTGATTTGCGGAATTGGGAGCCTGATAAATCAGGATTTCACGGTAAAGAAATGTATATACATCTAAGTCTGTTAAGTAATGCTACACACAATCTAAACCTAATAATTTTTTTTTTTTTGCAGGCAATGCATAAAGAAGCCAGAGAATTTGGATTAGGAACGAAAATGTATTCCTTGGTGTTGGTTTCAAATATGGTAGTTTGGCAGATGATGTTTATCAGGAGAGCAGGGATTATATTTTGTACGTCCTCACTCTTTGCTGGAGTCATGAGTGCAATTTTTTCTACTCTTTCGCAGATTGCAGCTGTGATAGCTTTCCATGAGAACTTCACAGGAGTAAAAGGGATGGCCTTGGCTCTAACACTCTGGGGTTTCACTTCTTACTTTTTGGTTCCTACAAGAAGACCAAGAAACCAAAGCCAGTAACCCCATGAAACAAAGAAATCTGTATGAGCTTGATAATATTGATGCAAATTTGACCGTCAGGTTACTTAGAACATAAAAGGACATGTTCGTACTCGGACGCCTGTGCGACTTTAGCAGTCATAGGTGTTGGAGGAATTTGTAAACAAATTGTGAAATGGTGAATTGAATAAGTGATACTATCTCCGGGTTTTTTTCTTGATTTGAAACTAGATTAAACAATTAGCTATTCAAGGTAGAAACCTGAATAGCATTGTAGCTGGTAAGCATATTACAATTTGGGAAAATAGGTCTGTTGCTTTCATTGCAGATGGAGAAGCATAGGTTCAAGCAGTATCTTTTTTTTTTTTAGTAAAGGAATACAACTAAATTTGCTGAAGTATCTAAATAATTCAACACTTTCATCAAATGAAGCACTCACTGGGAATCTCCACTTCAGATTCAGTTTCTTTACTTGTCTTCCACCTTGATGTTGCATGTTCTCTTTTTAAGCAGGTGATGCCATCTGATTGCAGGCTGGACCTCCCAGTATTCTACTTTCTTTGAGAGGTTACTCTTGGGTTGAAGGCCTTTGTCCTTGGACTGAACCTTCTTCATCGAAGGCCTTTTGTCCTTGGACTGAGCCTTCTTCATCTATCAATACGAGCACCACAATTGCAGGAGTTGCAGGAGTTAGTGTTTCATGCCAAGAGGCAAGACCTTCAACAGAAGAACTGATAGCTGGTGCTGGGGTGGTTTTGACTTGGTTGTTTGGTTTTTCTGCTTAGACTGGTGTTATTTGAGGTGGTGTTGCAGGCTTTAATATGGGGATGGTGTGGTGTTTCGGAAGCACTTCAAGTATAATGCTTTCCACTTCATGACCCAATTTGTTTCCATACTGGACTAAGTTGCCCCATATTTAAACTGTTTTGATTCCCCATATTCGTTGCGGCGCGGGTCATGATGCCTTGAATCTATAAGAAGTAAATTCGCAGCTGAAGGAGTAGGTAAGACCACAATGTCAAGCCTTCCGGAAGAGATCTACCTCGACATTCTGTTAAGGGTACCAGTGAAATCTGCGTTCGTATGCAAGTGTGTCTGCAAGAGTTGGTTTTCGTTAATTTCTGATCCCGATTTTGTTAAATCCCATCTTAATCGTACTACCCAAACAAACAACTATCACCTAATACTTAAATCTTATGACATGGTTAGTGTGTATTCCGTAAGTTATGATTCATTATCATCCTGGAATGGTTCTGAATCTGATGGTATTGCTGTTGTTGTTAGACTGGACGCCCCGTACACATCCTCAAAATATAGGACTGAATTGTTGGGTTCATGTAATGGCTTGGTGTATGGGTGGAACGATCGGATAAAATCCTTTCTTCTATGGAACCCAGCTACAAAGGAATACAAGAGATTACCCAAACTACAAGATACATATTCTAAGTATCTAAATGGATACCATGGTTTTGGTTATGATCACAAGACCAACGATTGCAAGTTGGTGAAGATTTATGGAAGATGGAAGAGTACTTTAGTCCAAGTCTATTCTCTAAAATCGAACTCATGGAAAACCTTGTGTACTTTGGTGAAGATTTATGTTCATAGCCCTCAAGCGTCGGGTGTGCTTTTCAATGGAGCCCTTCATTGGTTCGGGTATATAATAGGTGAAATGTCCTCAGAATTGAGAGTAGTTTTAATGTATATCAATGAAGAGATTTGAGGAACTGCAACTACCATTGACACAATATAATATGAATATGGGAGTGCTGGGAGAGTGCCTTTGTGTACTTGCCAACTTTAAAGAGAAATTTGATGTATGGATAATGCAAGATCATGGAGTTCCAGAATCTTGGACTAAAATTTATAGCATTACATGTGAGAGCGTAAGTTGTGATTCCTGTTGTAATGCGACACTTATCGGGTCTTTTATGGCTGGTGAGATTCTGTTCTGGTGCGAACGTCAAGTAATTTCATATGACCCAAAATATGGAACTGTGAGAACATCATATTACCAGTGAGTTATTTTGAAAGCTTGGTTTCACTAAACTCTATTACTGCTGTGGGAAGACGGAAAAAGAGAGAAATCACTAGAAACTTGGACAAGAGTACAACGAAGAGAAACAGGTGAGTATGCTATTTACTTTAATGACCTGTCTTTCGTTTGTGTTAGTCCTTTCCATTAATACATATTTCTTTTTTGTTTTTTTGGTGAACAATCTTTCATTTATGTTTTGCTTCAAATGTAGCATTCTTAATTTCTCTCATTTTGTTAAGAGAGTGTTCTCCACACTTGGAACTATTCCACTCTTAGCTATTCAGTTGGGACTATTCCCTACTTCCCAAATTGGCAAATTGCAACATCTTGCATGATCTTTTAACCAATTGTGTTTAGGTTAATTCATGCAAAGTGGATATATGGTATTGATGTAAGCAACAAGTTAGGGGGATTATCAAACACTACAACCTAATTTAGGCGATCAAATTCCAAACAAATTAGGCGATCAAACTATAAACAAGATAAAGCCGTGTCAAAATGTTCCTGAATCACATGGCCGTACGTGCCATTGGCACATGCCAACACGGTTACATGGCCGAGACATATAACACCACCATTTACTACTTTGAACATGAGCCGTTGAAAATCAACGGATTTCTGACCGTCGAAATTAAGGCCGGTAGATTGTGAGGTTTTATATTTCGAAATGTTCTCATTTTTGGTTGGCATGTAGAACTTGGTAAGAGGAACATATCCCCAAAATATTAGCTTCAAATCCATTACGGTTTGGTTTTTATTCGCAAAAATAACGCCCAACGTGTGAGATAGTGTGATAATAAAAGTGTGAGGGGATCCCTCCTCAAACATAAAAACTAATCTAGTGTTGTAGGAATATGTGTGGATGACCACATGTCAAGCACCTCCCTTCTTCTTGGACACATGTCATGCATCTCCCTTCTTCTAGACACATGTAATACCACGTCACATGCAAGCTAACACATGTAAGAGGGAGGATCCATGGACACTCTTAGATGGACAAGGTCGGACAAGATTTCCGCCATTTTCTCCGGAAAACTCAAACGACAATGAATTTAAGTCCAATATTTTAATGATATGTTCCAATTATAAGACTCTACATCCCTACCAAAAATGAATGCAATTCGAGATAGCAAACCTGACCATCTACCGATCTTAATTTCAACCATTAAATTTGAACGTCTGATATTCAAAGGGGTAGATGGTGGTTTTATACATGTCGAATTGTGCTCATTTTTTGTAGGAATATAGAGTCTTATAAGAAGAATATACCAATCAAAATATTCGACTTAAATTCATTATCGTTTGGGTTTTGCGGGGAAAATGACGGAAATCTTGTCCGACCTTGTCCATCTAAGAGTACATGGATCCTCCCTCCACATGTAATAGCTAGAGTTATCTCTATCTTGTATTTATATGAGAATAGTCAATGAATGGAATACACTGATTCTCCTTCTCCTCTACTTTTGTTTATTATTTTTTTCTCCTATTTCCAACATACTTAAACACGTTATCAGCACCTTGCTTTAGCCAAAATTGAGTGTTTTTTTTTTTACATCAACTACAATTGCTAGTTCTACTGAGAAGTGATCCTTCGGCACTATAGTTCTTCTTGTTTTCTAATTAAATCAAGTAAGGAAAGCTAAAGAAGGTGTATATCTAAACCATGACTTTTCTTGATTTGTTAAGAAAATCCATGTATTCTTCTACACATGCATTTTTCCTTTCTTGTGATATATTTCTCTCTATATTTTATATCACATGAGGATACAAATTAGTGTATGTCATTCTTCTTCACCACATGATAACTATAGTACTTCTTGATAATAATACGTTATCTTATTCACTTTTTCTCTTGCTTGTGTACTCCCTTTATAGTGATAATTTTCTTTTGATAAAGCATGTGATAGAAATTTTTTGTAGACCAAAAGAAAAAAAAACCATCCGATTTTGTCGGATTGGATAATATTCATTGATGCGTCCTTTAAAAAAGAAAATCTATCCATGGGATATGCCTTCATTCTATACTCGGCAGACCAAGAAGCTTTCCTTCATATTTCAGCAGGCTCCGAGTGGGCGTCCTCGGCGTTACATGCGGAAGCTAAAGTCCTGGTAAATGCTTTAAAGTGGCTAAAAAATAATATCCTTTCTAGCGTCTGTATAGTCACAGACTGTAAACTCCTTTGGAATCTATATCCAAAAAGGATACAGGAGCTTCATGGGTTGCGAGAGGATACTATTAAAGAAGCAATTCACTTCTTGGACAACCTTCCTCATGCTCGACAAAGTTAAATTTATAAACAGGGATTACAATGCTGCTGCGGACTCTTGTTGCAAAAGAAGCAAGGATCAGAAGACTTCACCACATGTCAACACACTTGTGCCAACGTGTGCGAAAAGAGAGTATTAATTCTACTCCCTCCGTCCTAAATTAAGAGTCCGCTTTGACTAAGTCAAAATATTAAGGAAATCCTATAAATTGTCATGACTAGCCCTTGACTAGCCTATTTAATGTTATATTATTACCAAAACTAAATTATTAGTGTTAAAATAAGTAGAAGTTTATTAGGAATTTTATAACTATTCATAAATGTTTTTATTTAAAAAAAGGAATGACAATTAATACAAAGATATTGAGTACGTTTTTTTCCATAAATATGGTGATATTATTTAAGATTTGGATATTAAAAATAATTTTATGATTATAAAAATAAAGGGTATATTTGATAGTTTAAGGGAAAAGTATGTCTATAAACAAATGAGCGGATGAGATAAAAATGGACATACCAAAGTAGAAATTAGGACAGATAAAAACGGACAGAGGGAGTAATATTTTTGATGAAAATGAAATTGTACATCTTCTGTATTACATTGCTTAAGTTAATATATTAACCTTTTCCATCAAAGAGACATACTTAGTTTTAGAAGGCTATTATTGGGGTGTCACACTCCATTAGAGGGGCTTCACTTGGATATCTGGTGACCAAAAATCTGGTTAAGGGATATTTTTGATTCAATAGCAATTTATCCAAATTACCCTTCAATTAAAATTAAAACAAAAACAGAATAAAAAACTAATCTAATCTTCACACTTTCAACCTTTTGACTCATGTTCTTCTTCTTCTTCTTCTCTTTCTCTTCTTCCTCACAGTAAATTTTCACATAAATTCATTTCATCGTTTTCGATTAATCGGAGATCCGAAAAATTGAACCTCGTAGGATTGAAATCTGTATGAAAGATGAGGAAGAAACAAACTGATTGCAGTGATGGTAATCAAAATCTCAATCAACCCCCTGACCAACAACTTCATCCTCAACAGCCACCGATTGAAGCTACTAATTTTTCAGAATTTCGAACTCCTCAACAACAACCCATGGTGTATGTAAGGTATTAATCGACAAACCCATCTATTCTTACTCGTTTTGTGCTTAAAACATGTTAGATTGAATCAATTTGAAGAAAATTAGGGTTTCTGTTTTGTTTTTGAAGATGTTACGCCTAGGTTCGCCAAGCGTAAGTCTAGTGTTCGAAGAACTTACGTCTAGGTTTAGAGGAATTCAAACCGTAAATTGATTTTGCATGTAGGTTTACGTCCGGTTAGCGAGAAATTTTTCCAATCGTATCTACTTACGCTTGGTTTTGAAGAGACAAAACCTAGGCGTAAAAGTTTCTGGATGTTTTGAAGGAATTGAAATTTAGGTTTACGCCTAGGTTCCGGCACCAAAGTTTCCAGGCGTAATTCTTGTACGCCTAGGTTGGGTTACTGAATTTTCCAGACGTATAGTCTTACGCCTAGGTTGGATGATTGAACTTTCCAAGCGTATTGTTTTACGTCTGTGTTCGATTCTATTTTTCTCTAGGATTACCTAGACGTAATTAAGCCTGAACATTTTTTTATATTAATAGATTGGCCTGTGTTACTATTTCACTGATTCTATAAGATCTATTTCTTGTAACTTGCAGGAATCGTGATGGAGCAAAGCCTAAAAAGAATAGAGGAAATAACTTAACACCAAAAGATACTCCTACACCTCGCCATGAAATTCATTGTGGGGTCGATTATAGAGGTCTCCGCAAGGATGCTAACAATAAGAAGGATATGATTCAAGGAAGTAGCTCAACATGCCCTAAAATTGAAGATAATGTTTTCCAAAATCTAGAAATTGAAGGAGAACAATTTCAACTACCGGTGATATCGGGAGGTACACTCGTGATTAGAGATACACCAAATCAACAAGAAGAAGAAGAAGTTGTTGTTCAAGAAAAGGGAAACAAGTTGTGTTTGCTTCACCGAAGCTACACCTAAACCTCAAGTGAAGGAAAAGAAGCCGAGGAAGATACCTTCACCAAAAAAGGCAAGCATATTCCTAAAGGAAATGATTTGTTGCCTGCGAAGAAGAATGGTAGACTTTGGGGTGAGGCGCCCGATGAATCTACGGTCTTATTTGGTTATCCATATTCATGGGCTGCTAAGGTTTGCCAAACCAGGGTAAGAATCTCACTTATTTTGCATAATTTTGTTCAACTTGATATTATTGGGTATAATTTAGAAATTTAACAAATTTGTTGTTTATACATTCTTTGTAGGATCATGAAATTGCGATAAAGAAACTGAAACATAAAAAGGGTGGTTATTGGCCGTTAGGTGAAGAATGTAAAGAGGTTCGTGATCTTGTATTGTATACAGGGCTAGGTAATGGAATTCTCAACCATCGGCATGAGTCGATTCTATTATTGCTTGTGCCTTTAGAGAGCGATATTGGTTAGAAACCGATACTTTTCATCTTCCATTCGGCGAGATGACAATAACGCCGGATGATGTGAAGCAAATCTTGAACTTAAACGTTGAAGGAAAATCGGTTTCTGAAGGTTTTGACAACAATATGAGTTGGGAAGACCTTTATGTCCTTGTTAAAGACACACTTGGATGGGAGAGAGCTGAGACGGAGAAACAGTTTAAGTGGGATGGTGGAGATAAACCAGATGAAGCAAGAGATGGTCCATCTATACCTGTCAAAAAGATAATGTTGAATAATCTGAAAGATATGTTTTGAGGAACACAAAAGGCTGTAGTTGAACGTCATGAGGTGATAGATGAAACAAGAGCTCGTCATACGACCACCGCATACCTATTGCATTCCCTTGGTACCATATTCTTTCCCGATAACTCGGGAATCGAGTAAATGTCCACTATCTACAATGGTTAAAATATTTCCGGGAGACCAAAAATTATGCTTGGGGAACTGCCACCCTCGCTTTTTTACTTGATAGTTTTCGAAAAGCTTCGAGGGTTGGAGCCACTGAACTTGCTGGGAATGTTGGTCTTTTTCAGGTAATTTATATAGTTTCGGTTTTGTTATATTTATCATTTTTATTGGTTTTATGTATATAATTTGTTAGGCATGGGTATATGACCACTTTCCGACCATGAGACCTTCTACATCTTGGTCAAATGATGAGATTGGTCGTCCTACAGGAAAAAAGTTTGTATTCACTGGTACCCAAGTAAAGCACAAAGAAGAGAAGATAGTTGATTTAAGGTTGAAAATGGATGCTCTCACTTTGTTGAAGATGTAATATTTGATCCTTACATAAATCTAAAGAAGGATCAGTTTAGAGAAGAGCGTGATCTTTGTGTTTTTTCAAGTTTGGAATCCTACAACGAGCCTTTGTTTTATCCTCATGGGTACGTAATGGCCAATCCACGTCGAGTTCTCCACCAATATGGTTATTCGCAAGAAAAAGTCACTCAAGAATCTTTCAAATTGTTGGCTAATGCTTCTTCCGTAAAAAGTGCCAATGTCGTGCTCAACTACAGCCCAGAGCCAAGTATTGATGTTTGGAACGACCGCAATAATGCACAATACCAAGTCCATATGAAGGAGCTCATTCTGCTCTAGGCACAAAGGAATCGAAGAAGATTATTTGTAATGGTATTACCATTTTGGTCATCCTCATGTGATCAATAATGATCCAGAAACGACAGTATATATCCAAAAGGCTCAAGAAAATAAGAAGCGTGAAGCTGAAAAGAGAAGTGTATTTGATGCGGATTAGAAGGCGCTATATTTCAAGTAAAGTTGTTATTTTCATGACGCCATTTCACATTTCTACCAGTATGTTTCATAACGTTATATTTGTTTGTACAAATATGTTTCATTTTGATATGTAAAATAGAAAAAGAAATGCCTTCACTTGGCACAAACATTGAAAGGTGAGGCCCTCACAAGTGCACAAGTAAAGATTTTAAAACAACAAATCAAAGACTTGCCGGATCCAAATAAGAATGCTTCACTTGAGGACTTAGAGAGGGGCACGAAGAGGAGTAGGCATTTGTCGATAGATGTGGGTACTAGTCAACGCCAGCCATCACCTAGTAGTTCTGAATCTACAGAAGAGGATATGCATTACAAACTATAACACACATAATTAACTTGCCACGTTCTCTTGTCCATTCCTGTGCTTCTTTCTTCGTTTTCCATGTCTACATGGTCCAAAAACTCAAAGTTAGTAAAAAAAAACATAGTGATATGGTCAAATGAATGAGCAACATATCTTTCCATTAGTTTCAAAAGAAAAAAACACCTACCAAGTCGGTCAAATAGTGATGGGTAGAATCTTCAGTTAGAATTTCGTTCGCATTAGGTTGGGAAGACATTGGGCTAGGTGGAAGCAAGATCTATCAACCAAAATATCACAACATTAGTCCAAAAGAAGAAGGAAAGTTATAATTACAGTTAGGTTCAAAGAGCCACGAACCCAACCGTCCGTAGAATTCCCAGCCGTAAGATCTTTATTTCCAACCGTAGGAACAAGACTTAAACACAGGCACAATTAAGGTTGGGAATTAAAAAATCGATCCCAACCGTAAGTGGAGTTGCGGTTTATAATTCTGAAAAAAAATCCAAACGTAAAACAAAATTAAATACCCATGCAAAAACTATTTACGGTTGGGTTTAGCTAGACATTTTCCCAACCGTAATAAATAGTTTTTCCTATTCATAACCAGTTACGGTTTGGAGTTCATCCAAACCTAACCGTAAATAGTGATTACAGTTGGTTTAGAGACTTAAACCCAACCGTAATAGGAGCAAGATAAGTTGAAAAATCTGAAATGTTTTACGTATTTTTGCTAATTTTGAGCGAAATTGAGCTCATGGGAGATAGTTTAGAGGCATACCTGTTGATTTTTCAACCATTGGTTCTTCACTTTGTCGATTTATTTCTTCAATTGGTTGAGATTCATCATCACTTTGTGTTAAACCCTCTCTACCATCTACCAAATCATCCATCTCATGGTCTCCAACATGAGGGATGTAAAACTTGTTTTCTCTATCATACAAAGATTCACCCACCTCGAATCGGTCACTTGTTTCATTCATCTTGGTTGAGTGATCAATATTTAGGGTTTGAAAGAAATCTCCAATTTTTTTTCCTTCTCTCTAGTTTTTCTTCCCACAAAAACTTTGTCCCAGAATTCACCAAGTATATAACAAAATTCATTAATTTGATTATTATCTAATTAAATTAAATTAAAATTAACTAAATAAGGGTTGTTTGGTCACTACAAAATTATTTGAGATAAGGGGTTTTTGAAATTACTTATGGGTGACCCGTTTTTGTCCTATTAGGTGACGCCCCTCTAATGGAATGTGTCGCCCCAATAATAGCCTTCTAGTTTTATTATATACTATATTAATTAGCTCCCTTAAAAGTAAAGAATGTTTATCTTTTTTTACCCTCATTAATTTAGTCATGTGGTATAGTACAAAAACATCTTTGATTTATTTTTAATTAAACCATATATAGTTATACCTTTTATGATATTATAATATGTTGTCATTAAATATATATAGTTTATGTATGGTATGTATGCATGCTATCTTATTTATGCCATGGATTTTTTTTAGTAAATCATGATATTGTCCTCATATACGACTAAAGCTATATAATAATTAATATTTAGTTTATATCCTTGTTTAATATCACCAATCCATATTTTTCCTTTTTAAAAATATATCAAAAAATAGTGCTATAGATATTAAAAAAAAAAAAGAAAATCATTTATCAATTTTCTTTAAATATTTTTCCCGCAAATGGTTTGCTGCTAAAACATGCAAACAGATTGCAAATTAAATCCTCATAATTATGCGCATGTAAATGATAAATGAGCCCGTAGTTTAATTTTTTTTAATGGGCCTGTTTTTAGTTGACTATTTTGTCAGCCTCATTATCAAATTGTTTGCAATTTTTAAACCATAAAGAAAGTTGGTTAGCAAACAATTGGTCCTTGTTATAATCATAAAGAAAAATGGTTCGCAAACGAAGCGCTTGTTTTACAAGTGGTTTACACCTTCGATAACCATAACGAAATTTGGTTTACGGGTTTGCTCCTTCAATAACCATAACGAAATTTGGTTTACCTATTTGAACCTTCGATAACCATAACGAAATTTGGATTATGGTTTGTACTTTTAATAACCATAACGAAATTTGGTTTATTCTTTAAACCTTTGATAACCATAAAGAAATTTGGTTATTTAATTTTGTTGATCGGGTTATGATCAGAAATTGAACTATGACATATCCGTGTTACCCACATAACCATAAAGAAATTTGGTTTTGATAATCCATCTCGTCCATAAAGAAACTTGGCCACGGGAAAATGATACCAGAATTTATCGTTTTTGTGGACTCAAAAGGACTTGAGCACCATATTAACGGGAACAGAGAAGTAAATTCTGGCCATAGTATTAGTGACCCTAAGTTCGAGAAAATACCTAAGAATCCCTCTACTAAAAAGGCCGCAGATGGAAATGCGCCTTGTTACAAGTACGGATTTACCGGACATTGATAAAAGCAATGTAAGGCTAGTGTCTAGGTAGCTGCGAGCTACAAAATGTACCGGGAAACTCTCGAGAAAGAAGTTCACTACATGAACGAAAATAATCTTAACTATGACGTCAACCTCATAATTTGATTTCTGGGCAATTCGAATTTTTCCCCAACAATTGAAGTACTGAATTTTCTTGGGCCTAAATACATTTAGTCTCTTGTAATTTATGTTGTCTTCGACTACGGTTTGTTTAATGTTGCATGTATAGTTTATCTATAAGTACTTATTTTTCTATTATGTAGAATTTTACTTTGTTTATGATATTATATTGTTTAGCATGTATATTAGAATGAAAAGGACATCATTCTAATGGGACAGATATCTCTAAAGAAAGTGAGATATATCGTTCCTTTTAATAACATTCCTTCCTAATGTACTTGTAGGAATGTCTTAAGGAGAAATATAATGTCTAGGTGATAGTGGAAGCACCCACACTATCCTAAGAAATAGATAATTATTTGTATCCTACTCCTTGTAATACCTCTTGTGACTACGATGATTTGATCATCATAAGTAATAATTGGGCGATGTATGGCTCAATTTTTGTTGCCAAACGACACAATGATTAAAGTCACAAAAGATCTATATGCACCAAGAGCTAACCTCCTTGTTGAGTTTCAAGGATATCCGTGCAAATGGTTATCACTTGGAAACTCACTATGAAAATGGAATTGAGTATATATATGTGACCTCTAGTGAATGCGGAAGGAAATACATATTAGAGAAACTAATGAGTCACTCTAGTGGATTGTATATCACCAATATTAGGATTATCGAATCCCATATGGTTGCCAACGATGAACCGTTGGCAACTAACTTGTATAAGCTTTGGCACGATCGACTAGGGCACCTAGGTCGTGATATGATGATCCGTGTTTTGAAGAACTCACACGGACATCCTTTTTTTCGAATGGAAAATAAAATGGGACAAAAGATTGTTACAATGCGAGTAACAATGTGCATTCTAAAGTAAATAATGCACATTTTATGCCTTCTAAAGTAAGAGAAGCGCAACCTTCGTCTTCCAAAGTAATTGAAGTGCACCCCCTGTCCCATTCTTCTTCGTTATCCTTATCGAAGGCACATCGCTCATTCTGCAAAGCTTGTTCTTTAGCAAAGACAGGATCGAGACCATCCTATGCTAAAGATACCACATAAAATATTCCATTTTTACAAAGAATACAAGGTGATATTTGTGGACCTATACATCCGGAATGCGGACCATTCGGGTATTTTATATGGTACTTGGTTGATGCTTCGACCCATTGGTCACACGTTACATTGTTGTCCACAAGAAATGTTGCATTCGCAAAGCTCCCAGCACAGATTATACGATTAAGGGATCACCACCATGATTATCTAATCAAGTCTATCAAACTTGATAATGCTGGAGAATTTCATCTGAAGGACTTGATGATTTATGTATGTCTAATGGAATTGACGTAGATCATCCCGTACCCCATGTACACACTCAAAATGGTCTCGTTGAAGCTACCATCAAAAGGTTACAGATGATAGCTAGGGCCTTGGTTATGCGTTCCAACCTGCCTATTACTGCCTGGAGGTACGCCATATTGTATGCAACATTACTTATTCGCTTTAGATCCACTGCTAGCCAACCATTTTCTGCGTACCAATTGGTAACTGGATATGAGCCTGATATTTCACATTTACGCATATTTGGTTGTGCCATATAGTTCCTATTACACCCCCACAGCGTACTAAGATGGGTCCACAAAGACGAATAGGTATTTATGTTTGATACAGATCCCCAACAATTATCCGCTACTTAGAACCTTTGACGGGCAATCTCTTTACCGCTAAATTTGTGGATTGTCACTTTGATGAGACAACCTTCCCATCATTAGGGGAGGTATGGAAAAGGACTTCCAAAGGGAACGACAGGAATTGTCGTGGTGTGTTCCCACGTTGTCTCATCTTGATCCCCACACTTCACATTGTGAAAGTGAAATGAAAATAATTATCAATATTTTGAATGTAGAAAATTCTACTGCTTAATACATTTATTGATATCGCTAAAGTGACGAGATCACACATACCAACTGCAAGCATGCCTGCAAGGTTAGAAATCCTTAATCTAGGATATGCACCATAAACTAAGGTGTTGCAACTACATTTTGTGTAAGTGTGGTTGAGGCCGTGGATCCAAAAAGGAAGTTGGGGAGACCATCAGGTTCGACTAATGCTCACCTAGAAAGGAAGTGGGTGAGTAAGGCACAATATAATGTTTATATCATCCGCAATCATCTCATGATATTGTCTCTAAATATGTCCATGAATCATACTGGAGGACGCTCCGAAGTTTTAGATGATTCTAGAGAACAATGAAATCCTATTGGATTATGAGAATGTGCATGAGTCAATGGAAGGATCATGCATGGATGTTGATGATATAATTCATACATAGTTGCTCCAAAAGCAGAGCACAATGAGATCGAAACATTCTCTATATTGATTAATCTCAAAAAGAGCATATTTGGCCTTCGCAATCCACGAAGAACTTAGTTCTTTGAAAAATATAAAGGTATTTGGTATGGTACTGCTAACCCACCAAGTGTAAAGCACATGGGACATATATGATTATTTGTCACAAAGCGTAGTGAGAGGAATAAAGTCTTAAAGTAAAAAGATTCACCTTGTGGCGCGAGGTTTCTCACAAACCCCTGGATCGCTTATTCTTTTGTAGTGAACATCATAATGTTCTGCTAATTGTATGAGCTTGGCAGTTTTCAGAAGGGATTGAAATGCAGCTTATCGATGTGGATACGTCATATCTATATGGGGATCTAGATACAAACATATTCATCATGAAAGTGCTAGATGGCCTTTCATTAACCAAATCAAGTAACTATAAACCACGGAGTGCGTTTGCAATTTAGTTGAAACACTCACTTTACGGATTAAAGCAATCCAGGCGGATGAGGTATACCCGTCTAAGTGATTATTTGATTGGGAAGGGATATACAAATAATGAATTATTTCCCTGCGTGTTTATAAAGAAAACAAGTTCCGGATTTGCAATTATAGCCGTTTATGTCGACAATATGAACATAGTAGGTACTCTTGACGAATTAAGAGAAATCGCAAGCTATTTGAAATCCGAATTTGAGATGAAAGATCTTGGGAAAACTCGGATTTGTCTAGGACTTAAACTAGAACATCGAGCTTGTTGAATATTAATTCACCATTCTGCATATGTCCATAAGATATTCAGGAAATTTAATATGGAAAAAGTGAAGCCGGCTAGCTGTAGATGGTGGATTTTCGACAAAGGCTAAAATCATAAACCCATAATTATAAATATTCCTGATCCAGCAATCGGGCGAATATTGAGGCTCATGTCTCTTATCGAAAGCATGAAAGCTCATGTCACAAGAATCTCTCGGCGAGAATCTTTGTCTCTCGGAGTATATATGGGTATGTAGTCTCTCGGTGAGGTAACGGCATATCTCATGAATATCGAGCAATTTCGGTAACTACTTCTACAGAGAATCGAAGGATTAGACGGCTCTGAGACATCTTTCGCTAGTATAGAGCAATAACGTCTTCATGATGTAACAATGTTTTCCACGACTATATGAAAGAGATATGACTCTTCAACAAGCTCATAACACCAGATTCCTGAATAATTAATGCTCCTAGACGATCGTACTAGTATAGAGCCATTAATTAATTATTCTCAAAATCAATAGATTCATTAACTGAATCCCTGGAAAATATTCAATATTTTTATAATATTTCGTTACTTCAATTTATGGTTCTTCCCAGCAGAATTTTCATGGGTTAGTAATAAATATTCAATACACGGGCATCTGAGTTACCTTCGAGTAAGCCCCGACCAAAATGGTGTAAATGTATTTGACAAATAATGCATGAACAAACACCTGAATGAACAAACAAGTATTTCAAAATACCACGAGACGATGAACCTATGCAAATAGGAAAGAAAATAATAAAATAATAGTCAAGGCGCTAGGGGACTGGCTCACCGGCCAGCCAGTCATGCTGTGACCAGTCCCACGCCCAAATTCTATATTTTATCCTATTTTATTATTTTTCTTGATCTCATGAAAATCCTTTCATTTGAACAAATATCCTTCGTTTTGAGGAAACTCCTCAGTTTCATGGTGTTTCCTTCACACTAAGGAAATAATAAAATTAGGAAAAATATTGTGGGGCCATGATTATGGACAACCGGCCATTCCTTGATCTCAGCCGGCCCCACACCTCATGGTTCCTCATTATTTTATTATTATTTCCCTAATCTCATGAAAACTCCTTAATCTCATGATATTTCCTTGATCCCATGAAAAATAATATAAAATGTAGGGAAACTCGTGGGACCGGGCCCAAGCTGGCCGGTCATGCCCTAGATGGCCCCACATGTCCTATTTTATTATTATTATATTTTTTATATTTCCTTAATCCCATGAAATTTCTTGATTTCATGATGTTTCCTTCAAATTATGAGAAAATACTCAAAAATACATAAAATTAAGGAAACTTGTGGGACCGGGCCCAAGCTGGCCGATCATGCCCTAGCTGGTCCCAAAAATCCCTTATTTTATTATTATTATTTTTATATTTTCTTGATTTCATGATATTTCTTTCAAATTATGAAAATTCTTTCAAAATTATGAAAATCCCTTCAAATCATGAAATAATACATAAAATAAGGGAAAACTCACGGGACCGGGCCCTAGCCGGCCAACCATGCTCAAGCCAGTCCCACACGCCCTTATTTTATTATTATTAATATTTTTGTTTGCTTCATATCATGGAAACTCTTTTGATTTCAACAAAACTCCTTGGTTTCAACAAACTCTTTGGTTTTACCATATTTCCCTAAAATCATGAATATATTATAAAAATTAGGGAAAATACCATGGGACCGGGCTCCTTGGCCATAGCCGTTCACAAACTTCATGATTCCCTCATTTTCTATTATTTTCCTTCATCTCATGAAGGTTTTGTGATTTAAAGAAAAACCACGATTTCTTCATATTTTCGAAAATGTTGCTCAAACGCACACCCGAAAATATCAAAATTCTCAGAATTAAGATACAGACACTTTGGTGACGTGAGCATGTTACCTTGACCGGCCAAGGTTGGCTCCTTGGCTTGCAAGAAGCCGGTCCCACATACTCTCATGATTTGACCTAATTTGCACAATTGCACGTATTAGGTCCAAAACTCTTCCAAACAACTTGAAACTTCATGGAACGATCATCATTGGATCCCGTGAACACCCAAGGCCGGTTTCATGACCCCTTGGTCGGTTCCTCACATCTTCATAATTAATTAGGCTTTATTACCTAAGGTTCAGACGAACATTATTTTAATAAATGGTTAAACCAGCATTTAATCATCCTTTCATAAAATCAATTGTTCTTCAGGAGACCTTGATATTTGCTCACGTGAGCATCTGGGGCTACATGGTTGATCCATAATCCCATGTAGCCGGTCTTTCCTTTACTCCGTGGTTAATTTTCAATAAACCCATAAGTTAATCATCAATTGATCAAATTAGGGTTTTGAGTCCAAGGTTCATAATTCTAGATTCAAACGCTAATAATTTTACGTTGATCCCGTGATCAACATTTTATTTATCATACTCGGTTCAATTTCCAGTATCTTATTTGGTCATTCTAACAATAATTCATCGAATGAGCAACATTTGCTCAGATGAGCAATATTTTCTCAAACCAAGGAATACTGGTTCAACTATCAATATTCAACAATTTATCGAATGAGCAATATTTGCTCATGTTAGCTTATTCACGCATTATATCTATGTCTCAACAAACATGTTCAATTCATGAGTATCAGAACATTTCCAAATCACGTTCGACTCAACAAAACAAGGACTCATCGTCCCATGAAGTCAGCAACTGACTAACTAAATACACGTCTGCCTTACGGACTCAACAATCACGCGAGACATCAATCGTGTTACATGGGGGATATTAACTAGGGTTTTGGTCTGGCGGTCTACGACACGTGTGTTCATACACACGATGAGAATGTGAGCAAGTCGTGCAATCAGTTGAAGGAGTTAACAAAGTAGTGGATGGAAAATCAACCAAGTATCCGCACGTTGAGCAACTGGTTTTAACACGATTTCTACTTCCCCATTCTTTCATTCCATCAACTGTCACACTTCATGAGATCATGGTGTTTTCAATTCTAGTAATATAAATAAATCTCTGAATCATGATTGAAACAAGGACAATCTCACGTCAAACAGACAACATGAGATTAGCAATCCAACTCTTAATAGAGCAAACTCAATCATTCAGAATTTATCTTATTTTCAGAATACACAACACATTTCTCAGCTTCCATCCTATAGACCGACCCATCCTCTCTTGTGACCGAATTCACTCTGGAACGGCCATTGTCTTGGTTTAGGCCGGAATACTACAGATTGATCTCTCGAATTCAAAGCACTCCCTTCTTGCAGTGCATCTGTGTGAGGTTAAGCATTTCGCTCGGTTCAAGGAGTCTCCTCCGTGTGATCATCTCCTCAATTCCGTAAAAACCAGTGAATCGTTTTTCCCCATCTACAGATTGGCGACCACAGTGGGAGATCATTCTCTCGGTTGTAGCCTCAAACTTTCACCGGATGGTTGGTCTTAGGGCTAATTCAACTACTCCAAACCCAATCCATAATCTTTCAAACGACGATATTCCTCCTTCTAACGCTACGTCCGACAAAGACGGAAAACGAGAGAAGTCCCAACTCTAACCGAGTTGGCACGAGTCTTAGAGATCTACACCAGGAATATGGATCTGATGAAAGATACAATGAATCACGTACTCGATTTCCTCATCAAACGTACTCGATTTCCTCATCAAACCGACCTCCGAGACTCATGAATTGAACATGTCTGTTGAGACAGAGATATGATGTGTGAATAAGTTAATCGTGAGCAAATATTGTTGAATATTTGATAGTTGGACCAATATTCTTTGATTTGAGCAAGTATTGCTCATCTGAGCAAATATTGCTCGTTTGATGAAGTATGGTAGCATGACCAAATAAAATATTAAATCAGAATACTGGCAATTGAACCAAGTATGATAAATAAAATGTTGATCACGGGATCAACGTAAAATTATTAGTGTTTGAATCTGGAATCATTAACCTTGGACTCAAAACCCTAATTTAATCAATTAATGATTTACTGACGGTTTATTGAAAATTAACCATGGAGTGAAGAGGACCAATTTCATGGGACCGTGGGTCGACCATGCAACTCTCATATGTTCGTGTGAGCCAATACCAAGGCCTGAAGAGTTGGTGATTTGTTGATGAAAGAATGATCAAATGCTGGTTTAATCATTTATTCGAAAATGCTCGTCTGAGCCTTAGGTGATAAAACCTAATTAATTACGAAGGTGTGAGGGGCTGACTAAGGGATCATAAAACCGGCCCTGGGTAGTCACGGGATGAAATATTGACCGTCTTATGAAGTTCCAAGTTGTTTGGAAAAGTTTTGGACCTAATACGTTCAATTGTGCAAATTAGGTCAAATCATGAGAAGACGTGAGACCGGCTTCTTGCAAGCCAAAGAGCCAACCTTGGTCGGTCAAGGTAACATGCTCACGTCGCCAAAGTGTTCGTATCTCAGTTCTGAGAATTTTGATAATTTCAGATGTGCATTTGAGCAATCATTTGAGAAAATATGAAGAAATCAGGGCTTTTTGATGAAATCGTCAAAACTTCATGAGATGAAGGAAAATAATTAAAAGTGAGGGAATCATGAAGTGTGGGACCGGTCATGGCCAAGGCATGGCCGGTCGGCAAAGGAGTTGGTCCCACATGTTTTTTTCCCAATTTTTATAATATTTTCATGATTTTAGAGAAATATAATAAAACCAAGGAATTTGTTAAAACCAAGGAGTTTCTGTTGAAATCAAAGAATTTTGTTGAAACCAAGGAGTTTCTATGAGATGATGAAAACATGAAAAATAATAATAATAAAATAAGGGATGTGTGGGACTGGCTTGGGCATGGTTGGCCGACTAGAGCCCGGTCCCATGAGTTTTCCCTAATTTTATGTATTATTTCATGATTTAAAGAGATTTTCATAATTTTTTGAGAGAATTTTATAATTTGAAGGAAATATCATGAAATCAAGGAAATATAAAAATAATAATAAAATAAGGGATTTGTGGGACCGGCTAGGGCATGACCGGCCATCTTGGGCCCGGTCCCACAAGTTTCCTTAATTTTATGTATTTTTGTGTATTTTCCCATAATTTGAAGGAATTTCATAATTTGAAGGAAACATCATGAAATCAAGGAATTTCATAGGATTAAGGAAACATGAAAAATATAATAATAATAAAATAGGGCGTGTGGGGCCAGCTAGGGCACGACCGGCCAACTAAGGAGCCAGGTCCTAAAGGTTTCCCTAATTTTATATTATTTTTCATGGGATCAAGGAAATATCATGAGATTAAGGAGTTTTCATGAGATTAGGGAAATAATAATAAAATAATGAGGAACCATGAGGTGTGGGGCCGACCGGGATCAAGGCATGGCCGGTTGGCCAATAATCACGGCCCCACAATATTTTCTCTAATTTTATATTATTTCCTAGTGTGAAGGAAACACCATGGCGAGGAGTTTCCTCAAAGCGAAGGATATTTGTTCAAATGAAAGGATTTTCATGAGATCAAGGAAAATAATAAAATATGATAAAATATAGAATTTGGGCGTGGGACTGGTCATGGCATGACTGGCCGGTCGGTGAGCCAGTCCCCTAGCGCCTTGACTATTATTTTATTATTTTATTTCCTATTTGCATAGGTTCATCGTCTCGTCGTATTTTGAAATACTTGTGCATTCATTCAGTGTTTGTTAATGTATTGTTCGTCTAATACATTTAAACCATTGTGGTGGGGGGCTTACTCGAAGGTAACTCGAGATACCCGTGTATTGAATATTTATTACTAACCCATGGAATTCTACTGGGAAGAACCATAAATTGAAGTAACGAAATATTATGAAAATATTGAATATTTTCCAGGGATTCAGTTAATGAATCTTTTTTGTAGAATAATTAATTAATGGCTCTATACTAGTACGATCGTCTAGGAGCATTAATTATTCAGGAATCTAGTGTTATGAGCTTGTTGAAGCATCATATTTCTTTCGTATAGTCAGGGAAAACATTGTTACATCATGAAGATGTTATTGCTCTATACTAGCAGGCAAGCTGTCTAGGAGCCGTCTAATCCTTCGATTCTATGTAGAAGTAGTTACTGAAATTGCTCAGTATTTATGAGATATGCCGTTGCCTCACCCGAGACTACATATCTATATATACTCGAGAGACAAGCATTCTCAGTCAGAGATTCTTGTGGCATGAGCTTTCATTCTTTCGATAAGAGACATGAGTCTCAATATTCATATGATTGTTGGATCAGGAATATTTATAATTATAGGTTTACGATTTTAGCCTTAGTCGAAAATCCACCATCTACATTAAGTCCCCTGCTTAGTGAGGAAAGCTGTGTTCCTCAGTCAGCATTGAATGGTGATTTTCCGGTTGTAAACATTATAAGTAATTGAACTTAGTCGTGAGTTAAGATGTTACCGGATTTCGATAGTACGAGCATACCATGACTTGAATGAAGATCCCAGTGGCATGATAGAGTGTCTTTTGGTGGACATAAATTGGTGTTGAACCGCTGATTTTGATGACGGGACCTTGGTCCTTTTAGGATTCTCGGGCCGGGCCCAATAAAGAAACCCTTATGAGATTAAGTTTTGGAAATAAGATTTGATATAAAAGGGAATTAATCCTTTTTTTTTATTTCACCTTGAACGACCACCACCTTCATCAACTCATCATCTCCTTCACGTCATCAGGAGAAGAGGAAAAAAATTTGCCGGAGCGCCACCGCCGCCCGCCCGGAGTAATCACCGTCCGACCAATTTCCGGCCGGCGCCGACCTGTACGTCTGCACTTTTTTTTTTTACAGAGGTTGTTGAGTTTATGAGTTGTTCATGTTGAAATCATATATTTGTGTACGAGTAGGATTTTTGTCGAAAAACCCTTATTTTTGAAAACGTATGTTCGTTTGATCGTTAGTTTTGAAAACTAATAATAATCCCTAATTTAGGAGGGATTTTTCTTTATATATGAGATTTAGGTCTAGTGACAAAACTAAGTTTATGAGCTTTCATGTGAACTAGAGTTTTATCATGAAAAGGTGAATTTTCACAAAACCGAAATAAACCCTTCTTTTAAAGAATGACGATGATACGAAGAAAGAGTTTTTTTTTTATATATGAACTTGCGTCCAGTGATAAAATTTTGTTTATGAGCTTTCATGTAAATTAAAACTTTATCTTATAATGTGTGAATTTTCACAAATTAGAATAAACCTTCGTTTCAAATACGTATGACAATACGAAGGAAAAGATTTTTTTTTATAAAACCATGGTCTATTCATGGATTTTTTTTTTTGCTAAAACCGTGGAGTGTCCACAAATTTGTTATTTTCGTGAGTCTTGCTCATGTCAAAAATATATATATTATATATTTTTTTTATTTACGTGATTGAATCACGTTTTTTTTTATATATGTAAAAATATATATTATTTTCTTTAAAGTCAAAACTTGAGCTTTGTGTAATATTACTTAGAAGTAAAAAATTATTTATGAATAATGCTTTAGTTTTCATAATTCCGTAGTGAATGTTCACACAGTCGAAATATTCATGATTTTACGAAAATCTGAGTTTCGTTCGTTTTTGTAGGTTTCAAAGAGACGAACGACTTTGGAGTGTTAACTCTAGCATTACTATCACTATTGTTAGTGGAATCGTAAAAGGTAAGAGTTGAGAATTACCATTTTGTAGACGTTTGCATCTTGTATGAATGGTATACTGAAGCGAAGTATTGTGTGCACATTCTGCCTACTTTGCAAGGATGTCCGATTCTCAAGTCAATGATGCTAGATGATATGTGCGTGGACAATGATGCTTCCATAGAAGACTCACATATAGATAATGATGCCTCCAGGGATGATTCATGTATGGATGAGACTTCCATCGGTGAAGATAAAACTCATGGAATCAAGAACGTTCCGAACATAGATGACGCATTCTTCATAGATCAAGGGCCTGAAAAGCGTCTCAAAACTCCAGCATTTCGTCTTCCTCGATAAATCCCGAGAGGTTACTCGAAAAAAACTGGTGACTCCTCAGGCAGCTATTCGGTTCTGTCTCGAACGAGGATATTTTTCTGCATCAATCATTGAATTCAAGCTTTCTCGACGGCCCTTGGAAAAATTTTCTGGATGGGTGAGGTACATGCTGGGTTTTCCTCGTGTTCGAGCTAAGTTGTATGACGCACGAGTAATACGAGCTAATTAAGCTTCCGGAGACTTATTCATTTTTCATGATGCGAGAGGTATTGTAGCTTTACTTGGTCGATGGTTTATTCTAACTCACTCTTTCATATGCAGATGGGGAGAGTTTACCATTACTTTAGAAGATGTAGTTGCTTTGTTGCATCTTCCGATCATGGGCAATCTTCCTGAAAATCTTTCTTCACCAGAGGAAGTTGCAATCTCTAACATCTTGAAAACCACAATGGAAGAGATTAACAAAGCATATGGCAGCAAAGGTTGTTATGCTCATTGGTTAATACACTGGTGGCCAAGAGATACTCCTCTAGAGTGGCCTGTTGACGGTACGTTATCTATTGCTGCTTTCTTGTGTTTATGGCTGTCCAGAGACGTATTTGATGATGCCGGAAACTTGTTGAAGCCGTTCGTGATTCCTTTTGCGATTAAGATGGCTCAGGGTGAGCAACTCCCAATAGGTAGCTTTTTCCTGGGTTCTTTGTATTCTAACTTGGACTCCTTGATCATGGACTCTTGTGTCTCGAATGGTTTTATGAAGATTGAATATTACGCTAACACAATGTTTCTTCAAGCTTTGATGTTGGAGCACTTCAATAATTATGCACCTATTCCTCGTACCATTTTGCAAGGGTTGAATAATGATGCTCATCATGTTTTCTCTGAGAAAGTTAATGCCAGGATCATGCGTTGGTCCACAAAGCAACCTCGGCGAAGACTCGCTTTGTTGATGTTCGGATTGTGAATCTGAATTCAACATCCGCCCATGGGTATTAGTTCCCCTTTACATCTCTCGGTTGAGAACTTTTAATGATGAAGATAGCATGACTTTGAAATCTGGTGCTGATTTGGATGAAGGAGAGAGAGCTTTTATGCTAAGTTGTACTCCTGGTTATCTAATATCCATAATGCATGGCGAATTCTCAGTGGAAGAATATAATATTGATAGGGCGGCTCGGAAAATGGGTATGGATCAGTGTGTTCCGACTTTAGAAGAAGAAAACCCTCGATTAATCGCCTTATGACCCGTCTGGACCGCACACATGTGGAAGGAATTGAATTACGGTTCCCCAGCTACTGGAAGAGTTTCATATGTAACTCAGGGTTACATAGACTTTGGGATCAACAACTCAAGCGCTTATCTGATTTTGTAAGAGTTAATCAACCCTTATTGAAGGAGCCTCCTTCTCCTGAGATGGTTGCTACTCGACCAAGATTGAAGCATTTTCCTGGTAGCGACAAACGGAAAACATCTCCAGGATGCTCACAAGTAAGTATTTTACAAAGTCTTCATAAGATTATGATGATTGTATTTTGATTATTGCATAAAAATTTTCTTTTTCACAGGGCGGTCGTAATGTAAGACTGCGAATTGATGTAAACCTCTCGGGAAGTCAAGCGGATTTGTTCATGGTGGAGAAGGCAGGAGTAACAATTATAAGATGATACCTAACACCATAAAGTCCCCAGTGACTTGTTTGGTGAGTTTATCGATATCTATTTCGTCATGACTTTTCTCATCCGTGTAATTGGGATCTTGAAAACAAATTTTGCTATTCCGTTGCAGAATTTCACTCCATCAAGTATTGACGGTCTTCAGTTTTCCGCTGCTAGGCAAATAATCTCTGATTTGAGCGTTGAGGAAGAAAATATCGTGAGTACTCTCCCTTATAGCCAATCATAAATGCCTCATGTGAAAATGCTAATTATTTGAGAATGTATCCAGAAGGATTTTGCCGTGGATGTATAGAGTGCTGATACTCGATCATCTCCCGAGAATAGAGGCGAAGGAAATTCCAAATATTCGGAACCGAATGAAAATGATAAACCTCTTGATGTTGACATGGGCAATCCCAACTCTTTGAACACTTTGAAGACCCCCCAAGTAAGCACATATCTTATAACCTCTTCATGGAAGTATGAAATCGCTGATTTGTGAGTGAATGAATGAGAATCCATGTGAGTGTATAAGTAATTTAGGCGAAGTACGTAGTCAGGAAATTTCAGATTTCAGTTTTTAGCAAAAACACCGTAAAACCTTCATCTGAAGTCGGATTTTCATGATCTGCATATGTATCTTCAAGCCCAGAGAATTTCTAAGCTTTGTTAACGAAGCTTTTTGAATTTTGAGCACGTTTAGGACCTGAAAAAGGCGAAACAGTAAACTTCCAGGAGACTTTCAGATTTTTTTCAGATTGCATGTTGCCCGATGTTTCGACCATATCTTTCTGATCGTTCATCGGATTGTCGTGAAATTTTGACATGTGATAAAGGACATCCATACGAAGAGAATGGTATACAACCCATCCTAAGATTCCTTGTAGGTTGATCCCAGTTTGTCTTTTAGTACAGAATAGAGTACAATTGTTTCAGACGAGATTACCGTAAAACGTATTTTCGTGACTTCATGTTATTTGCTCGTGCCTTGAGTGTATAATGATGAAATTTGATGATGTGGTATTGATTGTATGCTGTTTTTCATAATACCACTTGGTTTCATGCTTTAAACGACTCTAACCTCATATAATCTTCGTATTAGGTGTCAAATGCCGAAGTTGAGGATACTGAAATCAACGAGGACAACCCGAATTGATCTAGAGTTGTTGATGAAGACACAACCATCCCTGCACTTCAAGGCCATGAGAAGGTTCTCACTGAATTTACAAAAACCCAGATTGTTGTTGCTTCAGTGATAGAAGGAACTGAAACACCATTAGAGAATACTGAAGAAATTGTTGCCCCGATTATAGAAGCTGCCCCAGTGATTGAAAACCGTATAGTGTTGCATGAGTATCCAAGTGCAGGAGTTGTTTTTGATCCTCCCTTTGACGCTTCACTCCCGTATCATGAACTAGTAGGTGGATTCAGCGTTCCCATTGGGTATGTAGGCTTGTACGAGAAAATATGGAAGAAGTTTGGTCACATAATTGTGGACCGGAATCCTGGGCGTGCTTATGCCTCAACAATGCAAGTAGGTATTATCTTGCGCGTTGTAAGTGATATATGTGCTATGCCCGGGGGAATGTTTGTGACTCGGATGTACTCTTTGATTGGGAGTTCAACTTGGAGAATTACGAGAGACTTGGATTCAACGTGAGGCGGCTTCGTAACAAGATAAATGCTATTAAGGACTCATGTGAGAAGAACATACCCTTTCCAAATGATGCCGTGATAGACAAGGAAGACAAGATTGCTAGGCTGACTGAAGAGCTGAACATGGAGAAGGCGGCTTTATAAGTCTTGAAAGATGCGAGATGAGCAAAAGTCTTTCTTTGCTTGACTTTCTTTGATTTCTTTTTCATAATCTCTTGAACTTGAACTTCCCGAGAGATGTGAGTTTTTATTTATTTAGGTTTTGATATTGGCTGATTTTGGATTGGTAGATGATTAAGGATTTTGTTTTGGATTTGATAAAGATTTTCCGTTAAGTAAAATGAACTGAATTTTGATAAATTGATGAATTCAAATACTGATTGCGAGTATTGCAAACGTTTTGGAGGAATTGAAATACAATGAAAGAAAATCCTAAATGCCAAATCCAGACGTCATGAGTGCTGAAACGTATAATACCTCGAATGCCCAATAATTTCAGACAAATGTCTTCAGCCAATTCTCGTGAATTACTGGCAGGGTTCTGCCATTGATCAATTTGTAGTATCCTACGATTATGGACCTAGCAACCATAAATGGTCCTTCCCAATTAGAGCTCCTTGCAGAATGGAGGTTTCGTTTAGTCGCCTTAAGAACCAAATCCCCTTCCTTGAATTTGTTGGGCTTAGTAGTTCGCGCCTTGAATATTTTTTGCTGATTCCATGGATGTGGCACATATGGACACTCGTGTAGGGAAGATTATCCAGCATATTGTTTGTCGTGCTTAGCCATGTCTTCAGTAAAAAACCTCTCGATGGAATGATCAACATGGAGGTGCTCTGAGCGTAGCCATTTGGTGTAATACTGCTGAGCTGAGACTATCCACTCGTAGCTTTTGGTAATTGCTAAGTTGTTGGTGGAATAAAGTCCTCGGACCCAATAAGCGTATTTGAAAACTGATGATATAGACACATGAGGAGGAATAAGACTTGCCTGAGTGCGAAACCTTATGATGAAAGCATTTGTATCTTCTTCAGGCTTTTGTGTTAGCTTTGCTAGGGCTCTGACCTCCTTCAAATACTTGAATGCTGAAATATCTTCTTCTTCCGAATCAAAGGTTTCTCCAATAGAGAAATGTGCAACTGAAGGCGTTGGTGTTACCTTTCCAGTGTGAATCCATGTTCGTCCAAGAATCATATCATATCCTGGGTCTTCTCGAATTATGAAAAATTTTATTTCTGCCCATGATGTGTTTATGTTCACCTTGAGGTTGATGTGGCCATAAGCATCTATGGGTGTTCCTTCATGACCTGTGATTGTTACTGGAGCGTGAACAGCTTCTTGTCGTGTGATACCAGCAGCTCTGAGAGTTTTCAGAGGGATAATATTAACAGCGGTACCGACATCAATCAATGCTCGTTTGAACTCGTTTCCCTTGAGATGGACCGTGGTGAGGAGTCCCCAGTTGTACATTTCTGCATCTGTTTTTGAGGGCGGCTCAGGGAATGCTTCTTGAATCAACAAACGCTTTCCTGACGTGATGTGGTTCAGTGCAGCGAACATGTCTCCCTTCGGGGCTTTTGACAAGTATAGCAATTCACAGATATGTTCAATTAAGGATTGAACTGCTTCTTTGACAGGTGGTTCAGAAGGAGTGAAGGTTCTGGCAGGGAGAGGATCTTTGTGCACTCCTTCAGTCCCCAGGTTGAGTTCTCCCGATTCGATATTTTATTTGAATATGCGCTTCAAAGTTCTGCAATCACTTGTGGGATGGTTGACAAACCGAAGAAAGCGATGAGCGAGGATTTTCCATGGCTTCTTCGGTTGGTTCTTTCTTGACATATGGGAGCTTGATCGCGCCGTCTTGAACCCAGGCGTCTAGAAGTTCAACAACCTCATCAATGGAATAGGGAAAGTCAGGTGCCTCTGGATCAGCTTCTGTGTGTTGAGCGGGATTTTGCGTATTATCTTTCCTTGGTGCCTTTGCAGGAGTTGGGGAAGCATGATTGCGCAATGTCTCAGACTTTCATTTGTTCCCTTCCGCAACAACATTTGTGGAAGGTTGTAGGGTTGTATTATTTGTTGATCAAACGTCTGCTACCTCGAGTCTCTCGTGGTTCCTCACATTTTGTAGTCTTTGCCTTTTCTAATAAAGCGAGTGCGATGAATTCTTCGATCTCTTGGGACGCTTCATGAAGTTCTGAGAAGGTATGGAACCTGAGATTTTCTAGTAGGGCTCGTATATCTGGAATCATTCCATTGATGCACAAATCCACGAGTTGTTGTTACCGTGACGTTCGGATCATGGCAATCTAAGGCTTGAACCACGAATCTTTTCACATAATCGTTGGGATGCTCGTTGCTCCTTTGAAACATCCTTCCGAGGGTCG
Source organism: Papaver armeniacum (assembly GCA_023531295.1). Classification (NCBI taxonomy): domain Eukaryota; kingdom Viridiplantae; phylum Streptophyta; class Magnoliopsida; order Ranunculales; family Papaveraceae; genus Papaver; species Papaver armeniacum. The sequence continues at coordinate 136,396 of JAJJWW010012809.1, forward strand.
AGAGAGGTGATCTTCTACGAAAAAAGAAGTACTTTCTGTAGAAAGCGTTGACCATTTCTCCCCAACTTTTGATACTTCCTGGTGCGATGTTGTTGTACCAGGTATATGCTCTACCTTTCAGAGACTTTGAAATTTCTTGAGACGGACGGTATGGTTGTGCTCATGTTCTCCCAACGCTTCCAGAAACCGGGAAAAATGTTCTCGGGCATTGCCCGTTTCGTCATAGAGAGTAAATGTTGGAGAGGTATAACCTTTTGGTAGAGGACTCCTTTGCGTAGCTTGTTTGGGTATGGAGGTTGGTGATGGTGGACAGAAGGCGTCTTATCTTTTCCACGATCTTCCAAGAGGCGTTCCAGGTCCTCACGAGTGATGAAACTGGATGGTTCTTTCCATGGTGGATCATCTGTAGTCTTGGGAAATTCCTCATCATCTACTACATGGATTGGAGTGACTTCCGGATCAGCGTCTGAAGACTTTTCTTTAGCTTTTCCTTTGTCTTGAGTTTTCTATGACATCTTGTCTGTGAGAGTCTTGAGATAGTTGAATAGTTCCTTTTGAGTGGCAGCCATGTCAGTCTGATTTTTGGCAAGAGTTTCTTGCACTTTCATGAGATCGGCAATAGTAGGTGGTTGGTTTCCTCTGATTTCCTAAGGGTGTCGGCCGAACAAAGGATGACCCTCTGTGTGAGGAGGAGTAATATCACCACCATCAGTATTTGTGGTCGGAATTGTTTTCGGAATGTCCTCATTTCCGTTGTTGTTGTTGTCGTCGTTGTTGCTAGTGCTAGCACCGTTGGTATTGGAACCTGTGACTAACCCAGACTTAAGACCAGCCATCTTGTGAAATTGTGAGATTGCAACCGAGAGATTAATCTCCCACTGTGGTCGCCACTCTGTAGATGGGGAAAAATGATTCGCTGGTTTTTACAGAATTGAGGAGATGATCGCACGCAGGAGACTTCTTGAACCGAACGAAATGCTTAACCTCACACGGATGCACTTTGCCAAGAAGGGAGTGTTTTGAATTCGAGAGATCAATCTGTAGTACTCGGCCTAAACCAAGACAATGGCCATTCTAGAGTAAATTCGGTCACAAGAGAGGATGGGTCGGTTTGTAGGAGGAAGGCGATAAATGTGTGAGATCAATGGTGATCGAAGATTATAGGTGTGTTGTGTATTCGAAAATAAGATAAATTACGAATGATTGAATTTGCTCTGTTGAGTTGGATTGTTAATCTCGTGTTGTATGCGCTTGACGTGAGATTGTCCTTGGTTCAATCATGATTCATAGACTTATTTATATTCTTTGGAATTGAAAACACCACGATCTCATGAAGTGTGACGATTGATGGGATCAAAGAATGGGGAAGTGGAAATCGTTTTAAAACCGGTTGCTCAACGTGCGGAGACTTGGTTGATTTTCCATCTACTACTTTGTTAACTCCTTGTTGATTGCACGACTTGCTCACATTCTCATCGTGTGTATGAACACACGTGTTGTAGACCGCCAGACCAAAACCCTAGTTAATATCCCCCCATGTAACACGATTGATGTCTCGTGTAAGTGTGGAGTCTGCAAGGCAGACGTGTATTTAGTTGGTCAATTGTTAACTTCATGACTTCATGGGACGATGAGTCCTTGTATTGTTGAGTGGAACGTGGTTTGGAAATGTTCTGAGACTCATGAATTGAACATGTCTATTGAGACAGAGATATGATGTGTGAATAAGTTAATCGTGAGCAAATATTGTTGAATATTTGATAGTTGGACCAATATTCTTTGATTTGAGCAAGTATTGCTCATCTGAGCAAATATTGCTCGTTTGATGAATTATGGTAGCATGACCAAATAAAATATTAAATCTGAATACTGGAATTGAACCAAGTATGATAAATAAAATGTTGATCACGGGTTCAACGTAAAATTATTAGTGTTTGAATCTGGAATCATTAACCTTGGACTCAAAACCCTAATTTAATCAATTAATGATTTACTGACGGTTTATTGAAAACTAACCATGGAGTGAAGAGGACCAATTTCATGGGACCCTGGGTCGACCATGCAGCTCTCATATGTTCGTGTGAGCCAATACCAAGGCCTGAAGAGTTGATCATTTGTTGATGAAAGAATGATCAAATCTTTGGTTTTAATCATTTATTCGAAAATGCTCGTGTCCGAGCCTTAGGTGATAAAACCTAATTAATTATGAAGGTGTGAGGACTGACCAAGGGATCATAAACCGGCCACAGGTAGTCACGAGATCAAATATTGACCGTCTTATGAAGTTCCAAGTTGTTTGGAAAAGTTTTGGACCTAATACGTGCAATTGTGCAAATTAGGTCAAATCATGAGAATACGTGAGACCGGCTTCTTGCAAGCCAAAGAGCCAACCTTGGTCGGTCAAGGTAACATGCTCACGTCACCAAAGTGTTCGTATCTCAATTCTGAGAATTTTGATATTTTCAGATGTGCATTTGAGCAATCATTTGAGAAAATATGAAGAAATCAGGGCTTTTTGATGAAATCGTCAAAACTTCATGAGATGAAGGAAAATAATTAAAAGTGAGGGAATCATGAAGTGTGGGACCGGTCATGGCCAAGGCATGGCCGGTCGGCAAAGGAGTTGGTCCCACACATTTTTTCCCAATTTTTATAATATTTTCATGATTTTGGAGAAATATAATAAAACCAAGGAATTTGTTAAAACCAAGGAGTTTATGTTGAAATCAAAGAATTTTGTTGAAACCAAGGAGTTTCTATGAGATGATGAAAACATGAAAAATAATAATAATAAAATAAGGGATGTGTGGGACCGTCTTGGGCATGGTTGGCCGACTAGGGCCCGGTCCCGTGAGTTTTACCTAATTTTATGTATTATTTCATGATTTAAAGAGATTTTCATAATTTTTTGAGAGAATTTTCGTAATTTGAAGGAAATATCATGAAATCAAGGAAATATAAAAATAATAATAAAATAAGGGGTTTGTGGGACCGGCTAGGGCATGACCGGCTAGCTTGGTCCCGGTCCCACAAGTTTTCTTAATTTTATGTATTTTTGTGTATTTTCCCATAATTTGAAGGAAACATCATGAAATCAAGGAATTTCATGGGATTAAGGAAACATGAAAAATATAATAATAATAAAATAGGGCGTGTGGGGCCAGCTAGGGCATGACCAGACCAACTAAGGAGCCCGGTCCCACAGTTTCCCTAATTTTATATTATTTTTCATGGGATCAAGAAATATCATGAGATTAAGGAGTTTTCATGAGATTAGGAAATAATAATAAAATAATGAGGAACCATGAGGTGTGGGGCCGGCCGGGATCAAGGCATGGCCGGTTGGCCAATAATCACGGCCCCACAATATTTTCTTTAATTTTATATTATTTCCTAGTGTGAAGGAAACACCATGAAACTGAGGAGTTTCCTCAAAACGAAGGATATTTGTTCAAATGAAAGGATTTTCATGAGATCAAGGAAAATAATAAAATATGATAAAATATAGAATTTGGGCGAGGGACTGGTCATGGCATGACTGGCCGGTCGGTGATCCATTCCCCTAGCGCCTTGACTATTATTTTATTATTTTCTTTCCTATTTGCATAGGTTCATCGTCTCGTCGTATTTTGAAATACTTGTCTGTTCATTCAGGTGTTTGTTAATGTATTGTTTGTCGAATACATTTACACCATTGTGGTCGGGGCTTACTCGAAGGTAACTCAGATGCCCGTGTATTGAATATTTATTACTAACCCATGGAATTCTGCTGGGAAGAACCATAAATTGAAGTAACGAAATATTATGAAAATATTGAATATTTTCCGTGGATTGATTAATGAATCTATTGTTTTTGAGAATAATTAATTAATGGCTCTATACTAGTACGATCGTCTAGGAGCATTAATTATTCAGGAATCTAGTGTTATGATCTTGTTGAAGCATCATATTTCTTTCGTATAGTCAGGGAAAACATTGTTACATCCTGAAGACGTTATTGCTCCATACTAGCAGGCAAGCTGTCTAGGATCCGTCTAATCCTTCGATTCTATGTAGAAGTAGTTACTGAAATTGCTCAGTATTCATGAGATATGACATTGCCTCAGCTTAGAGACTACATATCCATATATACTCTGAGAGACAGCATTCTCAGTCAGAGATTCTTGTGGCCTGAGCTTTCATGCTTTCGATAAGAGACATGAGTCTCAATATTCGTCTGATTGCTGGATCAAGAATATTTATAATTATGGGTTTACGATTTTAGCCTTTGTCGAAAATCCACCATCTACAGGCGGTCTACGGCACATGTGTTCATACACACGATGAGAATGTGAGCAAGTCGTGCAATCAATTGAAGGAGTTAACAAAGTAGTGGATGGAAAATCAACCAAGTCTCCGCACGTTGAGAAACTGGTTTTAACACGATTTCCACTTCCCCATTCTTTGATTCCATCAACTGTCACACTTCATGAGATCATGGTGTTTTCAATTACATCAATATAAATGAATCTCTGAATCATGATTGAAACAAGGATAATCTCACGTCAAATAGACAACACGAGATTAGCAATCTAACTCTCAACAGAGCAAACTCAATCATTCAGAATTTATCTTATTTTCAGAATACAAAACACACCTACAATCTTCGATCACCATTGATCTCACACATTTCTCAGCTTCCCTCCTACAGACCGACCCATCCTCTCTTGTGACCGAATTTACTCTGGAACGGCCATTATCTTGGTTTAGGCCGGAGTACTACAGATTGATCTCTCGAATTCAAAGCACTCCCTTATTGCATTGCATATGTGTGAGGTTAAGCATTTCGCTCGGTTCAAGGAGTCTCCTCCGTGCAATCATCTCCTCAATTCCGTAAAAACCAGCGAATCGTTTTTCCCCATCTACAGATTAGAGACCACCGTGGGAGATCATTCTCTCGGTTGCAGCCTCAAACTTTCACAGGATGGTTGGTATTAGGGATAATTCAACTAATCCAAACCCAATCCAGAATCTTTCAAATGGCGATATTTCTCCTTCTAACGCTACGTTTAACAGCACGGAAAATAGAGAAGTCCCAACTCTAACTGAGTTTGCACGAGTCTTAGAGATCCACACCAGGAACATGGATCTGATGAAAGATACAATGAATCACGTACTCGATTTCCTCATCAAGCCGACCACCGAGTTAGGCGGGAATCTCGCTCACAGAAGTCCCAAAGACTTGGGGATCGACTCGCCCCACGAGTGAACCTCAAAGCAATAGTTTCCCTACTTATGAGAAGTCGGTGGACCAGAAATTACAGTTAGTTGAAAACTTGTGTGAACTCATACACTTTTCCAGGAAGCAGTGAATAGACACGTTCGTTGCACTCAAACAGATTTCATCTGAGGTACCATTAACTTCCTTATCTCCAACGAGAAGAGACGTTCATGATGTCTGAGCATTCGATCTACAACATCACATTTGGATAAGAGGACCGCATGGCAGACGAAGGACACAACTGAGCCCTATACGTAACCGGTTTTATCAAGGACTCTGAATTCAAGAGAGCTCTCGTAGATACAGGCGCTTCTACAATTATTGTCACCATGAAGACTCTCAAGGAAGCCAAGTTCTCACAAAACAAGATCGTTCGTCATCCCATCTTGATGACAGGTTTTGAAGGAAGCGGATCCATACGTATGGATATACGTACATAAATCTGAAGGTGGTGCCTATTCAATCAAAAGCCAAATTCCACGTGATCGAACAAGAACCTGACTATCACATGATACTCGGACGACCGTGGCTCCATGACAACAAGGTGGTTCCTTCAACATACCATCAATGCATGAAAGCTATAATCAATAACAAAATTGTTCGTATTGCGGGTTCATCATCTCCTTACGCCCCGGTCTATGACGCCGAATTCCTTGAGTCTCAGAAGAACATCCCCGAACCTCCAAACAAGATTTACCGCGCTCCACTCCCAAATTGGGAGTCCATCGAAAAAGTTACAGACAAGCCATCATCTTCAGTCATCAAGTCGGCTAAGTCATCTGCTACACCAATTAAGCGCTGCAAGGATCAGATTTCAACTCAGGGATTCAATTTCATCGCCAGTCGTGATGCGGAAGGGAGAATCATTTACCGACGTAAAGATTAGCAATTAGCAGGGGAGAACGACGAAGAGTCTCCCTGCCCCAAAGAATCATGTCAGAGTGAATCATCACTCGAATAAGAAGTTCGGGATGCTCCTCGACAACTACAAGACGGCACTGACTCCACTACTAATGATCTCGAAAAGATCAACATCGAAACAGAGGATGATCCAAGGCCGATTCTAATCAGCTCAGCACTGTCACCGGAGGAACGGACGGAATTAATAGCACTACTAAAAGAGTATCAAGATGTCTTCGCTTGGACGTACGAAGAAATGCCTGGTCTAGATGATAAATTGGTTACTCATCATCTGCACATCACACGGCTCCAAAGTTGTCAAACAAGCGCCAAGGCGATTCAGACACGAAGTCGAAGAGCAAATCAAGGTCGAGATTCAGAAACTACTAGCAGCAGGGTTCATCAAACCTATTCAACACCCAACATGGTTGGCAAATGTTGTTCTGTTAAAAAGAAAAATGGCCAAATCGAGATCTTGTGTTGATTTCAGGAATCTAAATATATGTTATCCGAAAGATGACTTTCCTCTACCCAACATCGATATGCTCGTAGATGCAACCAGCGGTCACGGTATGTTCTAATTCATGGATGACTACAGTGGATACAACCAGATCAAAATGTATGAACATGATGCCAACAAAACCGCATTTCTTACTCCTATTGGGAATTTCTACTACACCGTGATGCCCTTCGGATTAAAGAATGCCGGTGCTACCTATCAACGAGCCATGACTGCCATATTCCACGACATGATGCACAAGCAAGTGGAAGACTGTTGATGACGTAGTGGTGAAGTCGAAGACTCGAGCATCTCACTTTTGAGTTCTAAGACAAGTCTTTGAAAGATGTCGAGAATACAAACTAAAGATGAACCCTCTGAAGTGCGCATTTGGTGTCTCTTCTGGAAAGTTTTTAGGATTCCTGGTTATAGAAGAAGGAATCAAAGTCGATCCAGACAAAACGAAAGATATTACTACCATGCCTCCTCCATGCATTGTGAAAGAACTCCAAAGTTTCATGGGCAAGGTAAATTATATTCGACGTTTCATCCCTGGATTAGCTCAACTTATTGCTTCATTCACCCCTCTATTGAAGAAAGGAGCTAGCTTTACATGGACTGTTGTGCAACAAGAAGCATTCCATAGAATACAACAGATATCTTTGCTATCACTGTTTGTCATGAAATCGCGGTGCAAGGACGACCAACGATACTTTACACGACTTATAGTGATGTTGCTATCGGAGCAATCCTTGCTAAAGAAGACGACGAAGGCATCGAACGACCAATCTACTACTTGATGTCGTACCATGCGAGATGCTCAACTCGGTGTTGATGGGTGAAAACTACTCTGCAGAATTTAGTAATTTGGGGTGTGGATGAGGAATGAATCTAAACCTTCAACAAATGCCTTTGCGCGGTGAGTGCTTGTAGATTCGAGAGATCAATCTGTGCAAGTCCGGCCTAAACCAAGAAATGGCCGTTCCAGGACTTGTTTCGGTCACAAAGTGAAGGAGATGGGGTTGATCTTAGGGAGGGAAGCGAAGAAGGTGTTGAGATTGTGAAAGTGTTGGCTTGCTTATGACTTGTGACAGAAAAGTGGAGCAGGCTTACGGTTAATGTAAGGAGGCTCGGATGTTGATTTTCCGTCAAATGCCCGAACTTGTGTTGTTCTCCGTTATTCCCTGTTGTTGTTTTGGAAATAGGGCGGAGACCCTATTTATACAAGTCATTGAGCCTCATTCACGTTTCTCGTGGGAAGTGGAGGTAGTGGAATGATGGAGTAGTGGAGTTGTGTGTCGGTAACACACGACCAGTCTTGCCCACTTTTCCTGTTCATCTCTAACCGTCCATGACTTCCTAACACGTTCTTGTGATGGCGCGTTGCACGCTGCACGCTCGTAAACCGCCGGACCAATACCCCGATATGTATCCCCGAGTTTGTGACATGATTGATGTCCGGAATGTGGATCGTGGATCCACGAAAGATAGCATGTAATCTTTGAATTGAATAACTGCGTTATTCAGAAAGTCGATACTTGTGAAGTACCGTGTGTATTTTATGCAGGTACTGCATTACGGTGTGGTACAGTGATGGGTAATGACTCCTCACTAACCAAATAACTCCTGACCAGGGTTGTATAACCAAGCTGGTGAGGTCGGACGGACGAGATGATGTTTGAGACACTCATCTGCGACCGTTGATGAAATTAGGGTTTTTAAAGAGGTGCGCAAGCATCACTCTTTAGCTTGGTCGAAACCAAGCGTGGGAAGGATTTTGGAGAGGACCGACCATACATGCGTGTTGGCGGCATGATGGTGTAGGTGCCTGTATTCCGTTCCCTCATGAAAGTGCGATCTGGGCCCACTCGATTTGACCGTCAAAGAGGAGTGGTCGAGATTGATTTTGCGATAAGAGTTTGATACCGCAAGAAGCCGCGCGCCATACCCTTTTCCTAGCGTTTTCCAAGACGACCTAGCTTGGTCGGTCTTGGCCGGTTGGTTTGGCGTGTAGACGGTAGGCTGATGTTCACGCCTATGTCTTACCGTCTCATGAAACGTGATCTAAGCCACCCAATTCGTCCGGTGAAGTTGAGTGGTCGAGATCGATTTGCAATTTGGGATGTGTATCCACGCATGTTTGAGCGGGCGTTTTGGATTGGCCAGGCATGATATGCCTTGGCCGACCGCATGAGGAGGTAGATGAGCTCACGGTGGTCATGCTTTGGTGTGACCGACCCTTGCTCAATCTAATCACGTGACCCTCCATTCGTCTTAGGAGAAGATGGACGCGCGTGATGGCTTGAACCCTAATTTTGGCTTGCAAAGCCGTGCGACCATGCTCTTTCGGGTGGGGACGAATTTGTTGTAACCAATCATGGTTGGTTTTGACCGTGGTCATGTATGTAGGCGGTCACATGGTGATTGTGTCGACATGCTCAGGGCCCTTTGAGTCTGCATCTACACCCTCCATCTATACCTGCGAAGATGGATGGTTGAGACCGTTTTTGCGGCACATGTAATATGCCGCAAACCCTAATTTAGGTTTTCCGCCCATAATGCTTGGTATGGACGGTTTCTTGGCAAGCAAAGGCCAATAGTCGACCATGCGGGGTCGTGCCGTGTGTATTCCATACCCGCTTGGGGGTGATGGAATTGATGCGGGGTCGTCCAATCATGCTTGTGGAGTTGGATGACTGCGATCGGATCATATCGGGACTGATATGGTCAGTCTGGGATGCTCAATCGGGCTAGTATAACACACCTAGAGGGGCTCAATCGGGCTAGTATAATACAGAGAGGGCTCGGGCTAGTATAACACACCGAGAATCACTGTCACGGGTATTTCGTACATGATTTCATTATAGTGTTTGGAGGTTCGTGTTACTGTAAGAGTAACACTCGATCGTCATCCCACCGATAATGAGTACGGGAAATACAAGGCTGATATGAAATTCACGGGGGAAGGGATTGTTGCTACATGCTCCAACCTGGAGGAATTTCATGTATTCACAGAATGGGATTGTTGCTACATGCTCCATTCTTGGCGAATTAAGTGAGGAGTATCCGTCACTTATAAACGGCTTTATCTTTTACAAGATGTCAGCGCATGATTTTTCTGGTTACTTACAAATTTAACCTTAAACGAAAATCCACCATCAACATTAAGTCCCCCGCATAGCACATAATGGTTGCACTATTGTGTGGCAGGCATGAGATGGTGACATACGAAATGACCAAGCCGGAGTGAATACATATTTACCTAGGATAGCTTCACATTGTCGCGTTTCCCCGGAACTGGTTGGTCTTGATTAAGGATGCGAAGGAGACGAGGACTTGATCCGGTGAGTCGCTTTGGTTCCTCTCGTACATGTATGAGTTCGGCCGCTCCTTCGGGTGTTTGAGTCGGGGATAGGATTCCTCTTCTACGGGATTCGGGCGTGGGTGCTTGCACATTGCCGGTTGAATTGTTGTGTCCGAGATGCTCTTAGGTTCTTGATCGGGGCTCAAAGAAATCCCGACTTGGTCGGCGTTGAATCCTCATATATCGGGCGCCGTAATCGTTTTAGGGTTTCCTCGTATTTATGCGGTGAAGAGATTCCTTGATCCGTTTTTACGTAGAGCTTCCTTGCAAAACTCTATTTCCCATCATGTCTAACAACAGTGGATCATCTTCTTCATACCATCCAGGATCTCCCGTTAAACGTGTACGACCCGCGTCTGAGCTTCATGATCAGTCCCCTGTTCGTGTTCTTCGAGTCAAGAAGATCATACCGGTATGTCTCTTCCTTCTTTTCTGAAACATTGTTTGTTCTTCATAACAGTCAGGTGAATAATCCCTTCATTCTTGCAGAGATACCCTACCGGAACATGTGTGACGGTCATTGACGATGATGACTTAACCATTCCTCTTCCTTCAAACTCAAACACGCTACCCCCTGCGAACCTCGAAGACGCTGACCTGGGTATCTCATCTTATGAATATCCAAATGCAGGTCTTTCATTCGATGTTCGCATGAAATGCTTATCCTCCAGCTACCAAGACGTCGGTGGATTCTTGGTGCGGAAGGAGTTTGTGCCTTTGTACACCAAGTTGTGGAGGAAGTACGGTCATATCGCAACCAGGAACGTGGTCCGACATTGTTCCTCTCCGCTTTGGTTACCGCGGTAAATTGCCTTCTTCCCATGATTGCTGAGATGGAGAGTATTTCTATCCGCAATGTTCTTTGAATCAAGTCTCGAAAAGTGGGAGAATATGGTATCTACCTGTGAATCCATGAAGTTCAACGTGGGCTGGTTGCGGCAACGTCTTGATGTCATCAAGGTTGATCGAGTTGGTATCCTCGCAAATGTTGTTCCTGCTACGAAAGTTATCTTGGAAGAGGAGAAAGCTCTGGCCGCAGAATCAGAGAAGGTGGAGCAAGTCGTGTGCGGGACTTGAAGAAAAGAACGGAGAGATATCGTGCTAGACTGAGATGATGCTCTCAAGGAATTATAATCTTCTAGATGGCCTCTTCTAAGCTGTACTCCTTATTGTTAATGACGTTTATGTCAAGAGTTTTGAACATCTTTGCGGAATAAATTGCATTGGTTTTTGATTGGTGAAACAGGTTTTTCATTGACACATCTCTGAATATAGTTGATAATTCAAACATGTAATGAAAATAAATGCCTGTATTGTTGACACAAGCAGTAATGGTCAGGTGTAATATGCCTTGAGCCACTTTCCATTGATGAGTGCTTCAAGCTTGCCTCCGTCTACCTTAATGATCTTGTAGTAGCCGGTACTGTAAGCCTTGGTGACTGCGTAGGGACCTTCCCATTTTGGTGAGAATTTTGGTGCGGACATGTCTTGTTGGATGTGTTTGGCTGTTTTCAAAACCAAATCTCCTACCTTGAAAACGCGTGGTTTCACAATTTTGTTGTATGCCACTGGAAATTCGATTCCCGTACACCCGAGCGCGTTCTTCCGCTTTATTCCTTCTAAAATCCGAGTGTCTAACTCGCTATTGCGGGAATCGAGACTTGACCCTCGTTCCAATGGATCCCGGTTGTTCTTTGCAATCCCGGGCCGATGGGATTCGATCTCTCTTTGGGAGAATTGCATCCTCTCCGTAGACAAGTGAGTATGGCGAAAACCCCAATGGAGCTACGGGCGACGTACGGTATGCCCATAGTGCCATTGGTAAATGATCATGCCATTCCACAGGATTGTCGTGTACTGCGTGGTTTCGATGATCCGGATCAATGTCTTGTTGGTACTCTCGGCTTGCCCGTTCCCTTGAGGATAGTAGACGGTGGAGAAGACACGTTTAATGCCGTACTCCTCCGGTAACTCCTGTACTGTTTGTTGGCGAAGGGAGTGCCATTATCGGTGATGATATGCTTGGGCACGCCAAAACGACAAATGATGTATTCCTTAATGAAAGCCGCAATTGATGCTCCCGTAGTCCCTCGTAGGGGAATGGCCTCTACCCATTTGGTGAAGTATTCCGTTGCGGTTATGATATACTCATCTTTGCTTCGATGACGGTGGATTAATCTTCCCGATAATGTCCGGTCCCAATGAGTAGAATGGCCATGGGCTGCTTATAGAATGCGAGAGGGGTAGAAGGCGCATGAACAAGGTTCCCATGAATTTGGCATGTGTGTGTGACTTTGAACGAAAACGGCTGCATCATCCTCCATGGTCGGCCAATAGTATTTCTCGTGTATTTGGAGAAACAGTTTTCTCTTCCCTTGATGTTCTCCTTCGTGTGCCTTCAAGCATGACTGGGATTTCTCCTCTCCGGCCTGTGCACCGTAGCATATCACCTCCGAAGCTCTTGCGGTATAAGATCCCTTCATGGAATATGAACCGCTTGGCTCTCGCTTCATCTTAATAGCGTCCTTTTGACCGGGCAGGAATTATCCCATCACGGAGATAGCTAATGTAGGGTTCTCTCCAGTCCCAAAGTGCAGTTCACATTAAAAATCTCCAACGGGTGTGGTGGTGTCGGCAATTCGGCAGGACTTTTGAAGTAGTCTGGATTGAGCCTCCATCTGGCCAGTAATAACCCAGGCGTTGAAGTCGCCGGTAAAGCGTTACCACCGATGATTGTCCACAAATTTCATTGTGAATACGATCCAGCTGTATTTGTGCTTCGTCACCTCCCAGACATCTTGACAGGGAGCCGTCTGGATTCCGATAATACAACATACCATGAAGCATGAAGAAGTTTTGCAGGGTTTTGAGACTGACCTTTCCTTGTGAGAGCGAGCTGTTGAGCTCTTGAATGATCGGAGTTCGCCAATCGTCGGTCTTGGTGTCTTTGTATTGTGATAGCCATGTCGATTCTATGGTTCTCCTCTTTACCGTCAAAGTTTCTTAGCCCCTTCGAACTTGACTTGAAGCCAATGTTGCTAGGCAATCGGCGTGTTTGTTGTTGCTGCGACTAACATGGGTTATGGTTGCATCGGCAAAGTAGTTTAGTAACCTCTCGTGCTTCGATCAGACGGGGCCAGTGTTACTTCTTTCAATGCGTATACTCCATTCATTTGATTCACCGGTAACTTGGAGTCACCTCTTATCTCCGGGCGTGTGACTCCCGCTTGTTTAGCTATTGAAAGCCCTATGAGGAAAGCTTCATATTCTGCGAGTTGTTGGTGCATTCGAAGTCTAACTTGAAGGAGTGTGAAAATACTTCTCGGTTGGAGAGACTAACACCACGCTTGCTCCTCCAAAAGATTCTCGCTAGGGGTAGCGGAGCCGTCAAAATACAAAAGCCACACTTCTTCTGAGAATAGAGATGTTCGGAATTCTCCAGGGGAGTTCTTCATGTAGTCCCGTAGTACCTTCCCCCAGGAAATGCCGCCCGATAAGTCCGCAACTGCTTGACCCTTGATAGCTCTAGGCGATGCGCACGTTATGTCTAGCTCGACATTTGGAGAAGCCATTTTCCCGTCCTCCCCGTCGGACCGGCTTTGAAAGCAAGAACTTTGCGGGATCGGATTTGAGACACGAGTATCACCCCGTTGGATAGCGAGGTAATGCCTAAACTTCGAATGGAATGGATTAAAGCTAAACACGCTTTTTCCGCTCCGGGATATCGGAGTTCAACATCTCTCAATATTCTAGTGAAATAGTATATGGGACGTTCGATTCCCTCGTCGTCTTCCCGAGCGAGTAAAGCCCCTACGGCGGCGTCACCGAAGGCGGTGTAGAGGACCAATGGTTTCCCTTGTACGGGAGATTTCATGACGGTTGGAGATGATAGTATTCGTTGGACTTTCCGAAAAACTTCTGTTGGGTTGCGGTCCAAACAAAGCTGGCTCCCTTCTTGACAAGGGGGTGAATGAGGCGGTAAGTTGGGCTAAACCAGGTATGAAACGTCGAATGTAGTTTACCTTGCCTATGAAACTCTAGAGCTCTTTCACAGTTCGGGAGGCGGCATTGTGAGGATAGCCGAGTCTTGGACGGGTCTACCTTTATTCCTTCTGCGGTCACTTGGAATCCCGAGAAATTTACGGGAGGAGACACCGAAAGCGCATTTTAAAGGATTCATCTTTAACTTGTATTCCCGGCATCTCTCAAATACTTGCCGTAAGACGTTGGTGTGATCAGCTCGAGCCTTTGACTTGACCACAATATCATCCACATAGTCTTCTACTTGTTTATGCATCATGTCGTGGAAGATTGCCGTCATAGCACGTTGGTATGTTGCGCCGGCATTCTTTAAACCGAATGGCATAACGGTATAGTAGAAATTGCCAAGAGGGGTTCGGAAAGCTGTCTTACTTGCATCATGCTCATACATCCTTATTTGATTGTAGCCGCTGTAGCCATCCATAAAGGAAAACATGCCGTGTCCGCTAGTGGCGTCTACTAACATGTCGATGTTAGGCAGGGGAAAGTCGTCCTTGGGGCAGCACTTGTTCAAGTCTCTCGAAATCCACGCAAAGCATCGAATCTGTAGTTTTTCTTTTTTTTACGGGACCACATTGGCTAACCAGTGTCGGATGATGAATGGGTCGATGAAGCCAGCAGCTAGTAGCTTCGAATCTCATTCTTGATTTGTTCTTCTACCTCATGTCCGAATTGCCTCGGAGATTGTTTGATTGGCTTGGATCCGGGCATGACGTGTAAGTGATGGGTGACCAATTTTTCATCTAGACCGGGCATTTCTTCGTATGTCCGGGCGAACACGTCTTGGTATTCCTTGAGTAGTCGAACAAGGCTCAAACGTTAAATCTCGTGGATAGAGTCGAACTGATAGAGACCGGCCTGGGAGATTCATCGATCCCGATGTTAACAATCTCGAGCTCGTCGGTCGTGGAATTGGTTCCGTCTTGTAGCCGTCGCGGGCGTCAATACCTCCTCTTGTATTCCGTCGTCCTTGCGGCATCCAATTGGCGGAGAGACTGGATGGTCTCTCCTGCTAATTGGGCGGCGCCGGGATATTGTCTTCCCCTTCGATCACGGCTTGCCTCGAAAGAGCGCTCCCTTTTGGCGTGAGGATGGGTGAAGATTTCACCGGTTGGAGATGGACGTCTCGGCGGAGAGAGTGTGTCGTGGTGTTTGGCCCGGGGCGATGTAAGTCGGTCTTCCTCCTGGATTGAAGCCCACGTGGGTAGTGGAGTGCACATGATTTTGTCGGACTTTCCCTGCGGAGCATCTTTTGACTCGAACAGCTCCACTCCACATATTGGCGCGTACGGAGACAATGATGCGGGAATACGGACGACCTCCTCATTTAGCACGGTCTTGACTTTGGTGATATGTTGAAGGAATGACCTTGTTGTGGTGAAGCCACGGTCTCCCTAGTATCATGTGGTAGTCCGGCTCCTTTTCTATGACTTCAAACTTTGCTCGTGGTGAACAGGTCCTACCGATAAATTCAAATTGACATACCCGTATGTGCTTGGTTTGATTCCTTGAAGTCCGTCATCGTGGTGGGCTGTCGTACAATCTTGCATGGGCTGACCTTGGCTGTCTTGAGAGTCTTGAGAGTAATTACGTTCGAAGATGCTCTGTGTCGACGAGGGCCCTCCGGAACTCTCGAACCCTTGATGTGTGCGGTAACATGTAGGGCTCGGTTGTGACCTTCCTCTGCCATCATGTCATCTTCCGAGAATGTAACATTATTTATAGATGTTTCCGCTGCAATCGACTCTGGACGAGAAGGAGCAAGGTGTGCGTCCGAGCTATTTTATTGGCCGCAGCAAACGTCTCTGCCCGTTGATCTTTTGAGAGGTGCAAGAGTTCACACAAGTCTTCCACTAGAGACACAGACTTCCGATCTACTGGCCTCTGGTTCGTAGTAAAACTGTTGATCTGAGGGGACTAGTCCCCGGTGTAATGGTCTCGGCACGCTCATTTCCGACGTCATCTTGATGAGGAGGTCAAGTATGCCGTTTACCGCTTCTTTGATCAGCTCCATGTTCCTCGTCTGCGAGTCTCAAGTATCCGAGCCAAGTCGCTCATAGTTGGGATTCCTCTGTTGCGCCAGCGAGATACGCCATTGGGAAGAGGGCATCCTCGTTGGAGGAACTTCGACCGGGATTTGAATTTGTTGAGGAAGTCCTAAGACCAACCATCTCGGAACTTAGCCAAACAGATTGGGTATTGAAGAAATTGATTTCATAAGCAGAGATTAATCTCCCTTTGTGGTCGCCAATTGTTGATGGGTGAAAACTACTCCTATGAGAATTTAGTAATTTGGGGTGTGGATGAGGAATGAATCTAAACCTTCAACAAATGCACTGCGCGGTGAGTGCTTGTAGATTCGAGAGATCAATGCAGTGCAAGTCCGGCCTAAACCAAGAAATGGCCGTTCCAGGACTTGTTTCGGTCACAAAGTGAAGGAGATGGGGTTGATCTTAGGGAGGGAAGCGAAGAAGGTGTTGAGATTGTGAAAGTGTTGGCTTGCTTATGACTTGTGACGAGAAAAGTGAGCAGGCTTACGGTTAATGTAAGGAGGCTCGGATGTTGATTTTAAATAAATGTCCGAACTTGTGTTGTTCTCCGTTATTCCCTGTTGTTGTTTTGGAAATAGGCGGAGACCCTATTTATACAAGTCATTGAGCCTCATTCACGTTTTCGTGGGAAGTGGAGGTAGTGGAATGATGGAGTAGTGGAGTTGTGTGTCGGTAACACACGACCAGTCTTGCCCACTTTTCCGTTCATCTCTAACCGTCCATGACTTCCTAACACGTTCTTGTGATGGGCGCGTTGCAAAATTTGTAAACCGCCAGACCAATACCCCGATATGTATCCCCCGATTTGTGACATGATTGATAAACCGGAATGTGGATCGTGGATCCACGAAAGATAGCATGTAATGCTGAATTGAATAATTGCGTTATTGTAAAGTCGATACTTGTGAAGTACCGTGTGTATTTTATGCAGTGCGCATTACGGTGTGGTACATGGTGATGGGTAATGACTCCTCACTAACCAAATAACTCCTGACGAGGGTTGTATAACCAAGGCTGGTGAGGTCGGACGGACGAGATGATGTTTGAGACACTCATCTGCGGCCGTTGATGAAATTAGGGTTTTTAAAGAGGTGCGCAAGCATCACTCTTTAGCTTGGTCGAAACCAAGCGTGGGAAGGATTTTGGAGAGGACCGACCATACATGCGTGTTGGCGGCATGATGGTGTAGGTGCCTGTATTCCGTTCCCTCATGAATGTGCGATCCGGGCCACTCGATTTGACCGTCAAAGAGGAGTGGTCGAGATTGATTTTGCGATAAGAGTTTGATACCGCAAGAAGCCGCGCGCCATACCCTTTTCCGGCGCGTTTTCCAAGACGACCTAGCTTGGTCGGTCTTGGCCGGTTGGTTTGGCATGTAGACGGTAGGCTGATGTTCACGCCTATGTCTTACCGTCTCATGAAACGTGATCTAAGCCACCCAATTCGTCCGGTGAAGTTGAGTGGTCGAGATCGATTTGCAATTTGGGAGGTGTATCCACGCATGTTTGAGCGGGCGTTTTGGATTGGCCGAGGCATGATATGCCTTGGCCGACCGCATGAGGAGGTAGATGAGCTCACGGTGGTCATCTTTGGTGTGACCGACCCTTGCTCAATCTAATCGTGACCCTCCATTCGTGCGGAGAAGATGGACGCGCGTGATGGCTTGAACCCTAATTTTGGCTTGCAAAGCCGTGCGACCATGCTCTTTCAAAGTGGACGAATTTGTTGTAACCAATCATGGTTGGTTTTGACCGATCTGGTCATGTATGTAGGCGGTCACATGGTGATTGTGTCGACATGCTCCGGGCCCTTTGAGTCTGCATCTACACCTCCATCTATACCTGCGAAGATGGATGGTTGAGGCCGTTTTGCGGCACATGTAATATGCCGCAAACCCTAATTTAGGTTTTCCGCCCATAATGCTTGGTATGGACGGTTTCTTGGCAAGCAAAGGCCAATAGTCGACCATGCGGGGTCGGCCGTGTGTATTCCATACCGCTTGGGGGTGATGGAATTGATGCGGGGTCGTCCAATCATGCTTGTGGAGTTGGATGACTGCGATCGGATCATATCCCAGGACTGATATGGTCGGTCTTGGGATGCTCAATCGGGCTAGTATAACACACCGAGAGGGGCTCAATCGGGCTAGTATAACACACAAGAGAGGGCTCGGGCTAGTATAACACACCGAGAATCGGCTGCATACGGGTATTTCGTACATGATTTCATTATAGTGTTTGGAGGTTCGTGTTACTCGTAAGAGTAACACTACAGTCGTCATGCCACAGCGATAATGATTCATTATAGTGCTTGGAGGTTCGTGTTACTCTGTAAGAGTAACACTCGATCGTCATGCCACACCGATAATGAGTACATCTGAAATACAAGGCCGATATGAAATTCACGGAAGGGATTGTTGCTACATGCTCCAACCTCGGAGGAATTTCATGTATTCACGGAATGGGATTGCTGCTACATGCTCCATTCTTGGCGAATTAAGTGAGGAGTATCCGTCACTTATAAACGGCTTTATCTTTTAAAAGATGTCAGCGCATGATTTTTCTGGTTACTTACAAATTTAACCTTAAACGAAAATCCACCATCAACACTCAGATACCCAAAGGTTGAGAGAGCGTGTCTGGCGTTAGTACATGCAATTCTGAAGTTCAGGCACTATTTTCTATCCAACGAGTTGTGCTCGTTTCCAAAGCCGACCCTATAAAGTTCCTACTATCAAAGCCGACCTTGATAGGAAGACCTGACAAAGTGGTTACTTGAGGATGTACGAATTTGACATAGCATGTACACCGCCTAAAGCAATTAAAGGCCAAGCGATGGCAGACTTGCTCGCTTCTTTTCCGAGGAAGATACAACAATGTTACATGAAGATGTACCTGGTGAGTTTCCAGACATCTTAGTTATCAAAGAAGAGACGTGGCTTTTATACTTTGACGGTTCTGCCACCCCTAGCAATGACACTGGAGGAGCAAGCATAGTACTAGTCTCTCCATCTGGCGAGGTTTTCTCACATTTATTCAATCTGGATTTTCACTGCACCAACAATTCAGCGGAATATGAAGCCTTCTTACTGGGATTGTCTCTGGCTAAGCAAGCAGGGGCAATGCACCTCGAGATAAGGGGAGATTCAAAACTACTGGTCAATCAAATGAATGAAACATACTCCCTTAAAGAAATCACACTTGCTCCATTCAGGACTGAAGCTCAACGACTTTTAACCTACTTCGCTGATGCAACGATTGTCCATATTAGACGATCCAACAATAGGCATGCTGACTGCCTGGCAACTTTCGCTTCGAAGCTGCAATTTGAAGGAGCAGAGAAAACAATCACAGTATAAAGGCGTGTTGTTTCATCCACATGGCTCGCTCAAGTCGAAGATATTCAAGCAGATAATTGGCGAGCACCTATTATTCACGAATTGATCAGTTCTCTTTCAGAAGGGAAAGTCAGTCTCAAGGAATTGAAGAATTATTTCTTACTTCATGGATCGTTATACTATCGAAACTCCGATGGGTCATTAGCACGATGCCTTGGAAATGACGAAGCGGACGAACAACTCAAGCGCATACATGAAGAAACATGCGGACAGACACTGGTGGTAACACTCTACAGAAAGCTTCAAAGAATGGGATACTATTGGCCTTCCATGGAAGCTCAATCAAGAATTCTCGCAAAAAGTCATGTCCCAATTGTCGACGCCTCCTCATCACTTAAAATCTCCGTGACCCATCACACTTGGGGACTGGAGGGAACCTTATATCAAATATCTCGGGACAATGAATTACCGTCGAAAAGAAAGAAACCATCAAACTCATTCAAAGGGCTAAGAGATTTGTCTTTCTTGATGGAATCTTATACAGCAGAAGCTTTGGTGGAAACTTGCTAAGATGCTTAGCCGAGCATGAAATCCCAACGATTTTAAAAGAGATGCATGATGGAGAACATCAAGGAAAAAGGAAATTATTTCTCCAGATTCATGAGAAATATTATTAGCCAACCATGCAAGACGATGCAGCTGCACACGTTCAAAGGTGTCATCAATGCCAAGTCCATGGTAACCTCATTCACACTCCCTGTCTGCCATTGAATTTCGTGAATAGTCCATGGCCTTTCTATAGCCGAGACTGGATATCATTGGGAAAATCAATCCAGCATCTTGAGCGACATGAATACATCATCATTTGCAACCGAGTATTTTACCAAATGGGTTGAAGCTATTCCTCTTCAAGCACCACTGGAGTCACAATTGCAGCCTTCATCAAAGAATACATAATATGCGATTAAGCGTTCCCAAACACATCGTCGCGATAATGGGACTCCTTTTTCCAACAAGCACGTGACAGAATTGCTCGAGGAATACGGCATCAAACAAGTTTTGTCCACGCCGTATTATCCCCAAGGAAACGGACAAGCAAAGAGAGTACCAACAAAACTTTGATCCGGATTCTCGTAGAATAATCCATGATAATCCTCGAACCTGGCATGAACGAGTTACCTATGGCTTTATGGGCTTATCGAACCGCACCAAGGAGTTCGATCGGGACTTCACCATATTCTCTTGTCTATGGGGCCGATGCCATACTGCCGGCAGAAATCAAAATTCCTTCAGCACGGATTGCAATATCCAGCGGAATACGATGAGATGAGGCCGAAGTGTCCAACTCAAGAGTTGCTGAACTAGACATGCTCGAGTCGAAGCGGGCTAAGGTGGAAAAATATATAGAAGCCTACAAACAAAGAATCCCTAGAGCCTACAACAAAATGGTAAGACCTCGAATATTTCAAGTAGGAGATATGGTATTAAAGAATGCAAAGCATATTCAGCAAGACATGTCCGCTCACAAGTTCTCTCCGAAATGGGAAGGACCATATGTAGTCATCAAAGCAGTATCCAGCGGATATTACAAAATCTTAAAGATTGATGGAGGAGTGGAAGGAAATATAATCAATGGTAAATGACTCAAAGCATATTACGTCTAATCTATGGAAAACAATTATCTTTTCACCATTTCATCATTTCAAAGCATTTTCAGAATGTAACTTATGTTCCTCCAAAAGAGCGAGCAAAATGCTCCTTCGTTCATTAAAAATTTCATGAATGAACAAAATTTCCTCATAACATGATCAATTATTCCACCTAACTAGAAACTTAAACCTATTCAAAAAACAACCATTATAAATGCTCACTCAGAGCAAACCATCCAACAGTGGATAATCCCTATAAGAAACTTTGTCAAGTTTCTTCTGAAAGGTCCAGGTCTTTGCCTTCAAATCCTCAACTTCCTTCTCGACCCTGGCTGATTCCAGAGCCAGTATCTTCACCTCCTCCGATAAAGCAGTAGTCATGGAAATCGCATCAGCAGCCTCCGCCGCCTTATGAATCTTGATTATTTCAAGACGACGACGAAGCCATCTCACATTAAATCGCAATATCTCACGTTTGAGATCATCTCATCCCATTTATGAGCTCATGGTTCTTGATATCTCGCAAGTGCATCTGGTTCATTTCCTCAATGATCGGCAAATGACCCGGCCTACCGTGGTTAAAGGGTTGGAAGAAAGCCTTTCCATACTTCTGTAGTGGCAATGTGGCCATACTTCTTCCAGATCTTAGTATACAAAGGCGCGTGACATTTGGGAATGACGAATCCGCCAACTACTTCATTGTCAAGGAAAGTATTGATCAAAGGGGCTTCAAATAAGAGTCCAGTTGTGGGATATTCACGAGCACAAACTTGTCTCCTATCTCCACGGATTCTACTGAGAATCTTCACCGGCCTTGGTCGTTGTTATCTTCAACCTCGACTACGATCCTGGACTTTCCGCTCCTTATTCGTCTGGCATCGACAACAACACGAACATCCGCCTGCGATGAAACGAAGGAGTATTTAATTTCACCGAAATGGCGCACAGTGGAATCTTAAGAGTTATAAGATTACTTACAGATTATCCGGCCTCAACATGAGCCGACCTATACCGGACAGGATCTCTAACAGTTCTCTTGGGCCTCGAAATATGAGAAAAAGCATTCCTTTGATTATCCTGCAATAGAATCGTTTTCTTATGATCAATAATCTTGATCAGACAAAGATGAAAAAGAGATACAACTTACTGAGATGGACGCTGATATTTCACGCTTCGACTGAGGATTATCTTGAGAAGAAATACTACTGCTTGACATATCGACAACAAGGTATGATCAAAAATTCTTTGCACGATGAAACTGACTCAGAATTGGAAGAAATATTTGCGTAGATGATAGACTCAAAGTCTTGAAGATATATATTAGACACGGTGGAGGTTTATCTTCTGCGAATTGTCAATTCAGTTACGAGTTTCACTGAAACCCTGAGTTTCAAAGGTTGATACTGAAGACGTGGAGTAAAATAACGCACTGGGGATTGACAATGACATGGTCAAAGAAAAGCCACGCGGCTTTGTACGTGTCATGTGTCTCTTAACCGTGCTATGCTACTTCTCATAAGACGAAGGTCGTCGAAAGAGATCATGATGGATTTAAGCGCATGGACATTGGTTCATTTTATTGGATCAGAAGGAATCATCATTAGTAAAGTGTTTATTCAAAAGAAAACCTTAAATCTGAAGCAAAAGTCATTCAAATCATCGAAGAAATGTCTACTACGAAGCCTAAAGAACATTCAAATGTTTAAAAAAGGAAAAGAAGATGTAAATAAAGCTACTCGTCGGACTCATCCGAATTTTCAGACTCGTTATCACTATCCTTCTCATTATCCGAGTCATCATAGTTGTCATCACTATCTTCCTCTTCGTCAGAATCAGCAGCGATAGAATTCGGATAAGCTTTAGGATCATCATCTGAGTCTGTGTCCTCTTCCGCTTCAATTTTGGCTTCAATTTGCTTCATGGTCCTCCGGAACTCTCGTTCATATCGATCAGGCTTGATCTTGCGCTCTGGTACCTCCCATGTATCCTCTTCTTGAAGCATCATCATCAGAGTCAGAAGGCCTCCCGTCCAAGAACTAACGTTTTTCATCAGTCCTTTGTATTTTGCTCCGGATTCGATCCTTTTCACGCTGACGAGCCTCTTTTTCATCATCCTCAGCTTTTCTTTTTCCTGAGTTCGGCAAAAGTGACCCTTCGTTCATTCAAGGGTACGCTAGGCTTCGCTCCCTCATTCTGAGTAGCCCTAGCTTTCAATTTCGTTATAGGAGCCTTGGAATCCTCATCAGAAGAGCTAGAAGAAGACGAAGAAGAGGAATACCAATAATCGTAATCTCTGTCGGACATTTTCTGGAATCAGAGGCATAAAAGATTACCAACATGCAAACAGGTCTATTAGCAAAAATGGTAATTCTCAACTCTTACCTTTTACGATTCTACTAGCGATGGTGATTGTAATGCAAGAGTTAACACTTCAAAACTTGCTCGTTTCTTCAAATCTACAAAAAACGAACGAAACTCAGATTTTTTTATAAAATCATGAATATTTCTACTGTGTGAACATTCACTACGGAATTATGAAAACTAAAACATTATTTCGTCATAAATAATTGTTTACTTCTAAGTAATATTACACAACACTCAAGTTTTGACTTTAAAGAAAATAATATATATTTACACTTATATATATATAAGAAAAACGTGATTCAATCACGTAAATAAAAAAATATATATTTTGACGTGAGCAAGGCTCACGAAAATAAATTTGTGGACACTCCACGGTTTTAGCAAAAAAAAAAAAAAAATCTTTTCCTTCGTATTGTCATACGTCTTTGAAACGAAGGTTTATTTCAATTTTGTGAAAACTCACACATTATAAGATAAAGTTTTGATTTACATGAAAGCTCATAAACAAGATTTTATCACTGGACACAAGTTCACATATAAAAAAAAAAAAAATCTCTCCTAAATCAGGGATTATTATTAGTTTTCCAAAACTAACGATCAAACGAACATACGTTTTCAAAAAACAAGGGTTTTTCAATAAAATCCTACTCACATGCATAAATATGGGGTTTTCAACATGATCACTTCATGAAAATCACATAAACTCAGCAACTTTAGTAAAAAAAAAAAAAAAAATCGGTACGTACCTGGTCGGCGCCAGCGGAAGTTGGCCGGACGGTGGCGGCGACGGTTGGCGGTGCTGGGAGCTCCGGCGAATTTCTTCCTCCTCCCTGGCGTGAAGGTGATGAAGGGATCAAAGCACTGGTCGTGGAAAAATAATAAAAAAAGGGGATTAATTCCTTTTATATCAAATCTTATTTCCAAAACCTAATCTCACAAGGATTTCCTTATTGGGCCCGGCCCGAGAATCCTAAAACGACTAAGGTCCCGTCGTCAAAATCAGCGGTTCAACACCAATTTATTCTCATTAAATGATGCTCTATTATGCCACTGGAATCTTCATTCAAGTCGTGGTTTGCTCGCACTATCAAAATCCGGTAAGGTCTTATCTAATGACTGAATTCAATTGCTTATATTGTTTGTGATCGGAAAATCACCATTCAGTGTTGACTGAGGAACATGACTGTCCCTCACTAAGCAGGGGACCTAATGTAGATGGTGGATTTTCGACAAAGGCTAAAATCGTAAACCCATAATTATAAATATTCCTGATCCAGCAATTAGACGAATATTGAGGCTCATGTCTCTTATCGAAAGCATGAAAGCTCATGTCACAAGAATCTACGGCGAGAATATTGTCTCTCGGAGTATATATGGATATGTAGTCTCTCGGGTGAGGCAACGACATATCTCATGAATGCGATCAATTTCAGTAACTACTTATACATAGAATCGAAGGATTAGACGGCTCCTAGACAGCTTGCCTGCTAGTATAGATCAATAACGTCTTCAGGATGTAAAAATGTTTTCCCTGACTATATGAAAGAGATATGACACTTCAACAAGCTCATAACACTAGATTCCTGAATAATTAATGCTCCTAGATGATCGTACTAGTATAGAGCCATTAATTAATTATTCTCAAAATCAATAGATTCATTAATGAATCCCTAGAAAATATTCAATATTTTTATAATATTTCGTTACTTCAATTTATGGTTCTTCCCAGCAGAATTCCATGGGTTAGTAATAAATATTCAATACACGGGCATCTGAGTTACATTCGAGTAAGCCCCGACCAAAATGGTGTAAATGTATTTGACAAATAATGCATTAACAAACACCTGAATGAACAAACAAGTATTTCAAAATACGACGAGACAATGAACCTATGCAAATAGGAAAGAAAATAATAAAATAATAGTCAAGGCGCTAGGGGAGGCGGCTCACCTGCCGGCCCGGTCATCATTTGTGACCAGTCCCACGCCCAAATTCTATATTTTATCCTATTTTATTATTTTTCTTGATCTCATGAAAATCCTTTCATTTGAACAAATATCCTTCGTTTTGAGGAAACTCCTCAGTTTCATGGTGTTTCCTTCACACTAAGGAAATAATAAAATTAGGGAAAATATTGTGGGGCCGTGATTATTGGCCAACCGGCCCCACACCTCATGGTTCCTCATTATTTTATTATTATTTCCCTAATCTCATGAAAACTCCTTAATCTCATGATATTTCCTTGATCCCATGAAAAATAATATAAAATTAGGGAAACCAGTGGGACCGGGCCCAAGCTGGCCGGTCATGCCCTAGATGGCCCCACATGCCCTATTTTATTATTATTATATTTTTTATATTTCCTTAATCCCATGAAATTCCTTGATTTCGTGATGTTTCCTTCAAATTATGAAATTCCTTCAAATTATGGGAAAATACTCAAAAATACATAAAATTAAGGAAACTTGTGGGACCGGGCCCAAGATGGCCGATCATGCCCTAGCCGGTCCCACAAATCCCTTATTTTTTTATTATTATTTTTATATTTCCTTGATTTCATGATATTTCTTTCAAATTATGAAAATTCTTTCAAAATTATGAAAATGCCTTCAAATCATGAAATAATACATAAAATAAGGGAAAACTCATGGGACCTGGCCCTAGCCGGCCAACCATGCTCAAGCCGGTCCCACACGCCCTTATTTTTTTATTATTAATATTTTTGTTTGCTTCATATCATGGAAACTCTTTTGATTTCAACAAAACTCCTTGGTTTCAACAAACTCTTTGGTTTTATCATATTTCCCTAAAATCATGAATATATTATAACAATTAGGGAAAACACCGTGGGATAGGGCTCATTGGACATAGCCAGGTCCCACACTTCATGATTCCCTCATTTTCTATTATTTTCCTTCATCTCATCAAGGTTTTGACGGTTTCAGCAAAAACCCGGATTTCTTCATATTTTCTCAAAATGTTGCTTAAACGTACACCAGAAAATATCAAAATTCTCAGAATTAAGATATGGACACTTTGGTGACGTGAGCATGTTACCTTGACCGACCAAGGTTGGCTCCCTGGCTTGCAATAAGCCGGTCCCACATACTCTCATGATTTGACCTAATTTGCACAATTGCACGTATTAGGTCCAAAACTCTTCCAAACAACTTGAAACTTCATGGAACGATCATCATTGGATCCGTGAACACCCAAGCCAGTTTCATGACCCCTTGTTCGGTTCCTCACATCTTCATAATTAATTAGGTTCTATTACCTAAGGTTCAGACGAATATTATTTTAATAAATGGTTAAACCAGCATTTAATCATCCTTTCATAAAATCAACTGTTCTTCAGGAGACATTAATCCCATGTAGCCGGTCTCTCCTTTACTCCGTGGTTAATTTTCAATAAACCCATCAGTCAATCATCAATTGATCAAATTAGGGTTTTGAGTCCAAGGTTCATAACTCAGATTCAAACGCTAATAATTTTACGTTGATCCCGTGATCAACATTTCATTTATCATACTCGGTTCAATTGCCGGTATCTTATTTGGTCATGCTACCAATAATTCATCGAATGAGCAACATTTGCTCCGGATGAGCAATACTTGCTCAAACCAAGGAATTTGGTTCAACTATCAATATTCAACAATTCATCGAATGAGCAATATTTTCTCATGTTAGCTTATTCACGCATTATATCTATGTCTCAACAGACATGTTCAATTCATGAGTATCGAGAACATTTCCAAATCACGTTCGACTCAACAAAACAAGGACTCATCGTCCCATGAAGTCATGAAGTCAGCAACTGACTAACGAAATACACGTCGCCTTGCGGACTCCACAATCACACTAGACATCAATCGTGTTACATGGGGGATATTAACTAGGGTTTTGGTCCGGAGGTCTCACGGCACGTGTGTTCATACACATGATGAGAATATGAGCAAGTCGTGCAATCAGTTGAAGGAGTTAACAAAGTAGTGGATGGAAAATCAACCAAATCTCGCATGTTGAGCAAACTGGTTTTAACACGATTTCCACTTCCCCATTCTTTGATTCCATCAATGTCACACTTCATGAGATCATGGTGTTTTCAATTCCAAAGAATATAAATAAATCTCTCGAATCATAATTGAAATAAGGACAATCTCACGTCAAGCAGACAACACGAGATTAGCAATCCAACTCTCAACAGAGCAAACTTAATTATTCAGAATTTATCTTATTTTCAGAATACACAACACACCTACAATCTTCGATCACCATTGATCTCACACATTTCTCAGCTTCCCTCCTATAGACCGACCCATCCTCTCTTGTGACCGAATTTACTCTGGAACGACCATTGTCTTGGTTTAGGCCGGAGTACTAAAGATTGATCTCTCGAATTCAAAGCACTCCCTTCTTGCAGTGCATCTGTGTGAGGTTAAGAATTTCGCTCGGTTCAAGGAGTCTCCTCCGTGCAATCATCTCCTCAATTCCGTAAAAACGGTGAATCGTTTTCCCCATCTACAGATTGGCGACCACAAGTGGGAGATTATTCTCTCGGTTGCAGCCTCAAACTTTCATAGGATGGTTGGTCTTAGGGCTAATTCAACTACTCCAAACCCAATCCAGAATCTTTCAAACGGCTATATTCCTCCTTCTAACGCT
The DNA here is from genome assembly GCA_023531295.1 of Papaver armeniacum. Classification (NCBI taxonomy): domain Eukaryota; kingdom Viridiplantae; phylum Streptophyta; class Magnoliopsida; order Ranunculales; family Papaveraceae; genus Papaver; species Papaver armeniacum. The sequence goes on from JAJJWW010012809.1 coordinate 164,526, forward strand.
ATGTCTGACAGCACGAAAAACAGAGAAGTCCCAACTCTAATTGAGTTGGCACGAGTCTTAGAGGTCCACACCAGGAACATGGATCTGATGAAAGATACAATAAATCACGTACTCGATTTCCTTATCAAGCCCGACCTCCGAGTTGGCAGAATCTCCGCTCCAGAAGTCCCAAAGACGGGACTAACTCGCCCCACGGTGACCTTCAAAGCAATAGTTTCACTACTTATGAGAAGTCGGTGGACCAGGAAATTACACAGTTAGTTGAAAACTTGTGTGAACTCCTACACTTTTCCAGGAAGCAGCGATTAGACACGTTCGTTGCACTCAACCACATATCATCTGAGGTACCATTAACTTCCTTATCTCCAATAGAAGAGACGTTCATGATGTCTGAGCATTCGATCTACAACATCACATTTGGATAAGAGGACCGCATGGCGGACGAAGGACACAACCGAGCCCTATACATAACCGGTTTTATCAAGGACTCTGAATTCAAGAGAGCTCTCGTTGATACAGGCGCTTCTACAAATATTATCACCATGAAGACTCTCAAGGTAGCCAAGTTCCCACAAAACAAGATCGTTCGTCATCCCATCTTGATGACAGGTTTTGAAGGAATCCAGATCCATACGTATGGATATACGTACATAAATACGAAGGTGGGGCCTATTCAATCAAAAGCCAAATTCCACGTGATCAAACAAGAACCTCGACTATCACATGATACTCGGACGACCGTGGCTCCATGACAACAAGGTGGTTCCTTCAACATACCATCAATGCATGCAAGCTGTAATCAATAACAAAATTGTTCGTATTGCGGGTTCATCATCTCCTTACGCCCCGGTCTATGACGCTGAATTCCTTGAGTCTCAGAAGAACATCCCCGAACCTCCAAACAAGATTTACAGCGCTCCACTCCCAAATTGGGAGTCCATCGAAAAAGTTACAGACAATCCATCATCTTCAGGCATCAAGTCAGCTAAGTCATCTGCTACACCAATTAAGCGCCGCAAGGATCAGATTTCATCTCAGGGATCCAATTTCATCGCCAGTCGCGATGCGGAGGGGAGAATCATTTACCGACGTAAAGATTAGCAATTAGCGAGGAGAACGACGAAGAGTCTCCCGCCCCTAAAGAATCATGTCGAGTGAATCATCACTCGAACAAGAAGTTCAGGATGCTCCTCGACAACTACAAGACGTCACTGACTCCACTACTGATGATCTCGAAATGATCAACATCGGAACAGAGGATGATCCAAGGCCGATTCTAATCAGATCGGTACCCATCACCGGAGGAACGAACGGTATTAATAGCACTACTGAAAGAGTATCAAGATGTCTTCCCCTGGACGTACGAAGAAATGCCTGGTCTAGATGATAAATTGGTTACTCATCATCTGCACATCACACCTGGCTCCAAAGCTGTCAAACAACCGCCAAGGCAGTTCAGACACGAAGTCGAAGAGCAAATCAAGGTCGAGATTCAGAAACTACTAGCAGCAGGGTTCATCAAACCTATTCAACACCCAACATGGCTGGCGAATGTTGTTCCTGTCAAAAAGAAAAATGGCCAAATCAGATCTTTGTGTTGATTTGGGGAATCTAAACAAATCTTTGTCCAGAAAGATGACTTTCCTCTACCCAACATCGATATACTCGTAGATGCAACCAGCGGTCATGGTATGTTCTCATTCATGGATGGCTACAGTAATTGTGACTCCTTACACCGAAACCTCAAATAATGTTTTGGTTGCTTTTGCTGATGCTGGGTACCTCTAAGACCCACAAAAAGGTCGATATTAAACTGGATACGTGTTTACCATTGAGAGTACAACTATATCATGGAGATCGACCAAGCAAACCCTTGTGGCTACCTCCACGAACCACTCTGAGATCATTGCCCTACATGAGGCGGTTCGTGAGTGTATATGGTTAAAGTCTATCATTACACATATTCGAGGGACATGTGGTTTGAGTTCTACCACTGAAGAGCCAACTTGCATTTATGAAGATAATGCAGCTTGCATCGAACAGATGAAGCAAGGGTACATTAAGGGTGATAATACGAAACATATATCACCAAAGTTCTTTTACAATCAACAACAACAAAGTTTTCTAAACATTCAAGTCAGTAAAGTAAATTCGACGAAAATATGGCAGACTTATTTACTAAGTCATTACCTAAGTTCACATTTGAAAAACATGTGAGAAGTATATGGCTAGAGAAACTGTCCGAACTTCCATGACTACATGTGAAAAGTACATGACTAAAGGAATTGTCTGAATCCCGTGATTGTCCAAGATCCCATAACTGTATTGGACTCAAAAAATTGTCCTATGTCATGGAAAGCATCTAGTGGAATGTTGAACTCTTTTCCTTCACCGGGGTTACTTTTTCCCATAGGGTTTTGTTACTTGGAAAGGTTTTCAATGAGACAACTCCGAGACAAAAAATGAAATCATGGGGATATGTCATCATCAGGTGGAGTATCCAACGATGCAATGATAACGCCAAAACTGTGTTGTACTTATTTTTCTTCACCGAGGTTACTTTTTCCCTCTGGGTTTTGTTACTTGGCAAGGTTTTTAATGAGACAACAAATACTAAAAATACATCTTCAGTTGAGTTTGTTCTTCTCGTTCGGGTTTTCGTGCGAAGTATTTTCTTGACACGGTTTTACAAAGGAGAAAAGTTTTGGCAAACGACGCCATTTTAGAATCTCAATTGTCTTTTTCCTTCGACCAGTTTTCATCGATTGAACGTTTTCTGGCAAGGTTTTGACAAAGAAATAAGTTTGTAACGGTGGTCATCCAAGGGGGAGTGTTGTAGGAATATGTGTGGATAACCACATGTCAAGCACCTCCCTTCTCATTGGACACATGTCATGCACCCCCCTTCTTCTAGACACATGTAATACCACATCACATGCAAGCTAACACATATAATAGCTAGAGTTATCTCTCTCTTGTATTTATATGAGAATAGTTAATGAATGGAATACACCGATTCTCCTTTTCCTCTACTTTTGGTTCTATTATGTTTTTCCTATTTCCAACATACTTAAACTTCTAGAACCTAAAATTACCACAAACTAAAGTTTTTCGTCCCTTTCCATTCATTTATTTAGGATTTTGACTGATCTACAACTTGATTTAGATTTGGAAGGAAAGTCGGCATTGTCGGCATTATGAAGACCATGCCGACTACAAGTGCCGACATCGTTCCATGATGAACACCATCGGCACTGTCGCCATGATGAAGGCCACGTCGATACTCACCATCGGCACTGTCGCCATGATGAAGACCATGCCGACACAACAGTGGTATTGTTGCCATGATGAAGAGCATGCCGGCTGCAACAGTAGGCACTTTCGCATGATGAAGGCAATTAAATTCTAGGGTCTGGTGTTAATAAGGACATATGGTGGTAGCAGGGAGGTATATGTATAAGAAGATGAAGTTGGTGGTTCAAATCCAATCAATCTTTATTGTTTTAGATGAGGATTTCTTGTTTCCAATAACTATATTTAATTGAAAGCCTCAGGATGTTACAGTCTTACAGAGTTCACGATGACAAAAATCTATCAAATTCATCTAATCAACTCTCTGAGAATTTGAAAAGGTGTCTGCAAACCCACAAAAAGAAAAAAAGCAATCGAAAAGGCCATTTTTACCAAACACTTTCTTTTGAAGTTATATATATCCCACTATGGCAATGACAATCCCATGCATTAATCATTTTTTTTTTAATTATGTGTGGAATGTGAGAAATGCAAGCACATCATGAGGACAACTCGTCTTCTTTGCTAAGATGAGTTGAGCCCCATGAAAGTGAGGCGTAGCTTTGAAGCTTCAATTATCATGTGATGGTATAGTTGCATAATGATGGTGCAAGATGAAGCTACTCTCATGTGAGATGACCTGCAAAAGAGAACGATATACTAAAGACACTTTTGAGAATGTTTCTTTTCCCTTTCATATTCATGTATTTATTTGTTTGTACCCTATTACATTTACACCTAAAAAATTCAGCTGCAAGTAGAATTGGGGACCCGAACTTCTTAACCCATAACGAGTCATGGATTAATGATGTATTTTGAAGTTTTTTGTAAAGTGGTAGTAAAGTTCGTTCAACTCGGTCTTGTAAAGGTTTGATTTAAGAAAACACTAAAAACGAAGAAAATATGTTCACAAGGTCGTCACAAATATCGAGAGGTACTAAGACTCGGGATTCCACCAATTCTTATATTCATGTGGTTCATAATAATTCTAGACAGCCATAACTCAAGTAATTGACTCTAATTTATTGCCGAAAGTAGATTTTGAAAGTAGTGATTGTATATCCAAAGCATGAGACATCAAAACACTTAATAAAGCATGACCCATCAATTTAAATCACAATCACTCAATAAAAACCATAAAACAATTAATAATCCATGCAAAAGTCATGAAAGAATTAAATAGAATTACCACACGCGTGAAAAACGGCTTCCTCCGTCATCTCAGTATTGGGGTTTAGCTCCTCATATATTCACGTGCTCAAAATAATTGTTCATAGCTCAAATAGGTGAAAAACAAGAGAAAACTAATAAAACAGACAGTTTGCAACGCTGTAGCGGCGTTACAAACAGCTCTTACAACGGGTGTTGAACTGTTACAGAGAAAAGATGACAAGCTTATGATGTGTGATCTATTACTGTTGAACATCGATACTTCTTTTGGGCTGTTTGAATAAGACTGCCTTTGCGATTGTTCCAAATCGTCCAATGTTCTTGAGCCTTCTCTTCTTCCTGTTCGGTGCGTGTTCTTCTGCAACATCTTTGCAGCCGGAACAGAGCTTTTCTATCACCTCCGTTCGGTCCCCCAACTCCCCGATTCCCATTGCCTATGACTCGTACACCTCTTATATACACCACAGGTCCAATATCTTGCGAATCAATCCTTCCATATCTTCTACGGAAGTCTCGGAAATATTTTCTCTTTTTTCTCTTCTCTTACGCGTCCAGTTTGTTCAACTCTCCTCGTTTAACACAAAATATTCTAAAGATAGTGACAAATCCACTAGAGAAGATATCTCTCATACTTTTCCAAGAATAAACCCGAGATATACCCTTTTCTTCCCTGTTTTAGATAATCACCGAATATAACAGAATTTGTTCCTTTATTTTAGTTCCAAACACGTTATCCTCTCCTGTTAATTATAATCCTACCCTCAAACCCGTGAAATTCTCCATGACAATCTCTCCAAAACAACACAGAAAGCCCGAGAAGAACTCTAGCCCCTGTTTCCTTGTACATGACCATAACTCCCTTCTTTTTTCGAACTGAGACCCATCACCTATCCTGTTTTATCGAAACAGTCTTAGTCCAATCCAAATCCATAAGAATCTCCGCAACAATCTCGTCCCAATTCTTCCCAGAACTCATGCAGACGAACAAAAACTTTTCCCGCCAAAACCGTTCTTTTGAAATGAAAGAGATGGAGTGCCCCTAGTAATTCCGGGGGTGCGGATAGTACTGAGGTGTAAATAGCAATTAGGGTACCCTTATCGTTGAGTACCCCTTAGTAATTGAGATGCCCCTTATCCAAACTGAGAGTCCCAATAGTAAGTTTCCTCCAAGTGCCTTTATCAACTTTTCGAGCCGATTTCTCCACACATGTTTATTTCTCCAAAAACACCTATAAAGACATAAAATACCAAAATAAACACAAAATCGAGTACTAACATTACAGATAATTGAGACTAATATAGACACATAAATGCGTCTATCAAATACCCCCAAACTTATTATTTGCTAGTCCTCGAGCAAATGTAAAATAGAAAATAAAATCCTAACTCTTTGTCGCAGGCTTCTTCGATTTCATTTAGCGTATGCAACAAGCCTTTAAACCCCTAGGTGGCTATTGGCCGAGTTATAGTCTCGGGAGGGCTTACAAGAGATATACCCACAAAACCTTTGCTAAGGACCCTAGCTATCTACGTGAGAACCTTGGAAGGCACTAAAGAATCTCCTTGGTTGGCATACTTATTGACTACAAAGAGGAAGTACCACGTGCAAAATTCCAATTGTTGTACACGAGTTTGCACTCAAGCATACTAAAATTCATATATAAGTGGCTTAAGAGCTCTACTCGAGATAGTTTCGGACATCATAATGGCAGAGTCAACCAATCACATGGATAGATTAAGAAACGGATATATAGAGAAGAACATAGATGGTTTTGATATTGACTAGGTGAACGGTGTTTCTCATATATCGTCCGAAGGCCCTTTGCCAAAATAAACCTATCCTAATGGATCGAGATCTTGGTGCGGACTAATATCAATACACCGGCATATACAAGGGAACCGGTGGTCGATAATCCTAACTCTATGTCAACACAACCGGGCATATACAAGGGTTCCGGTGGTCGACTTTATTGAATTTATTAGGTTTGGTCCGATGGTCCGGGTCTTAATTTCTCTCTTTTTTTTTCTTTTTTCATAATATTTTTTTCTTTTTCTTTTTCACTTTTTTTTTTCACTTTTTTTTTCACTTTTTTTTTGGTATCTCAATCACTCTATTTCACCCTAACAGTGGTAACAACTTGAATCGTGAGCCCCACCTAATCACTTAGAGAAACATATTTTAAAGAAAACAAATAAAAACAGAAGTGAAAAGGATTCAACGAGATATGGCGAAACTACCATGTTTTTTCTTTAATTCTAACACCTGAGCTATGTGCTTTTATGAATAGACTCTTTAGATGTTTCCATATAATCAGATTGGTTCCTCAACTACTACAACCAAGACGCTTCCATCTACTTAGATTGGTTAGTGCCATCCTTAATAAGCATAAATTTCTAGGCTCTGGAGTTTAACAATGCAACTAAAATGTTTCTCCCATACACCCAAACTTAAATCTAACATTGTCCTCAATGTTCTAAATATAAAATTAAAAGCATGAACAAGGAGAAACTGTTACCATTTGAAGTAAAAGAGTTAAGGAAAGATATTACCGTGTCGCATGAATATTGGGTTACCTCCCAAGAAGTGCTCAGTTTAAAGTCTTTAGCCAGACTAAGAAAGGATTAGTCACCTCATAAAATCATAAAGTAATAGCCGAAATATCCGTGGTTCATCAAAACCAAATAGAGCTATCACAACTAAAAGGAATCGCAACATGCCAATAAATAAAGCACACCCTTGTCTAGTTTCTGTTTTAAGACAACTACATCTAGCCGTGGTTCAAAGTTCGAGCTCTATAACTGGAATTCGAGATAAAATATTTTCATGTCTTTGGAATTCGTCAAAGCTAAGATCCGGTTGTGTTGTAAAGTCTGTAAAAACTCAAATAAGAACTTAGAAGCACATAATAATAACCTGAATAAATGCGGATCCTTAAAGTCAATCAGTTTTGACTCACACAATTGACCACGATAAAACTGGTGGTCAATCATAAGAAAATGTGTCGATACTAATTTCCTAAAGTACTTAGGGTTAGTCTCAAAACTTAATAATTGACACATCTGAAACTTATATGTTCCCACAATTGGTTGAAAAATATTTGGTGGTAAAACAAAGTCAATCTGGGTATCATAGCCTGAATAAACCACATCAACCAGAGGATGGGTTTCTAATAACTGAACTTCCTTATGGACATCACTAGGTTCAGGAAAACGTGTATGAATATAATCTTTTAAAATGGTTGAGGCACATATGTCAAGTCCCAAGTAAGGGACCTTTCTAAGAGTTAAAGCACATGGAGAATGATAATCACCCCCAAACTTAGGGTTTTCGGTGTCTCTAGAAAGAATAGTCACAACTTCCCTAATTTCAAGGTCATCTGATTCCTGAAAATGGTCAATTGATTCTTCTAAGTCAGGTACATCCTCACTCATCTTGACGAGTTCATTTTATTTGTCTAAGACTAATGTTTCTAAATCGCTAGACTCTAAAACAATATTCTCAGAAGAAACTCGTTCCTCTAAACCATTATTAGCTTCGTAATCAAAAGGAAATACTACATCGTCTAAAACGGGGGTATCTCCTGTCAAATCCTCGTCCTTTTGAATAGGTGAATAATCATTAAAATTATTTGGATTTGAACTAGAAATAACATTATCATTATAAAGCTCAATTGGAGTGGAAAATTCCTGATCACTATGCCTACGTATTTCAAATTCTTCATCAACACTATTCTCATCATAATCATCATTATAATAACATGAAAATGGTTGAATCTCATCTAAAGTAGTGTTACCAATTCTATCCTTGTCATCTTGATTATGCAAATAACTATCTTCATTTTAAAGGGTACTATTGGAAACACTGTATTGGAAATTAAGATTATTCGAGCTAATTTTTCTACAATCCTATTTGTACTCTCAATATATTGCTTAAGAGTCTCTTCTAGAGACATCTTTGTTGACTGCTCTTCTGAAAGAATGTTACAGCTTTTTTCCACAAATAAGGTATAACTCTTGAGAGCCTCTTCTAGAGAAATAGAGGGATTGTTTTGCTCGTATGACTGGTGGGTGTGTGAATAGTAATTAGGCTCACTCTGGTATGAACCATAACCTCCAAAAGTTTGATGTTCCCAACCACTATTCACACTATGGTCAAAGTAATGTCCATTTTGAAAATCAGATGGATATTCGTTGTATTGGATATTGTAATACCGGTTCGACATTCTATTGCAGGGGTGTAAGTTGTCACACAAAATAAAACCCACTTTGTTAGGGGATTCGTGGGTGGATAGAGTCTTACCTCCCGTACTGGACGGGCGATGAACCGTGAAGTCGACTCGGGCACCGACTCTATGTCGTGTACGAACTCCGAGGGCCGAGACAAGATCGTGAATCGTAGTCCTTCCCTGCAAACAGTTTATATTTAATTTCAACCCTTCCTTAAGGTTTTAAAAATAATGTCCAGTCCCCAAAAAAATAAAATAAAAAAAATAAAGTCCAAAAAAGAGTACAAAAAGAAAAAGAAAAATTACAAAAAAATCAACCCTATTTACAGTTTCTAAAAATAAAACAAAATACCTATATACAAAATCTTCTTCTTCACTCCTTTTGAATTCCTCTTTTCTTTCCTTCTTTGGAAGATGCTTTCCTTTTATAGCACTTTTTATTTCCTTGTAGCTTCGCTCCAAATCTGAAAAGAATCGAAAAATACCAAAAGGCGTAAAAGAGAACAAAAAATAAAAATAGAAATAACTCTAAAACCTAAAACCTAAATACAAGTCCGCGTCGGCGGCGCTAAAAATTGATGTATTTTGAAGTTGTTTGTAAAGTGGTAGTAAAGTTTTTTCAACTCGGTCTTGTAAAGGTTTGATTTAAGAAAACACTAAAAACAAAGAAAATATATTCACAAGGTTGTCACAAATATCGAGAGGTACTAAGACTCGGGATTCCACCAATTCTTATACTCATGTGGTTCAACTAATAATTCTAGACATCCATAGCTCAAGTAATTGACTCTAATTTATTGCCGAAAGTAGATTTTGAAAGTAGTGATTGTATATCTAAACCATGAGACATCAAAACACTTAAGAAAGCATGACCCATCAATTGAAATCACAATCACTCAATAAAAACCATAAAACAATTAATAATCCATGCAAAAGTCATGAAAGAATTAAATAGAATTGCCACATCGTGTGAAAAATGGCTTCCTCCGTCATCTCAAAGATTGGGGTTTAGCTCTCATATTATTCATGTGCTCAAAATAATTGTTCATAGCTCAAATAGGTGAAAACAAGAGAAAACTAATAAAGGCAGGTTTGCAACGTAGAAGGGCAAGCATAAACAGCTCTCTCTTACAACGGGTGTTGAACCGTTCACGGAGAAAAGATGACAAGCTTATGATGTGTGATCTATTATCGTTGAATGTCTATACTTCTTTTGGGCTGTTTGAATAAGACCGCCTCGCGATCGTTCTCGTCTATCCAATGTTCTTCAACTTCCTTCTTCCTGCTGGTGCGTGTTCTTCCTGCAACTTCTTTGCAGCGAACCAGAGCTTTTCTATCACCTCCGTTCGGTCCCCCAACTCCCGATTCCCCTTGCCTATGACTCGTACACCTCTTATATACACCACAGGTCCAATATCTTGCGAATCAATCCTTCCATATCTTCGGCCAGAAGTCTCGGAAATATTTTCTCTTTTTTTTTCTCTTCTCTTACGCGTCCAGTTTGTTCAACTCTCCCTGTTTAACACAAAATCTTCTAAAGATAGTGACAAATCCACTAGAGAAGATATTCTCTCATACTTTTCCAAGAATAAACCCGAGATATACCCTTTTCTTCCCTGTTTTAGATAATCACCGAATATAACAGAATTTTTTCCTTTATTTTAGTTCCAAACACGTCATCCTCTCCTGTTAATTATAATCCTACCCTCAAACCCGTGAAATTCTCCATGATAATCTCTCCAAACAACACAGAAGGCCCGAGAAGAACTCTAGCCCCTGTTTCCTTGTACATGACCATAACTCCCTTATTTTTTCGAACTGAGACCCATCACCTATCCTGTTTTATCGAAACAGTCTTAGTCCAATCCAAATCCATAAGAATCTCCGCAACAATCTCGTCCCAATTCTTCCCGTAACTCATGCATTTAACAAAAACTTTTCCCCGCCAAAACCGATTTCTTTTGAAATGAAAGAGATGGAGTGCCTCTAGTAATTCTTGGGAGTGCGAGATAGTATCGAGGTGTAAATAGCAATTAGGTACCCCTTATCAGTGGAGTACCCTTAGTAATTGAGATGCCCCTTATCCAAACCGAGAGTCCGAATAGTAAGTTTCCTCCAAGTGCCTTTATCAACTTTTCGAGCCGATTTCTCCACACATGTTTATTTCTCCAAAAGCACCTATAAAGACATAAAATACCAAAATAAACACAAAATCGAGTACTAACATTACAGATAATTGAGACTAATATAGACACATAAATGTGTCTATCAATTAAGAGGGGGCAATGTTTGTACCATATTACATTTACACCTAAAAAATGGGCTTACTTAGGCCTAAAATGCTCTTTTTAGCTAAGCATGGTTCATTGGGCCTAAGCATTCTTCCTTTATAAGCCTAGTATAGCTAACTAGGCTTCACAAACACCTTACATAGGAGCCCATTAGGGGTGTGCAACGGACGGACGGTTGCGGATTAGGGGTCACCCGTAACCAAACCGTCAAAATTGTGGATTTGGAAAATTGAACCGTAACCGGCCCAATCACCTGCAGATTTGACCTTTGCGGATCAGCGGATTGTATGGACCGGATGCGGATTAACCGCGGATTTAGTAAAAAAATAAAAAGAAGAAGAAGAAAGAAAGTAAGTAAAACATTGCAGTAGTAGTACTTGCAATGATATTACTAACAGATGCATCCGAAATTGGTTGCAACCCTACAAGTGCATCTTCAGTCGAATTACTAATGTTAATTTTCATGAATTTTCTTATCATAAAGAAGAAGAACAACTGTGAAATGAAAATGAAAATCATTTAAGAAAGTGGTTTGGCAGAGAACCCGAGAGACTAAGGTAGTTAAGAGGTGAAGGTATCTCAATGGTTGATAATGGAGAGAAACTTCCAATGAGTTTATTATTACCGAAATGAGACTCATTAAAGAAATTGTTCCGAGAAACACTTCGCAAATGAAACTATAAAGATATTTAGGAAAATCAAAAACAAATTTTAATTAATCGACATTTCGTGTTTTGCCACCGTGGTTAACTAACCATACTATTTGTCTCATATATTACGGTGCGGATAAATCCATGGATTTACAAAACCAACCGCAACCAAACCGCTAAACCTCGCGGATTTGAGAATTCATCCGCGGACTGCCCATAGACTCTTGCGGATTGGTTTTCACCCGCAATTTTGCAGACGGTTGCGGATGAAATCCGCGGTTCCGGATTATATGCACACCCCTAGAGCCCATGTGCATAAGTTCAAATAAAGAAATAAGGACACCCATCACCAACGCCGTGTCGATCACACTTCGTAATCGAGTGACACATCAGCATGCCACATCGTAATAATGGACAACCAACAAGCGACACATCAAAGAAATCATCGGTGGCTACCACGTCGGCCAAGATGCCATGTCGGCAGAAAAAGAACCCACCAAAGGTTTCGCACGTCGATCATCCACCCACCAGTGGCTTCCACGTCAGCATCAGCAACCCACCAGAAGATTTCGTTGGCCGGCGGCAATACCAAGTTTCGTCCGACATCGATCTCATACTTCTCGGTACATCAATCTTTGATGCGACTGGATATTTACACCCCTCCTCTGTTCAACTGATGAATGTTTCCACCCCGAGCCGAGCCAAGCCATGATGAGCCAAGCTAGCCGAGTTGCAAGCTATTCAAGCCATTAGCTCAGCATTTTTCAGCCCCATTCAGTTGGCCTTATGGATTTGTGCGCCCATGAGGGCTTAAGCAAGCTTTTTTTACTTCTTGGGCTTGGCATTTCACACTATTTCGTGGGCTTGGTCTCTTTTATTCATTTTTGCTTAACTAGTTCCCTAGACATAGTAGAAGTTCGGAAACTTCTAAGAGGCATGCAAGGGCTATTCAATGACAGTCATGACAGGAGGCATGCAAGGGCCAGTTATTGGAGGAGTCATGCAGGTCCAGTTATTGGAGGATGCATGCATGGAAAATAAAAGCAATTTATGCTAGGAGGCATGCATGGCATGTGAAGACGTTTCACTTGAGTAAAACGGAAATTCGCACCATATAAATACAAAGGGGTTCACAACCCCAAAAGGTAAGCAATCTTCCACACAAAATCTCCAGTGAAAAACTCTGTCTAACTTTAGCATCAGAGGGTTTTTTGCAGGCACCCCCCCTATACTGTTCAATTGGAGATTAAAGCAGCGAATCGATATGCAACAAAATTATCATCAAATTCGTGTTTGGGGTAGAAGCAATTTTACCATACAAACATTAGCGCCGACCAAGGGTTTCGAGAAAAGATAATCGTGTTTTACCAAATCAAGTTATGGCAATAATCAAACAGACCAGCGCAAGGGTCGATTCTCGTAGCGATTCTCAACCCCAGCAAGGAGACGCAAAGTCGAAAGGCAAGAAATTGAGGTTCAATCAGCCCCAGCAGCACTCCACCGGAAATGTAGGGTCAAGATCGTGCTCATGACAGAGCCTTAGATCGTGATCGAGATCGATATCATGCTCATAACGCATCCTGGATCATGGACGAGATCGAGATCGTTTTAAGATGATGTAACTCCATATCGAATCGGAGAAGGGAAAAACAACTAGTGATCGATAACGAAGGAATGGATATTGATGGGAAAACCCACAAGTTCGAGAAAACATAGGGCATGTGTTCGGCAGTCTTTGGGTCAGAGGAACGACGATCGACGGGACTGCAAGATGGCCGCACTACGACTCCTAAGAGGTAGAGGAAGAATTGTTACTCAATCGATCGAACGAGTTCGAAAGGAGAACGCTCTCCCGAGATTAGAACATGAAAACCAGCCTAGAACTAGGTCTCGTAATCAACAACCATAGGGGTAGGTCTGTATGGCAGCGCCTTGGAAATCGAGTTAGCCCGCAAGCTGCATACCGAAACAGAGAATTGATCGATTTTGATCGGCCACATAAAAATCTGTTGGTCACTGGAGATCTACCTAAACTAAGGTCCAGATGACTGGCATGACGAGCAGGACCGGCCAGCCGCAACTCAGCAGAAGTGCGGCCAGACTTTACCACCCATTTCAAAACGTCTCTTTAGAATGACGAAGATGAGGTTCGAGATCGACACGATGAGAGAAAATTTTCGCACGATTACTATGCTCGTTCGGAGCAAGGCATAGATGGAAGAGAGCTCACAGACTCGAAGGAAAAAATGAGATCTACATCTCGTATTCCAGAGGACCGAGATTATGAGCAGGAAGATAGTTCCTCAGATGGCGACATAGACGCAATAACAGAAGATCGCCTTTGCAAGATGATCGAGAAAGTAATGTCGAAAAAGTAGTCCAAAGAAGAAAGAATAGACAGGTTGCATCGAGCCGCAGGAGCTCCTTTCAAACTGAATATGAGAGAATTCCGGCTGCCAATGAATTTTCAAGTTCCAAAGCGCCGAGTCGATGAGAAATCGATGATCCAGATCAACATGTTTTACACTATGAAACCGCCATGACTACGTGGCGGTTCGGTGATGAGTTGATGTGCAAAGTATTTCCACAGTCACTGGCTGGTGGAGCAATAAAGTGGTTCAATCAGCTCCCAGCACAGTTGATTGGTACTTACGATGAGCTGATTGGATAATTCTATTCTTACTACAAGTACAACATACGTGATCGGAAGGGATGCCATGCATTGTTCCTTCTAGTAGTCCGAAGGATGAAAGCATCGGAGACGCCTTTACTCTGGCTACTTCGAGCAAGAATGGTCGATGTGGATCTTGGCAATGACCAAGTCGTCATCGAATCTTACAAGCAAGCATACCAGACGATCAAAGAGGCGTACTGGTTCCTTGGTCAAGAGACCATCAAAGACTGTGGAAGAACTGTATGATCGAGCGGAAGAATATGCTCGAGTAGAGGATGATTCCAAAGCCCGAGAGACGAGAGATGTTAACATATCATCCAATCATCCAAATGATATGAAGAAAGACAAGTCAAAGAACTGTTCGAGCAGACAGCACAACGATTGAGGTGAAGTCTGAGAGAAGAACCAAGGAGAACGAATGGAAACTGGATATCAGAAATATCATGATATGAAACTGACACCGTTGAACATACATCTTACGAGAGTTGTACAAGAAAATAAGAAAGGATTTGAGCCCCCCTCGTCCTTTTCCAGTAGAGACACGTGATAAACATGATAGGAGCAAATCCGCAAGTTCCATAAAGACCAGGTCACAAGACCGAGAATTGCCGCTTTCTTTGGATCGAGGTCCAAATAATGATAGACTCGGAAAGCTACAAGAGTACGTGAAAAGGATTTTGGGAAAGGTCCCGGACAGTTTGGCACAACACATGTGATTAACGCACATGTGATTAACGCTATCATGCCAGGATCCATTCAATGACCAGACGGGCATGGGAAGATGAAACCAGGAGAAAACTCACATGCGGTTAAAAGAATGGTACTTGACAAATCATATCGATTTTGTTAGTGAAAATGGAGAAGAAATTGGGAGCATGGATGCACAAAGATCGAGTTCTCTCAAGCGGACATGATAGGTGTATATGCTCCACACAATGATGATATCGTTATAACTCGCTTGGATTGGCATGTTTCGTGTACACTGGATTATATTGGATACGAGGAAGCCGTGAGCGTCTTGTTTTCTGGGAGCTTATTCCTCTATGAATCTCACACATGACTTGATCGAGGAGAATGAAAATCAATTATCGGTTTCATGGCGAAGTTGCAAAGGCGATTGGAAAAGTGAAGATACTATAACAAGTGGCTGAAAAGTCATTTTAGGCACTTTCCGTTGCTTGATTGTCGAGCCCCCTACGGTCGGACGATTATAGGACGAGACTAGCTGCATGAGATCGGTGCAGTCACATCATCATATCATCAATGTTTGAAGTTTATTGCCCTTTTTGAAGGAATCGTGAAAGTTAGGAGTGACCAGATGGCCGCCCACAAGTGTCACGAGTGCTATGGATGAGTAAAAGAAGTCGTTAGTTAGCGGGAAACCAAATCATGCGAGTCGAGCAGAAATAATAATTACGTAATACTCCCTCCAAAATCATATATGGGAGAGGCCTTGGTGAACCCCAATAGTTGAGAATCGATCGAGGTTCAGATTGGAGATGAGAAGCACAAAACAACGTTCGTAGGGGCAGATCTGCCTGCACACGAACGTGATGGTTTGATTACATTGCTAAGGGCAAACGCCGACGTTTTCGCATGGATTTTTGCTGAGACGCCTAGGATAGATCTGAATATAGCTTTCCACATGCTAAATATCGATGAGAAATTCCATCCAGTTCGTCAGAAATTAAGAATATGGCGCAAAGCAAAAAAGATGGTGTTACTGCAGAAGTCGAAAAGCTATTGGAAGCAGGCTTTATTCGACCAGTGCAATATCCTCGCTGGCTGTCAAATGTCGTACCCGTTCCAAAGAAGAAAGGTAAAATTAATCCAGATCGATTTTACCGATTTGAATAAAAAGCATGTCAGAGTGATCCAGTATTTCGCGTATCGCTGGATAAGATATTTGGTGGATGCAACCTCAGGGTACAGAAGACTGTCATTCATGGACGATTTTTTGGGTATAACCAAATACCTTTGTTCGTGGAAGATCAATAGCATACTGCGTTGTGACTGACAGAGGAGTTTACTGTTACACTGTAATGTCGTTCGGGATAAAGAACACATGGGCGACCTACCAGCATCTGGTAGACCATATGTTCAAGGATCTGATTGGGAAGACGATGAAAGTATATCGACGATATGGTAGTGAAATCTGAGCAAAAGGAGTCGCATTTTTTGATCTGCAGAAGACGTTTGATATCTTGAGGCAATATCGAATGAAAATCAACTAAACAAAATGTTCGTTCTGCTATCCTCGGGAAAGTTCCTTGATACTCGATGACGTTACGAGGAATCGAAAGCTTAATCCGAGCAAATCGTAGCCATCAGAGAGATGCCATCCCTAAGAACGAAAAGGAGGTTCAGAAGCTAGCAGGACGATTAACAGCTTTAAATCATTTTATTTCACGCTCTTCGGATCGATTCAAACCATTCTTTGATGTGTTGAAAAAGCTGGAATTTTGGTTGGACGTATGAGTGCGAAAAAGCTTTCGATGAGATCAAACGGTATTTGTCAACTCCTCCGGTTTTGTGAGTCCAAAAACTGGACAACCTATCGGAGTTTATTTGGCTGCAACAGAGAACGCGGTAAGTGCAGTGCTATTTGTTACAGATCCACATGAAAAGCCTGTTTACTTCGTCAGTAAATCTCTGACGGGGGCGGAAACAAGGTACAATAAAATTGAGAAGATAGCGCTTGCAGTTTTGTATGCCTCTCATCGCCTCAAGCCTTATTTCCAAGGCAGGCAGATCGTAGTCTACTCGGAATACCCGCTGAAGAGAATCCTGGAGCGTGCTAATGATTCCAGCCGACTATCCATATGGTCAAATTTTCCGGGGGCGTATGAGATCAAGTACGAAACCAAAACTGTAGAGAAGGGACACGCCCTGGCTGCACTTCTAGCATATTTTACTGTGGACGATATAGAAACGGTTGCTGGAGAAGAAGAGGAGTTGTTCAAACCTATAGAGTCATCCACTGATCAGACTGGGGGCGAATCCGCAATGGAGGTTGATACACCTGAACCATTATGGACCGTATTTAATGATGGGTCATAAAATGTTGGTGGAGCAGGAGTTGGATGTGTCATCCTTACTCCCGAAGGTTCGAGGATCTAGAAAGCAACCAGATTGGGTTTTCAAGCATCAAACAATGAAGCTGAATATGGAGCAGCAATTATTAGCTTAAAGGTTGTCAACAGTTAGATGCGAAGAACGTGAAGCTGGTAACTGATTCCATGCTAGTAGTTAACCAGTTTCTGGGACCTACAGAGCCAAGAAAGAAAGGATGGCCTTATATTTAGATCATATGAGAGAGCTGGCAAATGAGTTCGACCAGTTCTCTATTGGGCAACGACCGCGGTTGGAAAACAGTACGCAGATGCTTTAGCATACCTTTCTTTCGCAAATAAACCGTGCGCCTAGTTTCGTTGTAGTGGATTTCAAGAGTTACCTAGCATCTCCGACATCCACTTTGTTCGGCTTTTTCGAACACGCTGAGTGGGGGCGAGAGGGTAACTACATCAGCACAGGAGATACCGAGAACGTTGACGGCAATATGGATGTTGACAGTCCAGTAATATATGATTCAAGCAATCTCTGAAAACATTTCAGGATCGACGTCAACCTTATGTTCGGTATTTGAAAACCAGTGAACTCCCAGAAGATTAGCATCTCGCTTCAAAAGTGAAGAAGAATGCTTGGAGATATTCAATGATTGAGGGACAGCTGTACCGCAAACCCGTAGCTTTGGAGCTATTTTGCGGTGCATATCAGCAGAAGAAGAGCAACAGATATTGGCGGAGGCTCATGAAGAAATATGTGGCAACCATTCTGGAGGGCGCAGTCTCGCGCACATGATACCTGCCCAGGGATACTTCTGGCCATACATGCAGAAAGATGCTAAATAATATGCACAGAAATGCGTGTCATGCCAAGAGCATGCTCCAGTTCCTAAAGGTTCGCCAACGAATTGCATCCAGTTTTTAGTCCCTGAACATTCTCTATGTGGGGACTAGACATCGTTGGACCACTTCCCAAAGCTCCAGGAGGCGTTAAATTCGTATTAGCCGCTGCGATTATTTCCCCAAGTGGGTCGAAGAAGTGGCACTTTGGTACACGTTACCGGACATGATGTGAAAAGATTCATATGGGAGAATATCGTCTGCAGATTTGGAATCCCAGACGTGATAGTATCAGACAATGGGAAGCAGTTCGATTCTGGGGTGATCAAAGACTTTTGCAAGAACTGAATATTCGCCACAATTTCTCATCTCCTTAATATGCTCGAGCAATGGGCGGTGAAGCGACCAATCGCGTTATCATGGACAATCTCAAGAATAGGCTAGAGAAGGCGAAGGGAAAATAGACGGAAGAATTCCACGGAGTCTTATGGTCCTATCGAACAACCCCAAAAGATCCACTGGATTTTCATCATTTACAGTGGCTTATGGGACAGAGGCAGTCATACCCACCGAGGTACATCTCAAGACTACCAAAACTCGTGCTGTCAAATCTGGGAAAAATGATAGCATACTGGCTTTGGATAAAGAGTTCCTGGAAGGACAAAGAGAAAATGGCCTTACAGCAGTTGGTCCGATACCAGCAGGCAATTAAGCTGATCTATGATCGTAAAGTCAGAGAACGGTCATTCAAACCATGGGAATATGTCTTGAAGAAAACCTGAGCAGCCACAATGGAACCAAAGCGTGGAAAGCTCCGAGCAAACTAGGAAGGTCCGTACATAGTGGACAGACCCAAACATCTCGAGGTTCCTACTACCTAAGGAACCTCGATGGAACTCAAGATTCAAAACCATGGAAGCCATGGAATTCGTTCCACTTAAAGAAGTTTTATCATTAGGAGTAGTTTCAAATCTGTTATCTTTTGCACTCTTTTTCCTTTATGATGGTTTTATCCCTTTGGGTTTTCCACGCAAAGGTTTTAACGAGGGGTTGTTGTTGAACAAAAAGAGGGTATTTATCTTGTTATTTCTATCAGAAATTTCATTCAACATTATTTTGGTATTCCACACTTTATCAAAATTGTCCATGTTTAATTAAAAAGCTGCTACGGACGTTCAAATCCGCAGTTATTCCTAAATGGAAAACAGTACAGTTCAAGTCTACTGTTAGCAACGTCTCTGATACCTCGCAAATAGGGTGAATGTACAGTTCGAACATTTTTACCCTATTCCAACTGTATCCCCATCATATGGGACATCAACAAATGTGGCGAACATTTTCACTGTCCTGCATGTGAAAATGTATACATCACAACTCTGCGCGCATCTTGAATAGTAGGATTGGCCCCTGCTGGCGAATTCAAGATAGCAGAAAAACTCAACTTTTCATTCCATGCGCGAGCAAAATGCAGCAGGGAAGTGCACCCTTGCGCAAGCATTGAGAAGCATGACACATAACATACTGGGGGCGAGTCGTATGTCACCTCAACCATTTGAGGGCGAGATATATAACACTCCAGCGCAATCATTACATTCTTGGGGGCGAGTTGCATAACACTCCGAACAACGCGCTTGGGGGAGAGTTATGCAACACTACAGAATGAAACAACTTCAGTTACCAGTAGAATTGGGGAACCCAAACTTCTAACCCATAATGAGTCATGGATTAAGGAGGCATTTGTTTGTACCCTATTACATTTACACCTAAAATGGGATTACTTAGGCCTAAAATGTTTGCTCTTATTAGCTAAGCATGGTTCATTGGGCCTAAGCATTTTTCCTTTATAAGCCTAGTATAGCTAACTAGGCCTCACAAACACCTTACATAGGAGCCCATGTGCATATGTTCAAATCAAGCAAGGAGACCCATCACCAACGCCACGTCCACTGTCATGTCAACACTAAGTGACACATCAACATGCCACATCAGTAATAATGGCCAACCAACAAGCGACACATCAGCAACCCACCAGTGGATGCTACGTCAGCAAGATGCCACGACAACATCAGCAACCCACCAGTGGCTGCCACGTCAGCATCAACAACTCATCAGAAGATTTCGTTGGCCGGCGGCCAAGACCGGCGACAAAGGCCGGCGGCCAAGCCGGAGGCAATACCAAGTTTCGTCCGACAAGGATCTCATACTTCACTGTACATCAAGCTTTGATGCAACTGGATATTTACACCCTCCTCTGTTCAGGCGATGAATGTTTCCACCCGAGCCGAGCAAGCCATGCCGAGCCAAGCTAGACGAGTTGCAAGCTAGTCAAGACATTAGCTCGGTATTTTTCAGCCCCATTCAGTTGGCCTTGGATTTGTGCGCCCATGAGGGCTTAAGAAAGCTTTTTACTTCTTGGGCTTGGCATTTCACACTATTTCGTGGGCTTGGTCTCTTTTATCCATTTTTGCCTAAATAGTTCCCTAGCCATAGTGGAAGTTCTGGAAACTTCTAAGAGACATGCAAGGGCTATTCAATGACAGTCATGACAAGAGGCATGCAAGGGCCAGTTATTGGAGGAGTCATGCTTATTGGAGGAGGCATGCAGGGAAAATAAAAGCAATTTATGCCAGGAGGCATGCAGGGCATGTGAAGACGTTTCACTTGAGTAAAACGGAAATTCGCACCATATAAATACAGGGGTTCACAACCCCAAAAGGTAAGAAATCTTCCACACAAAATCTCCTGTGAAAAACTCTGTCTAACTTTAGCATCGGAGGGTTTTTTACAGGTACCCCTATACTGTTCAATTGGAGAATAAAGCAGCGGATCGATCTGCAACAAAATTATCATCAAATTCGTGTTTGGGGTAGAAACCATTTTACCATACAAACATTATTCTTGCAATTTTTTTTTTTTTTTTTTTTTTTTGCTCTGTATTTGGAACATCTTCTACAACCCAGTTGGAAAAGATCTAGGTTCCATCTAAGTTTATCATCTGCTAGGTGAACCGGAGATGATTTCATCATATATATCGATGCCGGAATTTGCCGCTATACTCGAAAATTTTATTACAATGCCGGTATGCTCGACAAATAAAAATCAATACCGGAAGAACATGAGAAAAAAAATTAAATTCTGGCCAATTTATAAAACTTGTCGGCGTTGTTTTGTTCACCATCGTACAATGTCGGCGATATAGACAATCTAATGAAGATGAATCAACATACTGATTTTTTGATTGTGGTGTGATTTTTGGGTTGGTTTCCGAAAGATCAAGGGTTTTAACAACGTAATTTATTAGATGACATTTTTTTTGTTTGTCTTCGCCTTTCAGTGGTAGAATGAAATGAATGATTATGATGCAATTGTGTTTAAGCGCTAAAAAATGAAGTTGACTTAAAGAAATGTAATTGTTTAAGCACTAAAAGAAATGTTCTTGGGACCTGACGTTCCAGAATGGAATGAGAAGATATAGAGGATGGAAAATTAGAGGAAGAAGTATAAGGAAATCGTAAGGAAGAGTCCTCTCTATGTTGAAATGAGGTCATCTTTTTTCTCAGTTTTGGTTTGGGTGGTGGTATTTTAATGTTCTCTTATCTAGTTTCATGTTTAATATGCATGTTAAGACTATGATGTGTCTGGAATTTCAGTATCAGTCAACCAAGTTTTCTGTTTAAACTTCATCCTAAGCCGGCATTGTTTTCCCTTAATATACGACGCTGGCATCGGGTTCCGGCATTGCCGAAGTGATAAGCAAATGCCGACAGAATATGACGGCGTGCTCGATAAAAAATTAGCAATGCCGGTATTGTTGGTGGGAGTACTCGTTTTCTGTATACCAAAGCCGGCATTGTTTATAATTCTCGAACTATGCCGATGGTATACACGGTGGATTATTCTGTGGTAGGTGAAAGGAAACTTTTATGCCGCCAGGTGTGATTTGATCACACGATGCTGATAATAGTTAAAAATGGGGATACGGGATGCCGGCATAAAAATAACTATGAATACCTGCCGGTTAGAAGTATGCCGGCATGGTCTTTAAAGTTATTGAAATGCCGGCAACGAGTTTTCCAGTGCAGCCAAGGCGAATGCAAATTCACATCAAGCGAAGATTATATCTAACAGACTTGTTTGTTGATGACGCGAAGACTCAATGACATCTTTTTGTTCACCATGGTCACTCATTTCGACCAAATTTTTTTAATCCAACACTCATACTTCTAATCTCTTCAAAATGATAATGATTTCTATAGATCATTTTCAAAATAATCAATTAACTTAACTAATTATAATTAACCGCTAAACCTGATTAGTGAGGGGTAGATTAGGAATTAGTTAAGATATATGGATAATGGGTGACTCTGATTTACTATTTAAAATCGGTTTTTGTCTTTTTCCTATATCCCAAAATTATTTTATGTATCCGCCAATTACGCGTTCTTTAAAATGCTCATTGCAGATGTCCATCATATACAATCTTCTTTCTCTTTCCTGCCTTCCTCGTTCAGTACACAGTTTGAGAAAAGTTCAGGCTGGATTTTTACTTAACTTCTTTTCTGCAAAAATTTTCACTTACATTTTCTTAGTTTTTTCCTTTTTGAATTCCCTTCTTCAATGTCGCCCTTTTTGCCTCTCTTAATGGCCTTCAATTCGTGACTTTGCTGATATTACATTCATAATAGACTATTTAGGTATAAACTCATCAGAGATGGTGGTCTTGGTATCTACTATATGTTTGACACTATGCAATATTGTTATTTAGCGTCTTGTTCTCAGACGTTACATTTGCAGGGTATTTACAATGTTCTGACATTTAAGTTAAAGGTTCAATATATCAAAAAGCCTTTGACAGTTTTCTTGAAGTTTGTGGTATTGATTCGTTACAGTGGTGCAATCTTATTACTTCCCCCCACCCTATGCATGCATTGGCGGTTCGGTATTTTGCAGGTGTGACTAAGAAAATGCCGTCTCTTTTCAATATGTCAAGGCGAGACTTAGCTTTGTGGCAGTGTAATAAAACTCGACATGCACGTGATTACCTTCTTGCTATTCCAGCCAATGGGCTTGGACAGAAAATGGGGCCACGCCTGTTTTGTGATGTGCATTGTTATAGACTTGGTATTCCTTTGTTTGCTGAAAATAGTTCTTGTCTATGTTGCAACAGGATATGGATGTGTATGGTGATCATGCACTTCATTGTACTAGTGAAGTTGGTCTTAAATTTCGGCATGATCTTGTTAGAGATACCTTTGCAGATATTTGCTACAGTGCTAGTGTACCTTCTAGAGTTGAGGCATCTTTGGGGTTTCTTTCTCATGATGGTGGTGATGCTAGGCCGACTGATATCTTGGTTTACAATTGGGAAGAGAGTCGCGATACTTTGTTTTGATGTGACTGAGGTTTCCCCTTTTGCTAGTGGTGGTGTGTAAGCATTTACTCCGGGTCTCGCCTTGGCTAAAGTCGTTGAGTGAAAGAGGGTTAAGTATCATGATATTTGTAGAACCAATGGATATTGTTTTGTACCTTAGCCTTTACTACCTTGGGTGAACTTGGTAGTGAAACTATTGAGTTTTTGAAAAGATTGAAGAACTACATAGCTAGCTAGGCATGATGTAAATATTAATGTTGGTAATTTTCTTTTCATGAGAATAGGTTTAGCTATGGGAAAATGAGGCTAAGGCCCGACCCATGGGACCCATAATATCAAGTCCTTTGTAGTTGCGGGAAATCCTACACTACACCCCCTCACTAGAATTTACTCAACTAATCCATTTGAAGATGAATAACTATAGATTTTATTGATTATTTTCTTGAAATGTCTACAAAGGAAGATAGAACAAGGAGCTTAAAGAAATTACAATCACTCTAAATTTTCTCTCTCTAATGACTTGCTTCACAATTCAAAAGAACTCTCCCTCACAATAGACTTACTCAACCCTTTATATAGGGTATTACATAGTGGATGACAACTAAGCTGTCCTTTATTTTTGGGAATGACTCGCGAAGTATCACTAGTGTATAAGTGTTCGTCCTCGCGACACTCCTAAATCTCGCTAAATCTTCACACCTTTCTCATGTTCGTTTGTCGTCATCCATTGCGTCATTTATATTATTCCCCGGCGATGTCTTCGCAATACTGTCGTTTATTAATCTCGCGAGATATTAATGTTGCGATATTCTGATCCTACATCTTGCCTCTTCTCATGTCTTCTCTGCGAAGGAGAGAATGTCATGAGAACCAATATTTTGAAATGCCGCAACAGCTCATCTTTATCTGTTTTAATCCCGTACTTTTACACGGAATTTATTACAGATGTTTCTTCTTCCATTCTTTTCTTGACACGTTTATTTCAACCGTTTACTCTTGACCATTCATGTCCCATCTCGCATTAAATGCATTTGTTTTCTCGAGGATTCTTCTCTCTATATATAGTTTTCTCACCCTTCTCTTCTTCTCTTTTATTTTCCCTCTGCAACTTTCCTTCAACTTTCTTCCTCCGTAATTTGCGCTCCTGCTACTGTAAATCTTCCCTTTTTTCATTCTCTTGATCTTCAATTCTCCATTCATTCCCATACTCTAATAATGGCTTCACTTGGTCGTACATATAAACCCCTTTTTAATGAAGCTCAAAAGAATTTTCAAGAGAAGGGCTTCACCCTATCAACCATTCCTGATCAAGAATCTTCGTCTATACTTTCTGCAAAACTGTTTTCTGATCATCGTGTGATGATCAGAAAATCATAATCTCGCTAGGTCAAATCCTCGCGGGACTTCCCATTCCTCTCTACAATCCCGAGATGCCTTTATTCTATGAAATTCTTGCTCATGAGAAATTCTCGCGAGCTATTTTTCAATTAAGCGGCGATTGCATCCGTCTAATGCTAGAATTCGCCAACCGTGGCGCTGGTAAGGGATCTTTATATCCTGATGATGTCAAAGATCCTAAATTCGCAAATTTAAATATAGACGCTGAGAAGTATACTGTAGAAAACCTTTTTGAAAATTATGCGGTAATAAACATGAGAAATGATAAATCTCGTTGGGGAGCTCGATTGAAGAGAAAAGATAATATTCCCAGTGATAAGCTGCTTATGCAAGATATTGACTGGCACTCGGGCAAAAATAATGTTCCTCGGCACTCCAAAGATGAGAAGTGGTGGGTTGTTCCTTTATTTTTGAGCGGACCTTATATAGCAGGTTCACATGTACTCCCTGCGAATCTCGCAGACTATCATCCTTGGGAATTCAAGTGGCCCGAGAAGGCAAAAGAGGTATATTTCCTATTTCAAGTTTGCTTTTGTGATATTTCCTTCCTCTTATATTTACTAGATTTGCAAAATTTTCAGATTGTCAAATTGAGAAAGAGTTATAAAAGAAATCCAAAGGCGAGTACCTTGGCGATACTCCGATCAATCACGGATGAAGTAAGAAATATTTTCTTTTGTTATTTTAAACAATATTGTTGCCTCTGTTTCTTATCTTCATTCGTGTGCGAAGGTTGGCGTTGAAGAAATTGATGTTCTCGAAGCTGCGAAGACTAAAGGCAAAAATAAAATCACTTCTCGCAAGGATAAATCTTCTGGTCCATCTTTTAAAAAACGGAAAATCCAACCCTCTTCTCATTCTAGTTCCCAATCCAGCGAGGATTCTGGCGAAGATGAAAATGAGATTGGCACTTCTTTTTCAAAGGAGAGTCATTCGGTCGAATCTGCTATGGCGCAATTTTCTAGTATCTTCTCTGATTCTATGCAAGGATTGGGAGATGATCATTTATCTTCTACTTGCGAAGCTCTCGCTAATATTTGCGATGCCCCCCTGCTAGTGGATAATGATTCTTTTCGCGGAGTTTCCCGAACAATGACTCCCAGTTTCTTAAATGCTCTCAATGCTTTGGTATGTTCATATTCCTTTGTTTCTTTGTGACTTTGATTATAAGCCTTATCTTAACAATTTCTTTACTTTCCTTTATAGTCTGGGAGAGCTTCCTTTGTTGTTGCCTCAGATCTCGAGAAAAGACGCGACAATCTTGAAAAGAAAAATCTCCAACTTAAAGAGAATATCCAAGAACTAGAAACTGAAGTTGCGACGTCTCGCAAGAAAGATGAAAAAATTCAACAATTGGAAGTTGAGTCTACTTCTCAGAAGGATAAAATATCTACTCTTCAAAGTGCAAATCAGCAACTTTATGATATAACACCCTCCTTTTTTCTTCATTTCTATTTTGCCATTTACTTTTCTTTGCCTAACTTATCATTTTTGCAGACATTTATAATCTTTCTGACGAAGCCACCCTTCTCCATTCATTCCTTGAACCTATGGATGATGATGCTCTTCTCGCCCATCTCAATGCGTCCTTAAGTAGTTCTTCAAACAAGATTAATTCTCTATCATTAAATGAACTTCGAACCAAATTTTACCTTTTAGAAATTGAACATAGATCTAGTTTAGGTTTAGCCAACCGATTTAAACAAATGTATCTTGACTCCCATGAAAAAACTAACACTTTAAGAGAGAAAATTAGTAGCCTTATAGATGACAAAGATCGCATTGCTAATAATGGCGCATGAGGCATTAGCAAAATTTCAAAAATCTCTTCTCGAAGTACAAATTGAACGAGATGCATCTCTTCGCCAAAATGCCCTACTTAATGAACAAGAAAATCAAATTCGTTTACTTCTTGTTATAAATAATGACGATGAATTCGCTTTGGGCTGCGAAGGTTCTAGATAATGCGAGAAATAACTTAGGTGTTGATGTTAGTCTTTATGCCGAGCATACTGCCTTGGTTAAAGATATGATTTCTGACAGAGAAGGTTGTTTATTATTCTTTTTTACTTTACCATTCCTTTTTTCTGTAGTATTGATATTTAATTGTTAACTTATTGTCACGTGTTTTAGAATCCGAGAAGAGATTTGGACAAGGATTGAAGAACTTGAATCGAAAAAGAACAACTCGCAAAGGACCTCTCTATTTGTGACAACAAGTATTCCAAGTTGAAGAAACAACGCAAGCTACTGATAGCGAATTTCAATAACGATGATGTTCGTTTTCATAATCAAACTATTGAAGTAGTTTGCAATGATCACCACATTTCTCTTAATTCATACCCTTGTCTTCTTGATGATATTCCTGAAAATATGCCTTTCTCGGACGTTTCTGATAGTGAAGCTAGCGAAGAAGAAGAGTCTGGCGAAAAGAATGATGGAATCGAAGAATCTGACAAAGAAGAAGAATCAACAAAGAAATAACTTCTTTTTCTTCTTTCGCTTCTTGTAATATCTGTATATATACCCTTTTAATATTCCATTTTTGTAGCCCCTTATCGTAAATTTCTTGGATTGCTAAATATGAATTTAATCTTTATTTCCTTTATTTGCACATATTAATCAAGCAGTTCTTCTTAATCTTTATTTCCTTGTTTCCTTTGTGCATAAATCTATCATATGAAAATGAATAAAAAAATTTCATCTCATACATTCCCATACTTGCCTCTGTTATTTATTTTCAGATGAGAGATTTGATTAATTATCTCTGAGTAATGAAACCTCTGAGCTTTGCCTCTGTTATTTATAGAGATTTGGCAACTCTATATGAAGAAATATAATCATTTTCGCAAGCTCACTTGCTTCCTTATCTTTATTTATGTTGAAGTGCATCATTGCGACAAGATCGCAGGACGTCTTCTCAAATGAAGAAATCTATTGATCTTGCCTTATCATTTCTTGTGTGTTCTTATTTTGCCTTCCTAATTAAAGGTCTTATTTTGCCACCCATCGTTGCGACAAGATCGCAAGACGTCTTTACATTTTCATGTAATGACCCATTGACCTTGTCTTATCATTTCTTAAGTATTTTTGCCTCTGCAGGATATTTTACTTGCGACAATATGACAGGCTTAAATATTCTTGCGAATTTAAAACCCCATGACATTGTCGTCTTTGTGACGTGATCGCAGGACGTTTTTATATTTTCATGTAAAAACCCATTGATCTCGCCTTATCTTTGCATTAGTATTATTGCCTCTTCAGGATCATCGCACAAATATGACAAGCCTAAATTTCCTTGCGAAAATAAAGCCTCATGACATTTGCGTCTTTTGACACTTATCAGCTCCCTAATGGAGGGTGCCGCCCTTATCTTCTCCATGGTTGCCCCTTCAAGGAGGCGTACATCGCCATACAAGACTAGCTCCTCCCATCCGGTCTTAACAACAACTAAGTTGTTTTCGCAGCCTCTTATCCCTTATACCTATATGGTTTATGGTTACGAGACTGCACCCTAAGTGGAGTTTTCTTCGGGCCGAGTGCAGCATATACCAAGACTTTCCAAGAATGGCCGAGACACTTCAAATGCCCCAGGAACTCTTGGCTCAACCGTGTACCCCGGCGCCTTGAGCATACACTGACTCCTTGGAAGAGACCCCAACCAGGGTATAACCTTATATATATAGTTGGAAATCCAAGGTATCTATCCCGGATAGGCTTTCATGGGCCCCAAATCTCCATGGCTCGGGTTCCGGGAGCGGTGTAACCTTTCCCCGATCCATGTCAAGAGATACCCCTTATATGACGCACTTTAGGTCTTACATTTGCCTCTTGCGAAATATCATTCGCGAACTAGGGTGTACGCCATAAAGGTTCGTCCCATTCACTCACTCATTCATTTTTGTTAATTCAATCAATCATTCATTTTTGATTATCTCTTGCTATTTTGTTTGCGAAGATATCGCACAATTTTTCTTTGTTTGTAATAATCTCATTTCAATTCTTCAATCAGATTTTCATACATTCTTGATAGCGAGATTCTCGCACATTTCTTCTTCAATTATTATTTCTTCCTCCTACTCTTGATATGCCTCTGTCACTAATTTTGATAACAATGACTATTCACTTCTTACACCTTTTGATCCTGCTGTTTTCTACCTCTGCACCATTCAAATATCTTAACGATTCCTTTACATCACAATTTTCAACTGCCTTCATGCATTCACTTCGCAATGTGTCTTCTCCTCTTGTATCTATGGTATCCACCATCAACCTTTCTCTTCTTTGTTCATCTTTTATATTTTTCTTCCAGCCCTTCCTTTTTGCAGCTCTTTCCTCGCAACTCTCCACATCAACCTCATAACATTTTTGTCCTTCCATCCATTCTCCCTTTATAATTCCAACACCACTAGGATGAGGAAACTTTATACACTGATGATATGTCGACGCTACACCCAGAATTTCATGCAACCATGGCCGTCCAATCAATGCATTATAAGGGGACTCCACATCGACCACACAGAACAAAACTTCAGTTGATAATCCTTACAAGGGTATTCTCATATGAACTTCTCCTTTAGGCTTATTCGCTGTGCCATTGAAACCATATATTTTGTATGTCGAAGGTATCAAATCTTCATCGTTTCTTCCCATAGTCTTGTAGGTATGGTAAAAAGAATGTTTCTTGAGCTCCCAAAGAGTATCAATTAAGATTCGATCGCTTGACAATTTTCTCGCTTCATCATCTTCGCCATCAACGGGTTTTGGATTAATTTCCAATTTTACAACCAATGGGCTATCATGTATCTGCCTTTAGGTATTTCTTATGCGAGAGAAAGAAATAATCTGCAATTGCCACTCTTTTAACTGCGATGTCTTCGCAATGTTTATTACTTCTTTATCATCGGCATCCTCGCAAAACCCTACCGAGTACGTTATCATGAAAATCTTCAATTGTGCGGTATGAGTGTACAATGGAGTTGCAAAACAAATTTTTAGCTTTCGCTCCAACTTCTATTACGAATGTTTCTTTCCCCTTTGCTGAGTTTGTCTTGTGCATCTCTGGTGGTGGTGGTAACGGTTGAACTTTCTCTTCACTTTTTAGAAAGTGATTGACTTTCCTTGGTCAATCATTCGAGGATGATTCTTTTTATGTTTCTGCAGTCATTTGTTAGATGTCCATGAAAGCGGTGGTAAGAGCAGAATTCGTGACTTCTATCACCTGGTGGCGGTTCATTCCCCATGTTCCATGGTGCAGGTATGTTTTACATCAAGAGTATAGCTTCCCATATTTTTTCCACACTAGTATTTAGTGGTGGCATTTTGATTTCTTCCCATACTACTCTGTGACGTCGCTGCCCTCCATGATAATTCTGCCTTTGACTTCCATAAGTTTCTTGCGGATGATTAAGTCTTTGAATTTTGTTATTGCCGCCACGGTTGTAGCAGTTCCTTTCTCTCTCAAATTCTTCTTGATCACGGATTCCCATGGCTACTATCTTTGGCTGTCCATCATCTATTATCCTTTCTTGTTGACCTTGCGAAGTGCTCGCCACCGTGTTTATCAGTTTGGGTAATAAGCTTGCATTCGCAGCATTTGAACTTGTATTCGCAATTGGATATGATTCCATCTCATTTTGCCTTTCCTATAAAGCAATATACTCCTCTTGAAGTTCTCGCAACTCAGTCATCGTGATTGTATTCTTGACTCTAAAAATTTGAATATATAACAAATTGGTTGCGAACATAGCATTTATGAACGATAGAATGAGATATCTTTCATCCACCCTTCCAGGCCATTTATTTGCACATTGTCTTCCATCTCATAGTTAAATGTTTCAAACTTTCGCCAACTCTTTGTTTCGGCCGAACACATCTTCAATACCTGGTCGCGAAGAGTTGTTACTTATATATGCCCCTAAGAATATAGCTTGTAAATGGTTAAATGACGTGATTGTGTTTCTTGGTAAACCCTCAAACCATTTCAATGCTTCTTCTGTTAAACTTGATGCAAAGTATTTGCACAATATGGCATCATGATTTTCCCATTGTAACATACATCTCACATAAGCTTTGATGTGTTGTATCGCACAAGTTGTTCCATCAAAAATGCTGGTTAATGCAGGTATATTGCACTTTGGGGGTATTCCTCCTAACTGCACTTCTAATGTAAAAGGAGTTTTCGCAGCCTCTTCGATGGCCTCATCCAATTATCTTCTTCCTCCTCCCCTTCTACTGTTCAGCATTCCTCTCATTTCTGCCAATTCTCTCAAGATTTGTTCATTTGCCTCAGAATTCGAATTTATTGGTCTTTTTAATTCTGCCTCTCTCCTTCTGCGTTCATATCTACTTAGATTTTCCTGTTCATCATTCTCTTCTCTTCTTTCTCTGCGATTTTCTCCTTCACCTCTTTCACGAATTCTCACACCATTATATCTATCATTTTCTTTTCTTGGTTGTCTATCAGTTCTCCTTTGTGTTCTTTCGTATTCTTCATTGATATTTCCATTGTTGCGGTTTTGTTCGCGCCTTGTTTCTCGATTGTCATGATTATTCTGCCGAATTGCTTCTTCCAATTCTCGTTCTTCCATTTCTGCTCTTAATCTTTCCCTTTCGCAAGCTAGACGCGCTTGTTCAATATAATGCCTTTCGATATCATCTTCAATCTCCTTTTGTTTCCTCCGTGTTTCTCTCCCATGCAATATTCTCCTTCCTTCTTCCTGATTTTCTTCACAAATTAGATTATTCTGCTCTTGACGCTGCCTATTTTATTGATTTCCGCCATCTTGGCCATTCTGCAGAATTTCAGGATGTGGAATATAACGATCTTCTACCACTTCTCTTCTCTCGCAACATCTTTCACCGATATTTGGCTCTCCTTCTAAATTTTCTTCATTAACATTTTCTACAGGTAATTTTCTTCTCATATCCTCTCTAACTGATCCTGATCTTGACCTGGTATTACTTCTTGACCTTCTATTCTGCAACCTCATATTTTCCATTCTTAATTCATGGTTTTGCCTTATTAAATTTGCACGTTCTTCCGCTTCTAACCGCCTTTCCTCATGTATTGTTTGCCTCAACGCTTCTAATGCTGCGATTTCTTCATTTCCTTGAATTGTTTCTCCCATCTCTTCTCGATTTCTCTCCTCTTGTCCATTATTTATCAATGGTTGCACTTCTTCTCTTTCCTCCATAGAATCTGATCTCCATGTATGCACACTCACTCTATCACAATCTATTATTATATTCGGTGCTGGTTGAATTAATGGTTGAATTTGACCTTCTTCTCCATCTCTTGCGTTTATTCTTGAGGGTTCACCTACTTCATTTCTCCTTTCTCCAGCTAATCTCCTGCTTCTTCTAACGGTCGTTGGTTGTTCTGATGCATTCATTCTTCTAGCCATTTCTTAATTTTGGTAAACTTTTGAAAATTATATGAAATTTCTTCCCTACTACTCCAAATTCCTTCAAATCACGATGTCGATCCTTACTCTCTCCCCTGTTTCTAGCGCCATTATGTAGTTGCGGGAAATCCTACACTACACCCCTCACTAGAATTTACTCAACTAATCCATTTGAAGATGAATAACTATAGATTTTATTGATTATTTTCTTGAAATGTTTACAAAGGAAGATAGAACAGAGCTAAAGAAATTACAATCACTCTAAATTTTCTCTCTCTAATGACTTGCTTCACAATTCAAAAAAACTCTCCTCACAATGAGACTTACTCAGCCCTTTATATAGGGTATTACATAGTGGATGACAGCTAAATTTGTCCTTTATTTTCGGGAATGACTCGCGAAGTATCGCAAGTGTATAAGTGTTCGTCCTCGCGACACTCCTAAATCTCGCTAAATCTTCACACCTTTCTCATGTTCTGGCTGTCGTCATCCATTGCGTCATTTATATTATTCCCCAGCGATGTCTTCGCAATACTGTCGTTTATTAATCTCGCGAGATATTAATATTGCGATATTCTGATCCTACATCCTTAATTAAAAGAAGTTTAAATCTAGGCCCCGAAATATTAAAAGACGTTGATACCCTTATGCATATTATCAAGCCCATAATTAAATAAAATTTAAATTTAGGCCCAAAATTATTAAAATATAGTGTGATGATGTTCCGACCACCACAACCACCGCCAACCACCTCTGACCACCACAGTCAAATTACCACCGCCAGCCACCTCCAACTACCACCTCCGCCAACCACCTCCGACCACCACCAGCCACCGCCACCAACCGCCCACCGCCACTGACAATCGTCGCCGTCCACCGAAATTGACAATCACCGCCACCAACTACCACCGCCGACCACCACTAACATATGGATGTGTACACAGAAGTTACATACGCATATGACATGTGTATCCAGAAGTTACACATTCATATAAAATGTGTAATGCAAAGTTACACTTGTATATAGATATGTACTCTGTAGTGTCACATGTGTACGCGAAGTTACACATGCGTATGGCATGTGTATCTACAAGTTACACATCCATATGCATGTGTAACTTTTTATTACACATTCTACATGTATGTGTATCTACAAGTTACTCATCAGCTATACATCAAAACTACACATACAGAAAATACATGTGTTTACTATAATTTGTCCGTTTATCAATTGCAGTGATTGGTTGTTATTGAACACAATAAACGAATTAAAACACGAGATATGTAAAGCTAAAATCTTAGAAATAATCCATTATTTCATGCATATAATAGAAATGTTTCATTCCTATGTTATCTTTCTCGATTCCAATATACTTTCGCATCTACAAACAAAAATAAACATCTATGGGATCGGGTTGGATGGACAAAAAATAAAGAAACAAAATTATAGAATAATTGGAAGGAAAAATTATAGAACAAAGATCACATAAAAGGCACATGATAACTTATCTTAGCATGTGTAATTAGGAGTTACACATGCATTCGTCTTGTGTAACTGGGAATTACACATGTATCTGTCTAGTGTAATTGACAATTACACATGCATATGAGTTGGATACCTAGCATGTGTAATTTTTTGGTTATAAGGTTTTTTCATTTTAGCATGTGTAACAAGGAGTTACGCAAGCATCTAAATAGATTTCCTTGGTCAGCTAAAGTCCATGTCTTCAAAATAGCAGATTTCCATAAACATTCACCTTGAAATAGATTTGCCCAATGTTGTTTAACACATGCTATATGAACCCATTGTGACACCGACACACAGACAAATATTTCAATCAATAGATGATCTAGTAGTTTCCCAAATGTATGATCCATTAGAGCAATACCACTAGTGTCAACCTCCATAAATCGATTAAAGTATTTTCTACTTTTAGGTGAAAATTAAGAATCAAAACCAGAAATTGCAAGGAACAGTCACTGTGAAACTTATCAAACAAACATGATGATGAAGACAAATTGTAAGAGAGATCAATACTTGAAAGATCTTTGAGTGGATAGATATTAATAAGCAAACTCTAATGTCTTACTTCACATCTGAATTTCTCCAGTGCACTACCACATAGGTCTTGATCCAGGAACTTCTTCACATCAATCTCCTGTCATACATTAGATATACTATCATACTAAAGAAAGACAGATTAAACCACAAACTATACGAATTGACCCCAACTTACAGTGTCATTCCACTAATGCAACCTTTTCGAGTAAAAAGTCGAACATAGAGATTCTGACTATCGTCTGAGAGTGATTTAAATGATTTTGTGAAAAAAAACACACAACTGACTGGTTAGCAGAATAATTTTATACACACATTATTAGTAGTAGCAGCCATTATTATTTGTAAGTAAAATCTATATATGTAACCAAAAGTTACACATCCAATTGGTATGTGTAACCAGAAGTTACACATCTAATTAGCATGCATGTGTAACCAGAAGTTACACATCCAATTGGATTGTGTAACTAAAAGATACGCAAAAATTATCCTATGCAACTACTTTTTGGCCCTCAACCCTCCTATAAATGTAAATACGAAATCCAGACTTATCCAACGTATGTTAATAAATAAGAACCTATTTATTTTGAAAAAAAAAATATCGAAAAGCTTTCGAACCTATACTAAAACCAGCGTTGTTCAAACCAAATAACAGAACCCTGCCTGAACAAACATCACATATGTTGAGAATTCAACCACTGAAACACTCCTTTCTTTTAGTTTAAAGATCACAATCCAACCACAAGTAATATAACTTACATTGTCATTCCAATCTGCATTATATACCTTTTCATAAGAACCTGCAATATATAGAACATAGACTTTATATCCAGCATGTGTAACTACAAGTAACACATCCAATTAGTTTGTGTAACTAGCAGTTACACATCCATATAACTTGTGTAACTAGTGGTTACATATCCATATAGCTTGTGTAACTACTAGTTACAAATCCATATAACTACTCTATGAATTAGATAGAATCAAACACAGGATGTATGAAATGTGGGGCAATGCAACAAATTATGATACCAACAAGTTCATGGATTAGATATAATCAAACAGAGGATGTCTGAAATGTGGGGAAATGGAACAACCATATGACCATATGGCCTATGAAATGTGCGAATGGGTACACTGAATTGTATGACTAGTGAATAGAAATGTGAACAATGCATAAGAAAAAAAAATAGAAAAAACTTGTCATAATAAGATAAAGAAAGCCATTTGATGTGCCACGAAATGAGTAACAAAAATTCCAGCATACTTATGATAAAGCAGGCATCTTCAAGAAAATTTAAATATGCATAATTCGAACCTCACACACAAATGTTTCTTGGGAAATAATACCAGCAACAACCACAAGATAATCTGTAAGTGTTGATTTTCCTGTAAAAGAAACATAAAAATATAAGCCAAACTAATCACTGTATGCAGAAACTAATCTAGATGCAAAAGCAATACTACAAATTCGCATACCATGATCAACATGAGCAATGACGGATATGTTCCTGATATTATGCTTCACTCCGAGATGAACTTTTGGTGACATCCCTGTTACAATCAACCAACACGATGACAAGTCACTCTAACTATCATATTTACAAGTACACTAGAAGTTGCAATATAAAATGTCCAATAAATCAATTACTACAACAATGCAACTTAGCAGAAATTACTAATCATTGCCAATTCTAAACCACCTCCAAGTGCAAGTTCTCTAATAGCAGCAATTGTTGGCTTTGGACATCTGCATTGACGAACCACCACGATCAATCAAAAATAAGCTAAGATTAAAAATAGAAAATTTGAACTCTTACCATCAGGAGTAGGTGCTAAGGTTTCATATGAAACAACAACTTCCTCAGTTGGATTCTGAATCTTATTTCGTCAGCGTTTTAACAATAAACCCAAGTCATCAAAAATACAAGGAAAGAGGTAGAGAATATAGATAAATACTTGGCTATTGTTTTCTCGGTTCCACCCACATCAACACTTTCCAAGAGACTCCAATTAACAAGACACAAACATCTACTGCCAAGCCTGCTTAAAATTCACACACAACTAAGCATCAGATGAGAATTAGATACAACTAGTTATTACCCATTACATGTTATAATTGAGAAATCCAAAAAAATGTTAGATCAAACTCACCGCCTTACAAAACCATTGCATTTATAACTTCATATTTTCATTGTTCAAAAGGAATTATGACATACATAATCACTCAAATGATACATACAATACATAAATAATATTAATGAACATTAGTCCCTCTGTAATTACTGGTAATGATAACCCTTGTGTTCTCATGAGAATCTGTTCTCTCTTTTAAAATAATTTTCAGTTGATGATTCATATATAGTAAAAAGACTGATATATGTCTCATTTACATCTATCTATGAGGTTTGCTTCATCAAGCTTGTGAGAAATTTTATTATCAGTAGAACCGTGTTCAATCAATTCATATTCCAAAACATCATTATCAACAACAACAACAATCTAAACGTATACCTAGATTTAAAACTTGCTGATTCAAGAAAAAACGAGAGAAATCTTACTATTTTCAGATCTTGCTCATGCTAAATCTTCAGATGAATTATCATTATAAGATGATTCTTCATTAGTTGTTGTCGAAGATGAAACGAATGACAAAGAATTCATTTCTGCTGATGTTGAAGATCTTCTTAACTCCATTGTTGAACATGCACAAAAAGTAAGTAATTGAGGTTAAAACTACGTTACAGATGTTCGATATTGATTTAAAAAAAATCAGGTTGTTCTTCTTCTCAGATCTGAACATAATCACTCAAAACAAAAATCGAAAACCTAATCGAACTAAGAAAAGTAAGAATGATGAACCTGATGCAGCTTCGAATCAACTAAAATCTAGATTCAAATCGATTCAAATTCTTCAAAAAAAAAGTTGAACAAACGAAAACCTAACCTCTGATGTAGCTTAGAACCAACTGAAAAGCTATATTCAAATGAAATCGATTGAATGATTGATTCATATTTGTAGATTAACTGACGATCAACTGCAAAATCTATTGAATCAAATCGATTCTTCTTCTTCTTCACCGATCTAAATTCGCTGGAGCCGAGAGAGAAAGAGAATGGAAAAGAGAGAGAAAGATAATAGAGAAATGAAAATATCTTTTGATATTCCTCTTGTATATATACAAAATGGTAGTGTTGTCATTATTAAAATTCGTAATAATTAATTATGGATCAGATCTGAAGAAAATTTGATATTTTGGGCCTAGTAATATCATTTCCATAAAGTATGGAGTTGATAGTGAAGGATCCATTTTGTGGGGCTTCTTTATATATGGAGTTTATAGTAGTTTTCACTTTAGTTATTCAAAAAGAACCATTTTTTGGGGACCATGGTTTTTTTGGGGGGACCATGGTTCTATTTTTAGTAAGACATTTAGAAGTAAATCTAGGTCACCCCTTATCTAGATATTTCTATTGATACCTAAATTACCCTCCTGATTAATTTTGGTTAATGATTAGTTAGTGTTAATAATAGTTAGTGTAATGATTAGTGAAATGATTAAGTTAAAGATAATTAGTGAGATTAAAAAATCAAATGGGTTTTTTTAAAAAATAAGTAGAATTATTGAGAGAGTAAAGTTAGAGAAGATGAAGAAGTAAAACATGGATTTTACCAACCACAACCGTAGGAAGAGTATTTGGGTACCCAGGTATGCTTCAAACTTAGATAATGTTGGTTGAACTGGTCCAAATATTCATAAAACTGTAAATTTTTATAAAAATTTCTTGCTAGGTTCAGGTAGTTCGGTCACCAAGTGTGAAGAACAGGTAATCGAACACGTAGTTCGGTTAGTAAATGTCAAGAACATATAACCGAACACAGAGTTCTGTTTCTTTCTTCAACCACGCAGGTAGCCGAACTTTAGTAATAAGTTTTACAGAGGTATGTTCGGTTGGTTCGTAAACTTCAACGCAACCAAGTTCCCAACCGAACTGCAGGTTAAAAGTAACCTAGTTGTAGTAGCAGGATTTCCCACACTACACCCCTTACTCGATTTTGCTTAATTAATCCATTGAAAGATGAAAGATCAAGAATATTTATTGATTGAATTCATGAAGTATTTTACGGGGAAAATAGAATTACACTTAGAAGTTAAAACACTCTCAAACTTTCTCTCTCCTAATGACTTGCCCAACAATTCCAAAAAGATCCCCTCCCTCTTACAGACTCATCTAGCCCTTTATATAGGGTAATACATAGTGGATGACAGCTAAGCTACCCTTTATTTTCGGGAATGTCCCGCGAAGTGTCGCGAGATGCACAAACATTCGCTCTCGCGACACTTCTTAACCCTCACCAGGTCTCTCGTCTTCTTTATGTTTTGCCGGTCGTTATTCATTGCGTCGTTTATTTTAGCTATCTGCGACTGCCTCGCGACAGCGTCGTTTATTAATCCCGCGAGTCTTGTACGTTGCGATATTATGATCCTACATCTTGCCTCTTTTTCCTTAAATATTGCTTGAAGAGCGATCTTTAAGGAAAAATCTGTTGTGGTAGCAATCTTTGATTTTTGTTGATGAAGGAACGAGCAGAAGAATACTGGACTTGAAAAGTACGTACTTGCCTCTATTCTTTTGCAAAGTTCCGAAGCTTCTTTGAGATATATGCGAGGGAAGAGTATCATGAGAGTTTTTACAATATTCTTGCCGCGATCGCTTATCTTTATCCGTTTGATTTTGTACTTTTACACGGATTTTGATTATTAATGTCTTTTCTTGACACGTCTCTTTCAACCGCTTATTCTTGACCATTCATGTCTCTTCTCGCATTAAATGACCTCGTTTTTCTCGAGGCTCTTTTTCCCTATATATAGTTTTCTTTTCCCCTCCTTTTCATCCTTTAGTTTGTCTCTGCAACTTTTCTTTGATTCTCTCCTTCCGCAATTTGCGCTCCTGCTTACCGCAAATCTTTCTTCGTCCTTTCTAGCACTGTTTTTAACCTTCAACCTCCCATCCATTCCCATACTGATAATGGCTGCCATTAGTCGTGCATACAAAGCTTCTTTCAATGAAGTTCAACAGAAGTTGCTCGAGAAGGGTTTCACTCTATCAACCATTCCTGATCAAGAACCTTCATCTATCCTTTCTGCAAGGCTATTTTCTGATCATCAATGTGATGATCAAAAAATTATAGTCTCGCTAGGTCAGCTTCTCGCAGGACTTCCCATTCCTTATACAATCCCGAGATGCCCTTATTTTATGAAATCTTGTCCCATGAAAATTCTCGGGCTGTTTATCAATTATGTGGCGATTGCATTCGCCTAATGCTTGAGTTCGCGAACCGTGGTGCTGGCAAAGGATCTTTATACCCTGATACTGTTAGAAACCCCGAGTTCGCAGACTTGGAAATAGATGCTGAGAAATACACTGTAGAGAACTTTTTTGAAAACTATTCAGTGATACAGATGATTAATACGAAATCTCATTTGGGCGTCGCCGAAAAAGAAGGATAATGTCCCTGAGGATAAATTGCTCATGCAGGATATTGATTGGCACCCGGGCAATAACACTACTCCTCGCCACTCCAAAGATGAGAAGTGGTGGGTTGTACCCTTGATTTTAAATGGCCCTTATATCGCGGGTTCGCACGTTCTTCCTGCGAATCTCGCAGGGTATCATCCTTGGGAATTCAAATGGCCTGATAGGGCAAAAGAGGTATGTTTTCTACTTCAAATCTTGCTTTCGCTATTTTCTTTTTATATTTGCTGAGTTTGTGGAATTTTTTCAGATCAACAAATTGAGAAGAAGCTACAAGGATAATCCGTTGGAGAGTACTCTGACGAGACTTCGATCGCTTACGGGTGAAGTAAGAAACATTCCTTTTATCATTTTTACAATATTGTTGCCTCTGTTTCTTATCTTTAACTGTATGCGAAGGTTGGAGTTGAAGAAGTCAGAGTCCGCGAAGATTAAAAGTATGGGTAAAACTGTCGTTCGCAAGGGTAAATCTTACGCTCCATTAACTAAGAAGCGAAAGGTCCAATCTTCTTCTCGCCTTAGCTCAAGCTCTGAATCTCCTGACGAGGATAACTATGATTCGAATCCTTCTCTCGCCAAGAAGATTCCGTCGACCAGTTCTTCTATGGATCAGTTATCTAGTATCTTCTCAGACTGTTTCCAAGGAATGGGAGATGCTCCCCTAGCTTCTCTTTGCGGGGCTCTCGCAAACGTGTGTAATGCTACTTTATTAGAGGGCAATAATTCTTTCAATGAAACCTCTAGAACTGTGTCTCCTGACTTCTTGAATGCACTTGGATCTTTGGTACGTATGATTTTTCCCTGTTAATTTTAAATTTTTAAATATATATATATTAATGATTTTTCTATCTTCTTTTATAGGTTGGAAGAACTTCTTTTGTAGTTGCCTCAGATCTCGAAAGAAGACGCAACAATCTTGAAAAGAAGAATTTGCAATTGAGCAAGAAGATTCAAGAATTAGAGACCGAAGCTGCGTCATCTCGCGATAAAGACGAGAGAATTCAAAAGTTAAACACCGAACTTGACTCCCAAAGGGATAAGGTGTCCACTCTTCAGAACGCTAATCAACAGCTTTATGGTATAAGATTTTACTTCCTTTTATCATCTCTATTTTATCGGTTGCATATTGCTGCCTAACTTATTACCTTCGCAGATGTATATAATCTCTCCGATGAGGCTATTCTTCTCCATACATTTCCTGAACCTATGGATAATGATCTTCTTCTCGCTCACCTCAATCAATCTCTAAGTAGTTCCTCCAATAAAACTAACCTCCTTTCATTAAAAGATCTTCAATCCAAATATGATCTTTTGGAGATCGAACACAGATCTAGTTTAAATTTGACTAATCGCTTTAAACGAATGTACCTTGATTCCGAGAAGAAAATCAAGACTTTAAGGAAGAAAATTAGTAATCTCATTGATGAGAACGATCGCATTACTAACAGAGGTGCACAGGCATTAGCCGAATTCCACAAATCTCTTCTTGATGTGCAAGTTGAACGAGATGAACTCCTTCATCAGAATACCATGCTTAAGCGGCGAGAAGAGCAAGTTCGTTCTCTTCTCGTTATTAATAGTGATGATGAATTCGCCTGGGCTGCGAAAGTTTTAGATAATGCCAGGGAATAACCTAGGTGTTGATGTTAGTCTTCACGCCGAGCATACTTCCTTGATTAAAGATATGATATCCGATAGAGAAGGTTACTTATTATACTTCTACTGCTTCTTATTTCTGTAGTATTGCTTGTAAATTGTTAACTTGTTGTTTCTTATTTGCGTAATCTGAGAAGAGGCTTGAGGTTAGAGTTAGAGAGCTTGAATCTGAAAAAGAACAACTCGCCGGGAATTTTCCAGCGAGAATTGAAGAACTCGAAACCGAAAAAGAACAGCATCGCAAAGAATCTCTCCTTCGCGAGAATAGATATTCCAAGTTGAAGAAACAATTTCTAACGACAGTGGAGAACTTTAACAATGATGCTGTTCGTTTTCGCAATGGAGGCATGGAGTATGTTTGTAAGGACCACAATATCCCTCTGCATTCATATCCCCTGTCTCCTTGAAAAGGTTCCCGAGAATCTTCCGTCTCGAGACGTTTCGATAAGCGAGGCCGGCGAAGAAGAAAATTTCAGCGATGAGAATAACCAGATCGAAGAATCGATGAAGAAGAAGAATCACCAAAGAGATAACTCTTTTTGTTTTCTTTCTCTCGCTTGTAATATCTGTACATTTTCGTATCCTTATTATAGTGTATTTCTTGGATTTTTCCCCCGAATTCAATCTTCACTCCCCCTTTTTTGGTAGTTCTTCCTTGTAATATAATTGGCTAACATTATTGATGTATAACTCTTTCATCGAAGATGAATAACAATATTCCATCTTTTCCATTCCCATACTTGCCTCTCGTTATTTATCTTCGGATGGAAGATTTTAGTTGTCATCCCGTATATGGTTGAAATGTATTGTTGCGACGAGGTATCTTCATAAATCAAGAATTCTACTTGCCTTGCCTTATCTTCATAAATGTATTTTATCTCTTCTCATTGCGACAAGGTCGCAAGTCGTCCTTACATTTTCAAGTAAGGGCCCATTGACCTGCCTTGTCATTTTTGTGTGGTCTTCCGAGTTAGACCTCCCTAATTAGAGGTCTCCCCTGCCACCTTTATTGCGACAAAATCGCAGGACGTCTTTACACTTGCATGTAAAGACCCATTGATCTTGCCTTATCATTTTCCAGGTATTTTTGCCTCTCGCAGGATGTTTTAGTTGCGACAATATGACAGGCCTATATATCCTTGCGAACACATAGCCCCATGACATTGCCGTCGTGCGACGAAATCGCAGACGTCCGTACACTTTCGTGTAAAGACCCATTGATCTCGCCTTACCCTCGCGTTAGTATTATTGCCTCTGCAGGATCATTGCACAAATATGACGAGCCTAAATTCTCTTGCGAAAACGTAGCCTTATGACATTTGCGTCTGTTTTGACACCCCCTAATGGAGAGCGTCGCCCT
Source organism: Papaver armeniacum (assembly GCA_023531295.1). Classification (NCBI taxonomy): domain Eukaryota; kingdom Viridiplantae; phylum Streptophyta; class Magnoliopsida; order Ranunculales; family Papaveraceae; genus Papaver; species Papaver armeniacum. Next base: position 207,521 of record JAJJWW010012809.1, read on the forward strand.
TATCATCTCCCGGTTGCCCCTTCAAGGAGGCGAAACATCGGCCATACAAGACTAGCTCCTCCCATCCGGTCTTAACAACAACCGATTGTTTTCGCAGCCTCTTATCCCTTATACCTATAGGGTTTATGGTTACAAGGCTGCACCCTAAGTGGAGTTTTCTTCGGGCGAGTGCAACATATGCCAAGACTTTCCAAGAATGGCAGGGGTAGGTTCATCCATCCCGGGCACTCGCTCAACCGTGTACCTCGGCGCCTTGAGCATACACTCGACTCCTAAGAAGAGACCCTCGGTCGCCCAACCAGGGTATAACCTACATATATAGTTGGGAATCCAAGGTACCTCTTCCGGATAGGCTTTCATGGGCCCCAAATTTTCATGACTCGGGCTTCGGGGAGCGGTGTAACCTTCCCCGAGCCATGTCGAGAGATACCCCCTTATATGACGCACTTTAGGTCTTACATTTGCCTCTTACGAAATGTTATTCGCGAACTAGGGTGTACGCCATAAAGGTTCGTCCCATTCTTTTACTCATTCATATTTGTTAAATCATTCAATCATTCATGTTTCATTATTTGCTGATACTTGTTTGCGAAGTATTCGCACAATTCTCCGTATTTTCATTTTTCTTTCTTAATCGAATTCCCATATACTCTTGTCAGAGATTCTCGCACATCATTACTTCAATTGCTACTTTTTCTCCTGTTTTTGTTGATTATTCACTTCTTATGCCTTTTGTTCCTCATATCCTTTGCTTCTTTATTACCATAATATTCGCCTGTCTCTAGGCACTCACCTCGCGAGGTATGTTCAGTCCTTACTTCTATGGCATCCACCATCAATTTTTCCTTTCTCTGCTCATCTCTCACATGTTGTTTCCAACCTTTTCTTTTGGCATTTCTTTCTTCGCAGCTTTCTACATCTACTTCATGACATTGTTGCGACTCCTTCCAATCTCCCTGTATAATACCAATGCCATTTGGATGTGGAAATTTAATACATTGATGATATGTTGATGCGACTCCCAAGATTTCATGAAGCCATGGCCTCCCAATCAGCGCATTGTATGGAGATTCCACGTCAACCACACAGAATAAAATATCAGTTGATAATCCTTGTAGAGGTATTCTCATGTGAACCTCTCCCTTTGGTTTGTTTGCAGTGCCATTAAAGCCATATATCTTGTATGTAGAGGGGATCAAATCCTCATCTTTTCCTCCCATCGTCTTGTAAGTATGGTAGAAGAGAATATTCTTGAACTTCCGGTGTCGATTAAAATTCGGTTGATCGCCCAAACAAGCTTCTCGCCTCATCATCTTCTCCATCAACTGGTTTCGGGTTAATCTCTAGTTTCACAACCAACGGGCTATCATGTGTTTCTCTTCCTTTTGGCACTTCATCTGCAGAGAAAGAAATAGTCTTGGTTTGCCACTTTTCTAACTGCGTCGTTCTCGCTGAGACTCATTATTTCTTTATCATTAGCATCTCTCGCAAAGACTCTACTGAGCACATTGTCATGAAAATCTTCGATTGTGCGATAAGAGTGGACGATAGAGTTGCAATTCAAATTTTTAGCTTTTGTTCCGACCTCTATCACAAATGTTTCCTTTCCTTTCGCTGACCTTCGTTCTGTGCATTTCTGGTGGTGGTGGTAATGTCTGGCCTTTTTCTTCTCTCTTTAGAAAGTGATTCAGCTTCCCTTGATCAATCATCCTGAGAATGATTCTCTTTACGTTTCTGCAGTCGTTTGTTTGATGTCCATGGAAGCGGTGGTAAGAACAAAACTCATGACTTTGTCTCTCGGTGGTGGTTCCATCCCCGCGTTCCAAGGTGCTTGGTACATCTTCCATCACAAGTATAGCCTCCCGGATCTTTTCCACACTAGCATTCGGTGGAGGCATCTTAATTGGTTCCCATACTATTCTCGACTTCTCTCGCCCTCCATGGTTATATTGCCTTCGTCCACCGTAAGTTTCTTGCACATGATCTAGCCTCTGAATCTTATTATTGCTGTTACGGTTATAGTAGTTCCTTTCTTGTTCAAACTCCTCTTGGTCATGGCTTCCCATAGCTACTATCTTCCGCTGTCCCTCATCAGCTTTTCCTGCTTGCTGTCCTTGCGAAGTGCTCGCCACTGTATTTATGAATTGAGGTAACAAGCTTGCGTTCGCAGCATTCGAGTTTGGGTTCGCGACCGGATAAGAATTCATTTCATTTTGTCTTTCTTCTAAGGCGATATATTCTTCCTGTAGCTCTCGCAGTTCTGCCATCGTGATTGTATTTTTGACTCTAAAAATTTGAATGTATAACAAGTTAGTCGCTAAGAAGAGAGCATTCACAAATGAGAGAATGAGATATCTTTCCTCAACCCGTCCCTGCCATTTCGCTACACATGGTTCTCCATCTTATTGTCAATCGCCTTAAGCTCTCGCCAACCCTTTGTTTCAATCCGAATACATCTTCAATACACAGTCGTGAAGAGTTGTTACTTATGTATGCTCCCAGGAATGTGGCTTGTAAATGATTGAATGACGTGATTGTGTTCCTTGGTAGACCCTCAAACCATTTTAGTGCTTCTCCAATTAGGCTTGATGCGAAATATTTGCACAGTATAGCATCATGATTCTCCCACCGCAAAGATACACCTCATATAGGCCTTGATATGTCTGTCACCGCATGAGGTTGTTCCGTCGAAGATGTTTGTTAATGCAGGGAGATTGCACTTAGGAGGTATTCCTCCCATCTGTACTTCTAGCGTGAAGGGATTCTTCGCAGCCTCTGCGATGGCTTCGTCCAATTGTTTCCTTCCTCCTTCCCTTCTATTGTTCAGCAATCCTCTCATTTCAGCCAGTTCTCTTAAAATTTGTTCATTTGCCTCAGAATTTGATTCTACTGGTCTTTTTAGCTCTGCTTCTCTCCTTCTTCGCTCATGCCTGTTTTGACCTTCTTGCTCGTTATTTTCTTCTCTCCTTTCCCTGCGACGCTCTTCTTCGTTTCTTTCCTCAATTCGCACGCCATTATATCGGTTGTTCTCTCTTCTTGGCTGTCTCTCAGCTCTCATCTGCACCCTCTCATATTCTTCATTAATATTTCTGTTGGTACGATTCTGTTCCCTTCTTCTTTCGCGGTTGTCATGGTTATTCTGACGGATTGCTTCTTCCATCTCTTGGTTTTCCATTTCTGCTCTTATCCTTTCTCTCTCGCGAGCCAGCCGCGCTTGTTCAATGTAGTGTCTCTCAATGTCATCCTCGATTTCTCGGTTTCTTCTCAATTCTTCTCTCCCGTGCAAGATTATTCTCCCTTCAGCAGCTGGGTCATTCGGTTCTTGGAGTTGCATGTTTCCTTGACTTTCCCTATTCCGCTCATTTTGAAGATTTTCAGGTTGAGGAATATAGCGATCTTCTATTTCCCCTCTTCTCTCGCCATGCTCTATACTCGGATTTTGTGTTTCTTCCTCGGTACTTTCTGTTGGTAAAACTCTCCTTCTTTCTTCCCTATTCGATCTTGAACTTGACCTCACGCTACTTCTAGATCTCCTATTTTGCAACCTCATATTTTCCATCCTCAATTCATGATTTCTGTCTTGTCAAGTTTGCTCGTTCTTCCGCCTCTAACCGTCTCTCTTCGTGTATTGTTTGTCTCAATCTTTCTAATCTTTGCGATTTCTTCGTTTTCTCCATTCATTCCTTGCTCTCCTTGTCCATTGTTCACCTGCCTGCTCCTCTTCTCTCTCGTCTTCAGAATCAGACCTCCAAGTATGTACACTTACTCTATCATAATCCACAGCCGCGTTTGCTACCGGGGAGATCGGTGGTTGGTTTTGATCTTCTCCATCGTTTTCTCATATTCATCCTTGACGATTCTCCTGTTTCATTCCTCCTTTCTCCAAAGCAAGTCTCCCACTTCTCCTTACAATCGTTGGTTGCCCTTGTACATTTCTTCTTCTAGCTATTTTTCTTTTTCAATGAATTCTTGAGGATCTTCTCCAAATCTTTTTTTTCTGTTAATCCAAATTCCTTCCAATTTCTACGTCAATCTCTGCACAGTCCCTGTTTCTAGCGCATATGTAGTAGCAGGATTTCCCACACTACACCCCTTACTCGATTTTGCTTAATTAATCCATTGAAAGATGAAAGATCAAGAATATTTATTGATTGAATTCATGAAGTGTTTTACACAGGAAAATAGAATTACACTTAGAAGTTAAAACACTCTCAAACTTTCTCTCTCCTAATGACTTGCCCAACAATTCCCAAGAGCTCCCCCTCTTACAGACTCATCTAGCCCTTTATATAGGGTAATACATAGTGGATGACAGCTAAGCTACCCTTTATTTTCGGGAATGTCCCGCGAAGTGTCGCAGATGCACAAACATTCGCTCTCGCGACACTTCTTAACCTCGCCAGTCTCTCGTCTTCTTTATGTTTTTGGCCGTTATTCATTGCGTCGTTTATTTTAGCTCCTGCGATCGCCTTTCGCGGCGTCGTTTATTAATCCCGCGAGTCTTGTACGTTGCGATATTATGATCCTACACTAGTGTTAGAAGTTCGATTGGTTCGCAAACTTCAACATATTTTGCGAATCAACCGAACCGGGCTTATATATGCATATATGCAATACTTTTTTTATAGAGAACTGCAGGTTAGTCATTTCAACGCGGTGGTGGGCGGTGGTGGTGGGAGGAGGGTAGGTTAGTCATTTCAACACTTTAGGACACCCCTTATAACTATAGGGAAGGTGGCCTAATAAAACCATGGTCCCCTCAAAAAAAATCATGGTCCCTAAAAAATGGTTCTTCAAAAAGATGTTGGAGCCCAACTTGTTGCTAGGCTCTCATCTAGTTTCTTGCAATACTGTTCTTTTCTTTTTAAATAAAAATTGTGTTTTAAAAAAGACAAAAATAAAATAAAATGATAGTTACGAAATTTTTTAGTTTTGTTTGATTCCAATCGGGCACTTTCTCTGTTCTTTACAAAATTGTCAGAGCCGCAGAGGGCCGTCCCGTCATTGTTGAAATAGTTCGAGATTTTGGCATCGAGAGAAGACATTTAGCACCTTCCGTCATGGTACTACAAGAAAAAACGTACCTACCACACTGGCGTGACTCGCAGCAAGGTCTTTAACGCCGCTTAATTGGGGGCATGGAAAATAATTGGAGACCAGGACACAATTTATACCTACACCCAAAAATATGTGGGGCTTCCAAAATGATGGTGAAATAACTATTTTACGTACCCTTCTCTAATAACTAACCCTAAAATCCTATTACTAGTTGGTAGAGGCCCCCATTTTCTTTTCAAACAAAATTCTTGTTCTTCTCCTCCTCTCCCTCTCTCTCTGGTCGTCCATCTTCTCCATTAACGACTGGTGTAGCTAATTTTTTTAGGTTAGAGTCCTTAACCATTTTTTTTTCTTAACGATTTTTGGTATGCATGTTAACTTCATCAAAAATCGTTAACCATTAGTAATAGGTGAAAACGACTCTAGTGTGTTGTCTTTGGCCTATAGTAGCAAGAATAAAAAAATTAGCTTGTCGCGGAACATGAAGAAATTCCTTTAGAAGATGAATATGCTGCTTATGATACTGATGATGATGGTAATGATGGTAATGGTGGTGATGGTGGAATGAGGATGCAGAGATTTAAAAGATGGAAAATATGTCAATGTCAAGTGAGAGTCGTCAACATATTTAAAAAATGAGAGTTAGAGTCGTTAGAGGTGTATTTCTAAATTAACGACCCTTAACGATTCTCTCACCAACCATTTTTAATCATCAACGACTAATTCGTATGCAAAACCACCTCTCTAAATTAAAGAGTCGTTAAGTTACATCTAAACCATTAACGATTCCATATTTACGACCACTTTATTAAACTAACGACTATTTACTATACATATATGCATCCTATGTCATAACATTTTTATGGGTCGTCAATGAAAAGCCAAAAAACTTTAAGGGTCGTCAATAGGAATTTAAGAGTCGTCAATGAAAAGCCAAAAAACTTTAGGGTCGTCAATATAATTTTTAGAGATGTAGGGAAGAACGACTCTCATGTAAATACGAAATGGATTGTTAGGGTCGTCATTATATAGTAATGCCAAACTGACGACCCTTAGTGTAACAACTACAGAGAGTAAAAAGTTTTTGAGTCGTTGGGTTCTAAACATATTGAGTTAACGACTCTAGATGACCTAAAAGTTGGAGTCCACAACTTTATCAAATTTGGTTGACGATTTTCCATACCTGCAAAAGTTTGCAGATTGGAGTCGTTTATTTTTGTGCCAAATCACTGACGACTCATAAGGGTCGTTAGTTTATTATACTCTCGACCAAACGACTCTCACACTGAGTTTTCCCCCCAAAACTCACCTCCTTCTTCTCCACAGCACAAAAACACGATTTTTCTTTTATCAAAATTTTATCCCTAAATCTCATTTTAATCTAACCAAACTAATTAACAATTAAATAACTTAATTACCACTAATGATTTAGGGTAGTTTAGCCATTTAAAAAATTTAAGATAAGGGATAACCACCGATTATTATTTTATGACCTTTTTGTCCTACAGCTAGGGGCCCTAATTATTTTCCAGGGCCCCAATTAAGCGGTGGTCTTTAACAACACCAAGAATAGTTCCACTACCATTCAAGCAATCTTTCTTAAAATAGGAGTAAATCGTGATTATTGGATTTTAGTACAAAACTCACGTGTAATTCTGTTGATCTAAAAATAGAAATTTAGTTTTTTCCTAATTCTTGTCGGTCGTTCCTTCTCTGCTTTCGGTTACCATTTTATATATATATGCGGCGGGCAGACTGCAGAGAGCCAGAGCCGTCATTGTTGAAATAGTTCAACACATTGGCACCATCCTACACATTTCCTCACACATGCAGGTTTTACAAATTTGAATGATACATTATCTGCATTTACACATTATCTACTCATTCATCGTGTAACCAACACCCTCACAAAAATAAATTATCGATTGATTTCTTGTGAGAATGAATGATTAACTGACCGGCATTAGCCCAGTTGGCCAAGGGTTGGACTCCCAATCTATAAGTTGTGGGTTCAATTCCCGTTCGATCGATCAAAAAAAAATGAATGAATGATTGATGAATTTGATCATGGTATCATATTTATGAGTAGTTCCCTAAAACAGACTTACTCCGTAGCCTAGTTAGCAATTCGGGATTCGGCAAACGTACGGAACGGCAAATGTACGAGTATTATACGGTTTTGTAAAACCTAAATTCGGTCCAAAATTCGGTCAACGAGACGTGATTCGTCAGTAATTCGGAACGGCATACGCACATATATAATTCGATTTATAAATGTGAGTTCGGCTCTGAAAATTCGGTAATATATAATAAATAATTAGTATTTATAAGGACATAGACTATTTTTTATGCATATATATGTGAGTTATTTAAAGAAAAAATAAACTTAATATGATGATATTAATAATATATACAACATTAATCATCCAAGAGGACGTGGTATAGTGGTTTAGATGCTTGGTTTGTGAGTTTGAGATCTCTCTCACCTTCACCTTCAAATCTTTTCGGTCATTTTTGTTTCATAAAAGTTACAACAATGTCTAATATTGGGATGTGTATGCCGGGAGGCAGTAAAGCCCAAAAAGTGGGGCCTTTGAAAACGTAAAGCTAAAGAATTTCTGGCGAATTAAGCGGACGTATTATTCGAGATACGTAAAGTTCGTGAACGATTCGCGAATAATCCGGGAATGCCATATAATACGCGTTTTGGGTTCGGAGTTGCAAACGTACACGAATAAGACGGTAAAATTCGCGAATGATTCGCAAACTTACTAACTAGGTCCGTAGGCTAAAAACTTTGAAATATCCCACTTGCAATGGCACCCCAGATACAGTGTATTCCATATATCTATATATATACTTCCACAGCACCACACTCCATTCCAGGTAGCTTTCAGTATTGTTTGTGATCAGAGATGACCATGAACATCGAGAGTATCGAAAGAGGGTTACCCAACAAAACAATCATGACAAAGAAGATGTTGATTCTTCAAACATCATATCTCCAAGTGTAGTGAAGTTGGTGCTACTCTTGGTAAGCTGTACGTGTGGTTTCGTAGGGATGATAGGAGGGCCATTGCTGCTTAGACTCTATTTCTTACATGGAGGCAGTGGGAAATGGTTATCAAGTTGCGCACAAATGAGTGGGTTTCCATTATTATTCATCCCGCTCGCAATCACTTATTCCCGACGCAATCAAAATATTAAGTTCTTCGCTTCTAGGAAGCTCTTATTTCATGCTGCTCTGACAGGATTAATTCAAGGAATAGGCAATTTCATGTTTTGTTTTGGATTGTCATTTCTTCCGGCATCAACAGTGTCTCTCCTTGTTACAACCCAACTCATATTCACCTCATTCATTTCATTAATATGGGTTAAACAAAAATTTACTCCGTATTCGTTAAATGCAGTTGTACTAATAATAATGGGATCTATACTGATTGCTTTAAGCAGATCCAGCGATCGTCCTCCTGGAGTTACGAATTCTCAGTACGTCTTTGGTTTCTTTATAAGTATAGCTTCTGCTGCAATTTTCGGCTTTGTCATAGTGAGCACCCAAGTTGCCTATGCTAAGGCCAATCAAGCCATGACTTATTCTATTGTGCTGCAGTTTCAAGTTTGTGTGGCCTTCTTTGCTACATTAACTTGCGCACTTGGAAGCCTGATAAATCAGGATTTCGCGGTAAAGAAATGTATATACGTTAAAATTTGTTATAAAATGCTACGCACCATACAAAAACCTAAAAATGTGTTTTTATTTTGCAGGGAATGCATAAAGAAGCAAGAGAATTTGGATTAGGAGCGAAAATCTATTACTTGGTGTTGGTTTCAAATATGGTTGTTTGGCAGATGATGTTTATCGGGAGAGCAGGGATTATATTTTGTACCTCCTCACTCTTTGCTGGAGTCATGAGTGCAATTTTTTCTACTCTTTCGCAGATTGCAGCAGTGATAGCTTTCCATGAGAACTTCACAGGAGAAAAAGGGATGGCCTTGGCTCTAACACTCTGGGGTTTTACTTCTTACTTCTATGGTTCTTACAAGAACACCAAGAAACCTAAGCCAGTAACCTCATGATTCACGAAAGCTTCTTAATTTTGATGCGACTGTCAAGTTACTCAGTATGTACAAGTAAATGTACATACATGTGAGATCTACTTTCCGTTGCCTAGCATAGTGCATATGTTAATTTTTTATCTTTTTTTTTCCTACACATCTGGAGTGCTTTTACAGTTTCATTTTGCTATGTTGGTCATTTAGACGTTTAGAATGCTAATGGTCCCCGGCATAATCTCAGTATACGTATCTTCCAATTTCTTTTTGGGGCGAGAGTGTAGGTTATGGAATGGTTATGTTGTGTCTGCCTGTTGGCATGCCTAATGTTGTGTTTGTTTTTTGCTAACTCCATGAATCGACATTTGGATCTGACTCGCCTGAGTCAAATGTTAGATAGTTTGTTTTTTAGTTTGTGACACAAAATACCCCTACTGAGGGAATCGCGTATAATGACTAAAATGTCCTCGAGGTTTAAAAGTGAGAAAAACGATTTCATTTTTCTTCTTTGATTTCACTTCCAGTTCACTTCAGAGATAAAAACGAGACCTAAGAAATTTTTCTGAAGATGATGACGAAGCCATGGATTGAAGATCAGCACTGGTACTTCGTCCTATTCTCCTTTTCTTCTCATTATGATTTTCTGTATCTAGTGGATTTTTTCTTCTTCTAGGGTTTTCAGACTAACTTCTGGGTGTTTCACAACTAGCAGTGACTTTCACCATTCCTGCGTCGTTGTTTTTGTCACTATTACCATCAGAACTCATACTTTCTCCACCGCCACGACTAGTAAAAGTACAATTTGGTTTAGCAGTAACATCCGAAGAAGAACCAACCATTAAAATTACCCTTCAGATCTATCAGAACAGATAAAACAAGTTTAATAAACCCTAACTGATGAAAATTATAATGATATCTCTTGCTTGCATCAAATTCTTCGATGATCCATCTTTCATTTCTCTGAAAGAAATTATGAAATTATTTCTCTACCTTCTTCTTCTTTGTACAGTGGATTCTGTTTATTCATTCTCAATATGAAGGAGAAAAAGAAGGAAAAGAGAAAGCCAAAAGAGATTTAACCAGGACTCTTTAGTATTAACAATTCCTTTTTTTTTTTTTTTTTTTTTTTTGCTTCTCAAAGGATTCGGCAATTTGGGACTCAATTGGAGTATATGTAGTATTCATCATATGTTTGTTTTATGGTTATAGTGAAGTTGTACTGGACTGAATGTAATTGACACACTTTCATAGTCTGTCTTGGTTACCCTCTCTTTACTTGAGTCTGTTATCTTTTCTGTTATGTTTACTCTTCCGTTAGACACGTGTACGTTTATTTGTGGACTATTTTACTGTCTGTTGGTTGGTGGTTAAATACACCAACCCTGCATGTCTGTAAACTTGTGAAGAGATATTTTCCTTTTCAATACCAATGATAGTTTGGTATTAGAGCACTTGATCCAAATCTGTTCTTCCGCTGTTATTAATTTTCTTTCTGATTCATTTCAAATCTTCAATCAATTCTTTTTGTTCTTCGATTGAATCAGTTACTTATTCTTCAATAAAAATATCTTTTCAAATCAATTTTGTTTTTCTGATCTAACAATGGAGAGCAGATCAATTTCTAAAATACCTTTTAATCAACTTTCCAATATTATTCAATTGAAAATTAATGAAAACAATTATCTCACATGGAAATCTCTTTTACTTACTTTATTCACAAAATTTTGTGTTGCTGATTATGTTGATGGATCTAGAGAATGTCCTGCAAAATACACATCTCGGCATAATGAGAACAACGAACATGTTAATCCAGCCTATACTCTGTGGCAAGATGAAGATTCTACACTTGCTCATCAACTCAACAATTTCGACTCTGTAATTCCTTATTTTGTTGGAGCTCAAACTTCTCATGAATTATGGACCAACATTGAAAGTAGATTCTCTCAAGTTTCCGCTACTCATACAATTCAGCTCAGAACAAAGCTTCAGTCAATCAAATTGGGTAATGATTCTATCACTAATTATCTTAATGAGATCCGCAAAGTTGTTGATGCTCTTGCTGCTCCTGGAACTGTTATTAGTGATAGTGAAATGGTGGTTACAATTTTATCTGGTTTAACTGCTTCATATGATTCTTTTGCTACATCAATTCGCATTAGATACCCACCTGTTACCTATGTTGAATAGCATAATATTCTTCTTAGTGAAGAAATTGTTCTTAAATCTAGGTCTGATTTTATAATTAATGATTCTGAGAACAAAGCCTTTATGTCTCAATTTATACCTCAATCTACCTACAGACCATCTTATCCTGCACCCAAAGGTGGTCATAGTGTCAATTACAGAGGCAGAAAACCCATTTAATCTAAATTATAATCAACCATTTCGAGGGTATGCTCCTTCTTATCCCTCTTATCCTTCATATACACCAAGACCATTACCACCACCATTTAGAGGCTATGCTTATTCTATACCTATGTCCACACCACCACCATCATCTCTGCAAGATACTAGTGAGAAAATTCCATGTCAACTTTGTGGTAGTACTGATCGGTGCCTAATAATGCATATTCCTATATCGTTTTGTTATCATTTATCACTTCTCAAAAGATTTAATATCCCATTTGAAGCCAAAATGTGCATTTTATGTCTCGAGGCATCAATAATCTTCTTGTTGTAAATATTGATAGTTTCTGTTTGTTTGTAGGAGAATAAAGAGAGCATGGTCGACAGAGCTATTGCGAAAGTAAAAATATGGAAGGAAGTTCAAGTGCAGGGAACGAGTGTCGTTGGAATTACATGGGCCGAAATGTTAGCCCAAGTGTGTTAGAGCATTGCTCGGTTGAACCCACCAAGCGTTGGTATGTCAAGTTTGGTTGTCATATTTTAGTGAACCAAAACTCATTTAAAGAGTCGCTTGATTATTTACTAGAGTCAACTTCGTATAGGTTAGCTTGAAAGTATTAGGATATGAGACTTTACAAGTATTACGTGAAGACTTGAAGAATGTGAAGAAGTAAGGATCTAAAACACGAAATCATCCTTCCACTTGAGGTTAATGATAGGTGTAGAATACACCTAATTTACTATCTAGTAGTTTATGCTTTCTTTGCTATTTTTCTTGTAAATTATGTATTTTACGCTTGTTTTGAGTTTTATAGTTACTTTGGAGTCGCACGGAGGAAAAGAAGAAGAAATCACCCTATTTGAGCCAAAAGGGTAAAATTGTCATTTCCATGGCAAACATTATCCAGAGCCGACCAAAGGTTAGGGGGTAACCCACAGAAGTGCTAAAGGCACCATGGCAGAAACTAAAAACAACCAAATTTGTGACTAAGGGGTGACCACTAGTGTTATAGGGCACTCAATCAGGGTGACCCTTATCTTATGTAGTGGGATCTCAAGTTATCAATTCCATGACTCTTATCTCTACCCTAAATCGAGAGATATCTCTTACTCTCAATCAATTTCACACCGAAAGAGAGAAGAGGCGCAGCCATGAATCAAGGTCGGGAGAAATAGGACTTGAAGCTCAGGAAGAATTGTTAGGGTCGTTGCTGATAAGTATAAGGAGAAGCTGAAATTCAAGGGGGACGATTATGGCAGTGAACTGATATAAATCAAAGGGGTTTCTGATTGAAGATTAGAAAGCTAGGGTTGAGTTTGAATCATGGGTTGCTGAGTTCAAATCACTGCAGTGATTGTTTATAAGGGTTTGGTAGAATTAAGACAATGAAGGTGGAAATGGTGATTACAAGAAATGACAAAGTGAATTGAGATGCTCATGGGGTGCAGTGGATTGGATATCAAGATCGATGATGGGTTACGGTGATGAAGACAGGCAGAATTGATGCGGCTGTTGATTCGAGCAAGCCATGGAGATTAAAGTCGGTGTTAGGAGATGGTGGTGCCCCGGGCCGAGTTGCGAGTGGAGGTTATGGAGGCGTTAAGCTCGAGCAAGATGCGCCGGTGATGTTTGCTGAGTTAGAATGGAGTTGTTGGTCTTGCAATGGTAGAAGTGTGGAGTGCTAAGGTGGTGGTAACTCGGATGGTCTTTCTGACAAAGGTGGTCATCTAAGTTTACAGGGAATGAAGGTGTTACGAGGCAAGAGCTGGTGATCTTTGTTTCGGGGAAGATGGCAATGAGAAGTGTTGTGGTCTTTGTTGGAGCCGGAGTCAGTAAAGCTAAGGCACTGCAGTGGTGCGATCTGTGGATAATGTGAGAGTGGTTACGTGATGATGCTTAGCACGGGCCTGGTGCAAGAACAAGGATTGTCTTGATGGTCTATTTGAATTAAATGGAGTGAGCTAAATTAGATAGCTTTGATGGTGCGGTGGTGGTGAGCTTATTATTTAGATGAGCTATGGCGTTAAGTGCTAGTCTTTGTGTTGTTCTTCTTGAAGATTGAATGGCAATGGAAGGAGGCTGGCATTAGTCTTGTGTATGAGAGTTGAATTCAGAGTTAAGTGAGCTTGACCTGAACTAAAGTTGCGGTGGAGCTCAAAGTTTGGTGCTATGCGGTGATGGAGTTGCGAGAGAAGGTTCATGTGATGCCCGAGTTTGCGGTGGTAGGAATTGTGCAGGTGGAGTGTGACTGCGCGGTGGTGTGTATGTGGTAGTGAACCTAGATGTATGCTAGGAATACAGGTGTTGATGGTTTTCAGGTTGAGTGCATCTGGAGAAAGTTGAAATTGCAGAGTCAGTAGGCATTGGTGGTTTGAAGGCGAGAGCAAATGGGGCTTGATTTGTGATGGCAAGGGAAGATTTGGAGTTGTTCTTTGGTTCATTGTTGTGCCGGTGAGAGTTGGTGGTACTCTGCAGTTTCAAGTGGTAAAGCCAATCGAAGTTGGAGGAACAGTGGCTTGGTAATTGGTAATGGATGGCTGCAAGGTTGCGGTTAAGTAGATGCAGCCAAGTAAGGCGGTGGAGTTTGTAATTTAGTGCTTTGGTTGTGTGAACGAGAAATGGGAAAAGCCGGGATAAGAGTACATTACGAAACTGCAGATTGAGTTGGTTGAGTTGGGCTGCAAAGTGACATGGTAGTGCAAATGCAGAGATTATGATGATTGGAAGTGCAGTACAAGGAGGAAATTGGCTTGAAATGGTGCTAGATGGAAGGGCCAAGATGGCTGCAAAACTATGCATGGCCAGATGGTTGGCCAAAGTCATGAAGCACAATGATTGTGCGACAAACTCGGCCTGTGCAATGGCACGAGCCACTCGGCTCACTCGGTGATTGGTCGACTAGCTTGGTGACTCACCCGACTCAATGATCGACCGGTTTGACTCACCGCCTTGACCCGAGTTGACTCAGTGTTGACTCGACCGATCCGACCGTTGACCGGTGATCGGTTTGACTGACGCCAGTCACCCGCAATATTTTCCGGCGACTTTTCCGGCCCGGATTAGGCCACAATCCCATTTTCCAGCGAGCAAAAATTCGAATTTTCTATGGACTTCTCTCATGGGTGTGAAGACTTGGGCTTGGAATTGGATGGAGAATTGGACTCAAATTTGGAAAGAGAAGATGAAGAGTTGAGAAAGGCTTGGTTTTGGAAATTGAATTGCAAAAGGAAAAGGGTTCTATTCCTTGGAAGATTTGGAGAATATTGAAGCCTATAAATAGAGAAGTTTTCTACAACTTCTACACCCCTCTCGAGACACCTCTCTACACACACATCACTTGTGTTTTTGCTTGCTTTTCTAAGATTTTTCTTTTTAATTACTTGTGTGAATTTGAAAATTCTTCTTTTAATAATTATTATTTGTGTGAATTTCAAAAACATGAGTAGCTAAATTTCTTATTGATTGAGGATGAATTCTAGTTCTTAACATGATTTGAGTTTTTGTTTTCAATTCTATCTTGAGATTTTTCACATGATTATCGATTGTTTTACTAATAGGAGTGATCTTAAAGACATTCATGATTGATTGATAGATTGTTTGGAGTGCACGCTAAATTGATTTGTTAATTGATCTATATCTAGTATAAGTTAGGGAATACGTAATCGTTCTCGACACTTTACACAAGTAAAAACACAAGACCTTAAGGAGGTATTCCGTGGAGCAATTGTGTGTAGAAACAACGCTAGAAAGTGAACCAAGCGAACCGAGTTTAACTACTAGTACTAAACCTAAATTCATAAATCTTAATGCATTCAGGAATTACATCTGTGTAAGCGGACCTCAAGGTGGTTCTTTTGAATAGAATCCGATAACTGGGTTTTAGACTGTTACTCAGTGAAATTAGGGATTTTGGGGCTAGCTAAGCGGACCTGCTATCCTACGGTTGGTGATAATCTGTGACTAATAACAAGTAGAAAAGAACATAACTCTAATCATTGTTTTGCAACGAAGAAGGATTCCTTGATCTCGTCTCTCTTATTGCTTTCATCTTTTAACTTTCGATTTTAATTGCTTTGTTTATTTTTTGCTTTTTACACCCCCCTTTCGTGACAACTTTTACAACTAAGATCTCTTGCTCCTCGTGGGAACGAACTTGACTTCCATTATATTATTTTTAATTGAGTGGAAATATTGAATTAATTTGATTGCACCTCGACACGCATCAAATTTTGAGGCTGCCGTTGCCGGAGAACCCAGGCGATTTTTAGTTGTTTTTATTTTTCTTTTTGCTTTATTCTTGCTTTGTTAGGTTCTTTTACCGTATCTAACTTAGTTTGTGAGAATCTTGTTTGGTGTTATACCTTTGGTGAATGCTTAAAGGGGGTAGCCCAGGAGTCAATACGTCTTCGATCCGGCACTCAACTAAAGGATTTCATTCGTGCGATTAACACTCCACTTCCTCCTTCTTCATCAAGTGATTCGGACAAAGAGGAAGAAACAATGGCTGGGATCGTACACTCAAGGACCTAGCTTCTCACAAGCTTGATACACAACAATGGTGTATCCAAACTAACTCAACCTTCAAATCAAGCGGGGTTGATTAGAGAGTTACCAAAGTTCCATGGCATGGTGAATGAGGACCCAAATAAACATCTTATGGACTTCTATGCCATAGTTATGGCTATGCTTCCACCGGAGACTAATGCGGATGGAGCAATGTTGAAAGCTTTCCCGTTTTCTTTGGCGGGCAATGCTAAGGAATGGTTATATTATTTGCCTTCCGGAGAGTATCACAACATGGAATGGGATGAAGAAACTTTTCCTCGAGAGATATTTTCCCGCATCCAAAGCTACTCAAATTCGCAAGGAGATTTGTGGATTGAAACAACAAGTGGGAGAATCATTATATGAATGTTGGGAGCGATATAAGAGGTTGGTGGCAAGCATCACACCATCAATTTAGTGATGTTATGATACTCCAATACTTCTATGAAGCTCTTCACCCAAGTGATAGGTCTCTTCTTGACGCCGCGGGTGGTGGTGCATTAATGAACAAGACGGTGGCCCAAGCTACGAGTTGATTGAAAGTATGGCGGCAAACTCGCAACAATTCTACACAAGGGATGAACCAATGGTTAGGCGAGTGCATGAAGTAAGTGATTCATCACATCTTGATCAAAGGATGAGTAACATGGAGATAATGATGCAAAGGATTGCCGCGGTGATTATTAGGATAATGAGACCGAACAAGTGAATGCTTTATATCCAAATCAAAGGCCAGTGCGATCCATACTCCAATACCTATAATCCCGGTTGGAAGGATCATCCCAACTTTAGTTATGCAAACAAGCAAGCGGCGGCTCCTAATCCATATGAGCAACAAGGTGGTTTCCAACAATCACGTTTCCAACCTCAACAACAATTCCAACCTCAAGTGAAGGAACAAGGATCTTCGATAGACGATAAGCTTAATGTCATGATGCAAAGTATTACGTCAATATTTCAACAAAATCAACAAAAGACCGATTCGGCAATCAAGGATTTAAAAATTCAAGTGGGGTAATTAGCGACCGATGTGAACTTATTGAAAGCGCAAGCGTCCACAAAACTTCCTTCACAACCATTTGTTAATCCAAGAGAGAGCATTAATGCGATTACTTTGAGAGTGGGAAACAAGTGGAGCAACCAAATCAACAAGATAAGGTGTATGATGAGAAAAAGAGGAAATTGAAACCACACCAAAGGAGAAGTCAACACCAACCGATCAATCCAAGGAACCGGTGCCTACTTTCATTACTCCACCCTAGTTCCCTAGCCGATTTGCTAAATCAAAGAGAGACTTGGAATACATGGATATTTGGGAGATCTTTAAGAAAGTACAAGTCAATATTCCACTCATAGAAGCTCTTCGTCAAATTCCTCGTTGTGCAAAGTTCTTAAAGGAGTTGTGCATGAAGAAGAAAAGGTTGAAAGGGAATGAAGTCATGAGTGTGGGGGAGAATGCTTCGGCGTTTATTCTCAAGGAACTCCCACCAAAATTAAAGGACCCCGGTAGTTTCAATATACCTTGCACAATTGGTAAAACAAGGTTTACTCGAGCTTTGCTAGATTTGGGAGCGTCGTTTAATGTTATGCCTTCCTCGATTTATGATTCTTTGAATCTCGGTCCTCTTAAGGAGACCGGGGTAGTTCTTGAACTTGCTAACCGATCTAATGTTTACCCGAAAGGGATTGTTGAGAATGTTTTGGTGCAGGTTAATGAGCTTGTATTTAGGCGATTTCTATGTCTTAGACATGAATGATGAGAATTCTTCCAAGTCTACACCTTTGCTTTTGGGTAGACCATTCTTAAGCACCGCCGAACAAAGATTGATGTCCAAAATGGCACCTTGACTATGGAATTTGATGGTACACTCATCCACTTCAATATCTTTGAGACAACGCGATACCCTAGTGATGTGAAATCATGTTTTCCGTGAAAGAGATTGATCCGGGCTAATGAATCTTGCAAGAGCTAAGTCGGGCCGTCGACTTTAAAACAAGCGCTTAATGGAGGCAACCCATCGGTTTTGTATTTCTTATCCTTTTGCTTTTGTTATTTCTTTTTGTTATTTCTTATCATGTTAAAATTTCCCACCTTGACTTTACTAGGAGGATTCAATTACATTGAGGACAATGTAAGGTTTAAGTGTGGGGAGTGGTTAAGCATGTTTTTAAAACAAAAATTACAAAAAAATTAAAAATTTGAAAAAAAAAGTTTTACTTAAAAATTCCAACTTTTAAAGATTTTAGAGTCACTAGCATACTTCTAGGTATGTTTACATAGAGATTTTGACCGGCATAATTGAACTTGGAAATGTTAGAGAACTACATTCGGATTTCTTGCTTGTTTGAGTGTTAAATAATGGATTTAATCATGCCGGTGATGCGAATTTGGTGCAGGGAGAAGTGCATTATTAGAGTTGCGTTCAATCATTAGTGGAGACTACCCGTATTCATATCATGTGAGGCACCGACCAGAAATTTTCCATCTACTAAAGAGCTTCTTTTGAGTGTGTGTCACCGTAAGTAAATTCGGGTAGAATGGTGAGCTACCCAACCTCCCACCACTAGAAGCACTACTCTTTGATCTCTTGAGTGCTAATTTTGTCAATCATGAGGGTGACGTCCATGGATGAAAGCTTCCTTCTTGTAGTTCGATTTGCGTTAGCACCATTCTCTCTCTCGACAACAACGGATCCATAGAAACACTCTCAAACATCAACAAGGGAGCGACATCAAAATCTACAAGGAAAGTTGGAAAAGTTTAAGGTTTACAAGCAACTAACGAGAAAAAGAGCAAATTCATGAAAGCGAAGAAAATTAAAAGGTGAGAATTTTTGAAAGTTTATGATTTCAAAGACGATACAAGTTGTGAAGAATCAAGCGGTAAAATACTTCTTCCACGGCCATGGTTTATTTTGTATTTAATTTCTCTTGTTTTTTAAAAAAAAAAAAAAAAAAAAAAAAAAAAAAAAAGAGAGAAAACAAGAGAAATATTTGTTCTTATTTTTATGAGTAGTGGGGAAGGAAAATATATAAGGAAGTTTAAAGCGACAAGGATTTTAAGGTAAAAAGAGTTACAAATTGTTAAGGATTTATGAAATTCAAAGGTTTATCATCAATAGTTGAAACCAAGACCGAAGACCAAGAAGATCAAGACGAGGAGGCGGAAGACGTTTCTATTGGATGCCGTAGAGTGGTGTTATCATAATTGGCGATCGGATGTGAAGGTGAGTAAGTAATCTCATCCTCGATAATAATGGTTGATTTCCTTTCTTAGAGATCGTCGGAAAAATGGTTTTCAAAATATTAAAAGATGTGGGTTTAAAATATTTGGAAGTTATCCTTCCCACTATTCAACGTGTCGCAGATTTCTATCTTCATTCCTACCTGCACAAATGTGAGAACCATAAAAAAAAAGCCGTCTTTTTGAGTGCAATTATCATAAAATCATTTTTGGTGAGGCGAAGTCGGCGAAATGCTTATTGATCGTTTCTCAAACACGCATTCTCTCATTATGGTGTGGTTATTTCTCACTCAACAATTAAGAACGAGAATATGTTCTTTAGTATTTCTAACTTCTTATTACTAGCATGCGAAACTCTATGTCCTCATAACTCTTTGGATGCTTAGGACGCTTGAACACTTTGAAGTTGTGAGTTTTTAGTTTGATTTGCTCGAGGACTAGCAAAGTCTAAGTGTGGGGGAATTTGATAGGTGTAGAATACACCTAATTTACTATCTAGTAGTTTATGCTTTCTTTGCTATTTTTCTTGTAAATTATGTATTTTACGCTTGTTTTGAGTTTTATAGTTACTTTGGAGTCGCACGGAGGAAAAGAAGAAGAAATCACCTATTTGAGCCAAAAAGGGTAAAATTGTCATTTCCATGGCAAACATTATCCAGAGCCGACCAAAGGTTAAGGGGTAACCCACGAAGTGCTAAAGGCACCATGGCGAAACTAAAAACAACCAATTTGTGACTAAGGGGTGACCACTAGTGTTATAGGGCACTCAATGCGGGGTGACCCTTATCTTATGTAGTGGGATCTCGTTATCAATTCCACAACTCTCTCATCTCTACCCTAAATCGAGAGATATCTCTTACTCTCAATCAATTTCACACGAAAGAGAAAAAGAGGCGCTGACCATGAATCAAGGTCGGGAGAAATAGGACTTGAAGCTCGGGAAGAATTGTTAGGGTCGTTCTTTGATAAGTATAAGGAGAAATTTGAAATTCAAGGGGACGATTATGGCGGTGAACCGATATAAATCAAAGGGGTTTCGATTGAAGATTAGAAAGCTAGGGTTGAGTTTGAATCATGGGTTCTTTGAGTTCAAATCACTGCAGTGATTGTTTATAAGGGTTTGGTAGAATTAAGACAATGAAGGTGGAAATGGTGATTACAAGAAATGACAAAGTGAATTGAGATGCTCATGGGGTCTCGTGGATTGGATATCAAGATCGATGATGGGTTGGTGATGAAGACAGGCGGAATTGATGCTGCATTGTTGATTCGAGCAAGCCATGGAGATTAAAGTGGGTGTTAGGAGATGGTGGTGCCTCGTTTGAGTTGCGAGGTGGAGGTTATGGAGCCATTAAGCTCGAGCAAGATGCGATTCTGGTGATGTTTCTTTGAGTTAGAATGGAGTTGTTGGTGCTGCAGTGGTAGAAGTGTGGGTCTCGCTAAGGTGGTGGTAACTCAGATGGTGCTACAGCAAAAGGTGGTCATCTAAGTTTACAGGGAATGAAGGTGTTACAGGCAAGAGCTGGTGATGCTGTTTCCAGGGAAGATGGCAATGAGAAGTGTTGTGGTGCTGTTGGAGCTGGAGCTGTAAAGCTAAGGCAGCTGCAGGTGGTGCAGTCTGTGGATAATGTGAGAGTGGTTAATGATGATGCTTAGCACAGCCTCGGTGCAAGAACAAGGATTGTCTTTGATGGTCTGCTGAATTAAATGGAGTGAGCTAAATTAGATAGCCTGATGGTCTGGTGGTGGTCGAGCTTATTATTTAGATGAGCTATGACAGGTCCGGTGCTAGTGTTGTGTTGTTCTTTTGAAGATTGAATGGCAATGGAAGGAGTGGCATTAGTCTTTGTGTATGAGAGTCGATTCTGATTGGTGAGCTTGACCTGAACTAAAGTTGCAGTGGAGCTCAAGGCGGTGCTATGCAGTGATGGAGTTGCAGAGAAGGTTCATGTGATGCCTGAGTTTACAGTGGTAGGAATTATTACAGGTGGAGTGTGACTGCAAAGTGGTGTGTATGTGGTAGTGAACCTAGATGTATGCTAGGAATACAGGTGTTGATGGTTTGAACTGAAGCTGAGCTGCATCTGGAGAAAGTTGAAATTGCAGAGCTGTAGGCATTGGTGGTTTGAACTGAGAGCAAATGGGGCTTGAACTGTGATGGCAAGGGAAGATTTGGAGTTGTTGCTGGTTCATTGTTGTGCCAGTGAGAGTTGGTGGTACTCTGCAGTTTCAAGTGGTAAAGCCAACTGAAGTTGGAGGAACAGTGGCTTGGTAATTGGTAATGGATGGCTGCAATGTTGCAGTTAAGTAGATGCAGCCAAGTAAGGCAGTGGAGCTGTAATTTAGTGCTTTGGCTGTGTGAACGAAATGGGAAAAGCCAGGATAAGGGTCATTATGAAGCTATGATTGAGTTGGTTGAGTTGGGCCGCAAAGTGACATGGTAGTGCAAATGCAGAGATTATGATGATTGGAAGTGCAGTACAAGGAGGAAATTGGCTTGAAATGGTGCTAGATGGAAGGGCCAAGATGGCTGCAAAACTATGCATGGCCAAGATGGTTGGCCAAAGCTGTGAAGCACAATGATTGTGCAGCAAACTCTGGCCTGTGCAATGGCCTGAGCCACTCAGCTCACTCAGCTGATTCAAGTCTGACTAGCCAGCTGACTCACCCTGACTCAATGATCTGACCCGGTTTGACTCACCTGCCTTGACCCGAGTTGACTCAGTGTTGACTCGACCGATCCGACCCGTTGACCGGTGATCGGTTTGACTCTGCCGGTCACCTGCAATATTTTCCGTGACTTTTCAGTAGGATTCCGGCCACAATCCCAGTTTTCCCATGAGCAAAAATTCGAGAATTTTCTATGGATTTCTCTCATGGGTGTGAAGACTTGGGCTTGGAATTGGATGGAGAATTGGACTCAAATTTGGAAAGAGAAGATGAAGAGTTGAGAAAGGCTTGGTTTTGGAAATTGAATTGCAAAAGGAAAAGGGTTCTATTCCTTGGAAGATTTGGAGAATATTGAAGCCTATAAATAGAAGTTTTCTACAACTTCTACACCCTCTTGAGACACCTCTCTACACACACAACACTTGTGTTTTTGCTTGCTTTTCTAAGATTTTTCTTTTAATTACTTGTGTGAATTTGAAAATTCTTCTTTTAACAATTATTATTTGTGTGAATTTCAAAAACATGAGTAGCTAAATTTCTTATTGATTGAGGATGAATTCCTAGTTCTTAACATGATTTGAGTTTTTGTTTTCAATTCTATCTTGAGATTTTTCACATGATTATCGATTGTTTTTACTAATAGGAGTGATCTTAAAGACATTCATGATTGATTGATAGATTGTTTGGAGTGCACGCTAAATTGATTTGTTAATTGATCTATATCTAGTATAAGTTAGGGAATACGTAATCGTTCTCGACACTTTACACAAGTAGAAAACACAAGACCTTGGAGGATTAGTGGAGCAATTGTGTGTAGAAACAACGCTAGAAAGTGAACCAATTTAACCGAAGGTTTAACTACTAGTACTAAACCTAAATTCATAAATCTTAATGCATTCGGGAATTACATCTTGTAAAGCGGACCTCAAGGTGGTTCTTTTGAATAGAATCTGATAACTAAGCGGACTGTTACTCGGTGAAATTAGGGATTTTGGGGCTAGCTAAGCGGACCTGCTATCCTACGGTTGGTGATAATCGTGACTAATAACAAGTAGAAAGAACATAACTCTAATCATTGTTTTGCAACGAAGAAGGATTCCTTGATCTCGTCTCTCTTATTGCTTTCATCTTTTAACTTTCGATTTTAATTGCTTTGTTTATTTTTTGCTTTTTTACACCCCCTTTCGTGACAACTTTTACAACTAAGATCTCTTGCTCCTCGTGGGAACGAACTTGACTTCCATTATATTATTTTTAATTGAGTGGAAATATTGAATTAATTTGATTGCACCTACGACACGCATCAGTTAATAATATTTGACTTGAACTGTTTTATTCCCTAACGTATCTTTCAAGTCGTGCATATTGAAAACATAACTGCGAAGCTGTGAATGATTATACTATAATTAGACATAGTATTAAGGAATTACAATACAAAGTATAACGTCTATCTTTTGAACTTCGTATATAAGACATCGACATAATCGTATGAATGCTATTGTGATTATGTATGGGTATGGGTGAAGATTTCATCCTAGGAAACAATATTTTACATTCGTTTAAAGGAAGTACAATTCATAAACTTGTTTTATGAATCGAAAGGGAAATCGATAGGCTTATTGGTATTGTTATTCATTACAAATATTTGGATTACCAATATGTGTGCTTAGTATAACCGCTCATAACTTGTTTATGTATCTTGGTAAAACTATTCACAAGCCTGACTTTTATTAGTGAAAACGATCTTAAGTAATCACCTGAGATGGTATGACCAACTCTAGACATTGGGGAACCGATCCTAGTAAGAGGTGCAACCGATCACAAGCAATGGGGAATCGATCCTTGTAAGAGGTACAACAATTCTTAGATATTGTTAATCGATCCTATGACTTGTGCAACAGATTACAAGTTAGATACCATAAATATGTGGTAACCGATCCTAGTACCTAGTCAACCAGAAATTTGGAAAGCTAGCGTGGTGATCCTAGTACCCACATGGAGGTAGAACCGAAACTTGTTTTGGTAGAACCGTGAAACCCATGATTGGTGATTTGATAGGATAATCAATCACATAGTTCTTGGAAGTTAGATGAACCAATTCTAAACTTGTTTGAAAGTGTGGCAAATCGGTTCCAAGATTGTAAATATGAAAAAGGATTTACAAAGTAAAGATGTCGACACACTTTGAACATGTGCAGTAACGCTTATCTTTTATTGTTCAAAGATATTCCTTAATAGCTAAAGGAGAATCCCGGATCGAAATAAATTGAGAATCTTTTAATTAAGGTTTTTAGTTTTATATGCTTTTAATTTCCAGCAATTAATATGCATATCTTTAGAAAATAAAAAATTGGTAATGTGCATTTACTAATTGGAGATTTTCTATTGGGATTTCGGTCAATATTTAGACAAAGCATTTCCAGAAATTATGGAAACCGAATTTGGAAATATATTGCATATCTTGAGAATATTTTCGATTTTGGAAATTCCTTGGTCACCAAACTTCCTTGGTCTATAAATATTGAAGTTTGCATTTCAAGCAAACTAATCCTCGAGCCGATAAAACTACCTTGTTGTGTTATTCTTGGTGGAGCCGTCTATTCGGAGAGGAAAGTACCTAATTAGGCGAAATCTCTTACGACCACTCATTTTAAAGACTTCTTTGGGATTGGGAAGATCTACGAGTACCGTTGGTGGGAAACTAGATAATTGCAGGTTTATTATTAGTTTTCGATTGATTTGACTGACTAACGGTTGTCGAAATTTGATTGCACCTAGTTTGTTTATGCTTGAGAATATTCTCTTCTGATATAAGATTCACTCAAACTAGATCGAAGTAAATTTGAAGGGGATCTTTAGACTGTTTGTAGATCTAAAGACGTCTTGCGATAATTCATTGTTAACAGACTCCGTTCAGTATGTGATTGATCACAAGAGATTCAAGTTGATTGTGTGCAGGTGTTTATTAAAGATCTAAGAAGATTTGAAGACGAAGAAGATATCTGATTTGGATTCATAATCTTTGGTGTGCACAAAACTTGATCGGCTGGGGATCCAACTATAATCCGTTTATCTTTGTGATATATTTGATTGATTAGTTGAGTAGATCGGCATTAATACGTTTCTTTGTGATTCGAAGTATTGATTGCATAGTCTTGACAATTACTTTGGTAGTTGTTGAAAAGATAGATCTAAGGACTAGACAAAGGAGTTTATTGGGATAAACGGAAAGACTTTTGTCAAACTCATATCACTTGTTTGAAAAGAGTTGTTACCGAAATGCATTTGTCGTTCATTTCTTGTTTGGAATACGAACCAAAGGAATTGTTCCAAGTGCGTGACTTATTGCAAGTTGGAGGCGCAGGGTGATGAGTGCCAAATAGTGCATATTTATACACCTTTTTATTGGCATTTTACTCATCTTTTGTGCTTAGAAATCAGATATTATCCCAAATTCTGTATTTTCTTTGTTTTCAAGAATAAATATTTGTACTAATTAATTTTTTGTTTTTAGGTAATAAATAAAGCTCGGAGAAATTGAGGAGCCAAAAGAGCAAGGAATTGGAGACAAGCGCCTATGGAACAGAAAGTCAAAGTTCAGCATACAAGTCAGCTTGCAACCCAACAAGTAGCAACTCATCTACAAGACATGGGCTTGAGCTAGACCCAACCCATGACCCGGATCCGAACCCGCTCATCCCGGGCCGTTGAGATCTCTCCCACTGCATCCTACGGTCGCTCCTTCGCTCACATCATTTCTTGATACTCCCGCTCCACACCAAAAACCGCACATTGTCGAGCCGTTAAGATCTTCACTGCCACATCCTACGCTCGCTCCGACTTCCTCATCAAATATCGATACACCCGCTTCACAACGAAGTTCCCTAACCCTATACCCTAGTCGACCACACTCATTCCTCTCTTCTTCTTCTCTTTCTTCTCTCGAGCAACCCCTCTGCAAAACCCTTACCTCCCTCTTCTCTTCCCATACCAGTGCAGAAACCATCATCACCATCACCCTATCTCCTGTCGCCATCGCCTCTAGCTACATCACCACCTTCTCTGCCACCCTCGCATCACTCATCTCCATCCGTAGCTTCTCACTTACCCTAGAAGCTAGGGTTGAGATGATTGAAGTTAGGGTTTTCACCAACAACCCCAGCATGGACGATTCTGAGCAGGAGAGAGGCGTGGGTTCGCTTGATTTGTAAGTTTGGTTGTTAGAGAGGTAGTTTGGAGAGTATAAATTGATGTTTTGATTTGTGAGAGAGACAACATGTTTTAGGGTTCATAGTTAATTTGTAATTTTAATTTGAAGTCTGTTTTATGTTTAACATGTTCTAAATTACCTAGCTAGGATTGACATGAAACCCTAATTGAGTGTTCTGTTGTTCAACTTGAATTGAAATGTTTTGTATGCTTTAAACTTACAAGAGAAGCTCAATTTTAACACCTCAATACCCTGCTCTCACAATGAATGCCTTGTATCCATTGTAGTTAGGCTAACATTGTATTGAGAGTGTTTCAGCTCTTACTTTACTTCTAATTGCTAATTCTCTTGACTAGTTGTGCTTAAGTAAACAACTAGTGCTCTAGGTTAGTACTTTAGCTGACAATTGAGGTTTCATTTGGTGAAACTCCTTAGATAGGTGATAAGATTGACACTCTATCCTTGTACATCACAGAACAAAACTTTCAACTTAGTTGAATCCCATAACATGAAATAGGGTGGATTTGATAATCCTAGTTCTTGCAACATCAATATTTGTATTTCATCTTGCCTTGTGTGTGTAATCTTCAACTCGATCGTAAAGACTATAAACAAAGCCATACATTTGAGTTACCTTCCACGAAACGAGTTAAGAAGCCTTAGAACAACTTTGCACACATTAGTTCTCTGTGGAATGACCTGTGCTTTCCACTTGCCTCCAAAGGCTACGTGCACTTGCGAGATAAGACGTAGGAAATAAACTTATAAGCTCATACCAAGTTTTTGCGCCGCCGTCGGGAACTGGTAGTGTGCTATTTGTTCTTTAAAGCTTCATTTCTTGTTTTCAGTTCTTCCTGTACATTTTGACTGTCAATCATCTGTGCTATCTTCTGTTGTATATTTCTGCTTTGAATCCTTGATTTTAGATTCTCTTAGCTTAGTTTAGCTGTAAGTTTTCATTTCTTGCATCTTTTATTGCATATCTTCAAATATAATTGCATACAACCTTATAGTGTAGCATAGTTAACCATCTGTGTATAAATTTTGCATTTGGTGCATACCAGTGCACCAAGCTATTCCACATTGTGGCTCAATCTTTAGCTCAGGCATAGCTCTGAGCTCTGCCATAGCTTTCTTGCTCTTTGGGTTTGACTGTGTGACTCTGTGAACTGAGTTTGAACTCTTGAGTAACAGGTGCTGCTGTGCTTGTGGTGCTGCTAAGTAACCCAAGGAGGAGAAGAAAAAGAGCAAAACCAAGGTGGAATTGCCTAAACCCAGTTAATACTGGTGGTATTGTTTTCCAACCTTGTATACCTCTGAATGAATGAATGTTTGCTTGTGAATGAATGAATGATATAGCCTGTGATAAGTGAACCTTGTGCTCAACTCCAGCCCCTGCAGCTGTAGAGTTTGAGTGGCCACTGGTTAAGCTAGTAGCTACTAACCCTGAGATTCAGCTAGCCCTACCAACTCTGGGCAACCTTATTTGAGCAACCACTTGGATAGCCAAGTTGGCTGAAAGCTCAAGTGACATCAACTGGGTGAGTTGATGCCACACACCCTCTGCTCTTGTGCATGCTCTGAACTTGTGCTAAACCTTGAATCAGTGAGACCTTGTTAACTCTGTCAACCTTGGGCTAATATTTGACTCTGAGCAATTGCTAACCAGTGACCACCACCACCTGCCCTGTAATCTGTGGTGCATCAAATTGTTAGCATTGAGGAAAATCAACCCTGTTGCTACCTTGCCTTAGCTAATTGCCTTGAGAGCTTAGCTCTGAAGTGGGCTGTGATCACAAAATCCTGCCAATATTTGCATGTTTGTGTATAGTCTCTGAGAATTGCTGCTGCCATAAATGTGTTGATATCCTGAGAATGTTGTAAAAGACCAGCCTTGTTCATTTGTTGATTCACCTGTCATTTGTGCAACAAAATTCTGCAAATTGTGTGTGACCTGTGGTGTTTGAATGAGCTGTTGAGTAGCAAAGTGGCATTAGCATTTTACTTGTTTTTCAACAACACAAATCCTGCACATGCTTCACCATTGAGTGAGCACAACCCTCTTCCCTGTGCACATCACAAAATTTTGGATTCTCTTTTGCACTTGACAACAGCAGAGGCAGTGCATAAACTGTGCTGGGCTGTGTAAACCTGCCAGTGCTGTATCACTTTTAAAAAGTTTGTGTGTCTCAGTATTGTGTACAAATTGTGTTGTGCTGTGAGCTGCCAATCTTTGCTGAAATTGATTGAGTTGCCAAATTGTTGCTTTCCTTGTGATGTGCATAACCTGACTTGTACAGGAACAACTTGTGCATTATCAACCCACTTCTGGGCTGTGCACAAAACCGAGCCCAACACCACATAAACTGGGCTGATACCCACCCAATCATCTAGGCCGTGCAAACAATCTAAGCCTATATCTTTTAGGCTGGAACCAACCTATTCTGCTGGGCCATACAACACCAATAGCCAATTTCTTGGGCTTGAGTCTTGTATTGGTGGGTCATTTTTGAGTTTTTGCTTTTCTGTGTTGAAAGTGATTGTATGTTAACATGCTAGATGCGCTAGCTAGGCTATGATTGTGTCTTTTAGAGACCAAACAAATCGACTAGTTAGAATCCGTCTGGACGAAATCGTAAGCATACCCAGTTCCTCAACCGAAAACCCAAGCCCAAACCCATCTGAAACAGAAATCATGGGTGATGAACCAAACCCACCCCGTAGTCTCAAGGACTACATGTACCCAACTAGGGCAAGCCAGCCCTCTTGCATCATTCTGCCAGCTGATGCTTGTCAGTTTGAACTGAAAGCAAGTACCATTCATATGCTACCCGTGTTTAGAGGGTCGATGCTGAAAACCCCTACCATCACGTGAGAGATTTTGAGGATATTTGTGGGACTCTGCGTTTTAATCAAATGCCAGAGGAGTCCCTCAAATTGAGATTGTTTCCTTTTTCTCTGAAAGACAAAGCCAAGTCTTGGCTTCATGCCCTACAACCACAGTCCATTAGAACACAGGATGACCTCAAAAAAGAGTTTTTCAAAAGTTTTTCCCCAACCATAAGACGGCGACAATCCGCCAAAGTCTAAATGGTTTTGTGCAATTAGAAGACGAAACTCTAGCAAAATTCTTGGAGAGATTCAATGAATTATTACTCCAATGTCCCCACCATGGTTTTGAAAAATGGAGACTCGTCCAAATTTTGTATGAGGGTCTAGATGTTAGAACCCGTACCACCAATCGAGTCAATGTGCAATGGTGCATTTATTAACAAGAGTCTGGATGACGCTTGGACTTTCTTAATCGAAGTCGCTGAAAAGACTCAACAGTGGGAGTCCATCCGTGAACCGAGAAGGACTACCCCCACAAAATGTTCATAGAATCGAGTCTGACTTTGAGGGAAATGCAAAAATGGCATCTTTGGCCCGGAGAATAGAAGTGCTTGAGTTGGAAAAGAATGTAAAATCTAATGCCCCTACTCTCCGTGACCAAATTGAAATGGCCACTTGTGCCGCATGCCATAGCTCTGACCATTTAGTGGACAGCTATCCAGACTTACATGCATTCCAAGAGTCCAAAACCGAGCAAGCCAATGCATTGTACCATAGGCAAGAAAACAATCCGTATTCTCAAACCTACAACCCAGGGTGGAGGAATCACCCTAACTTCTCATGGTCCAAGGGCCCAGTACAAGGGGGACCAACAAATAACAACCAAGGATACTCATATCGTAGAAACCCCCAGGTACAACCACACCCTCGGTACACCAACAGAGAAAAAGACTAGCTTGGAAGACGTGTCGTTCGTTAACCCAAGGTCTTTCAAAACTTGAGAAAACTACCGACCAACGTCTCACAAACCTAGATCTTAAGATAGGGCAAATCTGTGATGCATTGAATGAGAGAGAGAAAGGAAAATTCCCTAGTCAACCCCAACAAAATCCAAAGATCGTGTTTCAAGCGAGGCTCCTCTACCTGCAATGAAACTTCACATAGTCAAGCAAATCTTGTCACCACTCTCCGTAGTGGTAGAATTGTTGAGAACCATGTAGGTGTACCACCTTCAAGCGAGTCTACATCGACTCCCAAGTACACACAACACCATAGGAAACATCTACTATAGGGAAAGAATCTCGATCCCATTGAGAGAACCAAGAGTCCTACTAATATAGATGTTCCTGTGCCAAGTCATGTTCTGTTGCTCCATTTCCACAACGGTTGGTGCAATGAAGGGGTACCCAATACAACGAGATTTTGGAAATGTTCAAAAGAGTTAACATAAACATTCCATTTCTCGAAGCAATCGGAAAATACACGCCTATGCTAAGTTTTTGAAGGACCTTTGCACACAAAAGCGAAAGCTTCATGTGCATAAGCGTGCCTTTCTCACCGAGCAAGTAAGTTCAATTATTCAAAACAAGACACCACCTAAGTTTAAAGACCAGTGTAGCCCAACTATCTCTTGTACTATAGGTGAGCATACAATCGAAAAGCTTTATTGGACTTAGGAGCTAGTGTGAATCTACTGCCATATTCTGTGTATGTGCAGTTAGGTCTTGGGGAATTGCAACCCACCCCTGTCACGCTACAATTAGCGGACAGATCTGTGAAAGTCCCTCGGGGAATCGTTGAAGATGTGCTAATCAAGGTTGATAAATTTTATTTCCCCGTGGACTTCATTGTGTTAGATACACAACCTGTGCATAATCCTGAAAATCATATTCCCGTTATCTTAGGACGTCCCTTCTTGGCAACGTCAAACGCTATCATAAATTGTCGTAGCGGGATATTGAATTTGTCTTTTGGAAACATGATTTGTATGGGCGAATATCTTTTGTGTGAACCAACAACCCATAGAGTGTGATGATGATGAATTGCACGAGGTTAACATGATTGAGAGTCTGATTCAAGACTCATTGCCCGACATTTTGTCAGTGGACCCTGTGCAAGCATGTTTAGATAACTTTGACTTAGATCTCTTCGAGTCTGAGTACATTAGTGAAGTCCACTCTTTGCTAGAGTCTGTGCCACCCATGGATATTGCTAAATGGCGAGAATGCAGTGGAACCCCTTCCACTCTCGATACCAAATCTTCCCCACCTCTTGACACACCACCTAAGCTTGATTTGAAACCATTACACGATACTTTTAAGTATGCCTTCTTAGGTCCTTCCGACACTTTACCTTTGATTATTACATCATGTTTAGACACGGAACAGGAAAGTAGACTCTTAGAAGTACTCAAAGAACATAAATGAGCTTTAGGTTGGACCATCTCCGATCTTAAGGGTATAAGTCCCACAATTTGCATGCATCACATAAACCTTGAAGAGAACACCAAACCATCTAGGGAAATGCAAAGGAGACTTAACCCCAACATGAGAGATGTTGTCAAGGGTGAGATTCGAAATTTCTTGATGCGGGTATCATTTACCCGGTCACGATAGCTAGTGGGTTAGTCCCATTCGGGTAGTACCCAAGAAGTCTCGGCATCACCGTAGTTCAAAATGAGATGAATGAACTTGTCCCCACCCGTGTGACCACGGGGTGGCGAGTTTGTATTGATTATAGAAATCGAACACTGATCACCAAGAAAGACCATTTTCCCCTTCCCTTCATTGACCAAATCTTTGGAAAGGTTAGCCAAACATAGTCACTCTTGTTTCTTAGATGGCTATTCGCTACAACCAAATTCACATAGCACCAAGACCAACAAAAGACCACATTTACATGTCCTTATGGAACTTTTGCTTATCGTCGTATGCCTTTTGGGCTGTGCAATGCACCCGCTACTTTTCAACGTTGCATGATGAGCATATTTTCCGACATGGTAGATAAGTTTCTTGAGATTTTTATGGATGATTTTTCGGTGTTTGGTTCTTCTTTTGATGAGTGTTTGCATCACCTCACTTGTGTCCGATTAGGTGTAAGGAAAAGAGTTTGGTCTTATATTGGGAAAAATGCCATTTCATGGTTAATTCAGGCATTGTTCTAGGGCATATTATCTCGGAAAAAGGCATAGAAGTAGACAAAGCCAAGGTAGATCTCATCCAACACTTGCCTCAACCTCGTTACGTGAGGGACATCAGATCATTTCTAGGCCATGCGGGTTTTTACCGATTCATCAAAGACTTTAGTAAAATTTCACGACCTTTGTGCAATCTTCTTGCAAAAGATGTTGCATTTGTCTTTGATGATGCTTGTAAGGAAGCATGGGAACAACTGAAGGCTCTCCTTACATCTGCCCCTATAGTCGACCTCTGATTGGACATTACCATTTGAGATTATGTGTGATGCGTCGACTATGTTTGTAGGAGCCGTTTTTAGGCCAACGAGTAGACAAACTTCCTTATGTGATCTACTATGCTAGTAAAACACTTAATGATGCTCAATGAATTATTCCACAACTGAGAAAGAGTTGCTAGCTGTTTTGTTTGCATTAGATAAGTTTAGATCTTATTTGATAGGGTCTAAGGTCATCATTTATTCGACCATGCCACATTGAGATATCTTTTGTCTAAAAAAGATGCTAAGGCTCGTCTAATTCGATGGATACTCTTGCTACAAGAGTTTGACCTCGAAATTCGAGATAAGAAAGGGTCAGAGAATATTGTTGCCGATCACTTGTCTAGGTTGAATGTTGAATCTGGTGATGAGTTTGTGCTAATTAGGGAATCATTCCCTGATGAGCAATTGATGCTTGTGTCTGAAATGCCTTGGTTTGCTGATATTGTGAACTACCTTGCTACAGGTAGAATGCCCTTGCATTGGTCTAAATAAGACCGTTCTAAATTCTTGGTTGAAGTTAAACATTTCCTTTGGGATGACCCATATCTGTTTAAGTACTTCCAAGACCAAATCATTAGGAGATGTGTCCCCAATTCTGAACAAAGGGACGTCATCTCTTTCTGTCATGACCATGCATGTGGAGGCCACTTTAGTGCCAAGAAAATCCTTTGCAAAGATCTTGCAAAGCGGTTTCTATTGGCCAACACTGTTTAAGGATAGCCATGCATTTTGTGTTTCCTGTGACCGATGCCAGAAATTAGGAAGTATCACTAAGAGAAACATGATGCCCTTACAACCCATTTTGATTGTTGAGATGTTTGATGTTTGGGGTATTGATTTCATGGGACCATTTCCTAACTCGAAGGTAAGTTATACATTCTTGTTCTTTGTTGATTATGTCTCTAAGTGGGTAGAGGCCATTGCATCCAAAACCAACGACCATAAAGTTGTTCTTTCTTTTCTTAAGGAGAACATTTTCTCCCGTTTTGGAACCCTAGAGCAATAATCAGTGATGGAGGTAGTCATTTTTGCAATAGACCCTTTGAATCACTAGTGCGCAAGTATGGAATCACTCATAAGGTCGCAACACCTTACCATCCTCAAACCAGTGGCCAAGTAGAAGTTTCTAATAGGGAAATTAAGCATATCCTTGAGAAGACTGTTAATCCTTCTAGGAAAGATTGGTCTTTGCGCTTAAACGATGCTTTATGGGCCTATAGAATTGCATACAAGACTCCCATTGGGATGTCTCCTTACAGACTTGTGTACGGGAAAGCATGTCATCTACCTGTTGAGTTAGAACACCGTGCATATTGGGCTGTAAAGAAGTTGAATTTTGATCTTGATAAGGCTGGAACCCGTAGAAAACTTCAACTCAATGAGTTAGAAGAGTTGAGAAATGATGCATATGATAGTGCCAAAACGTACAAACATAGGATGAAAGTGTTTCACGACAAGCGCATTCTGCGCAAGTCTTTCACCCTGGTCGAGAAAGTTTTATTGTACAACACTAGATTGCATTTGTTTCCGGAAAGCTACGTTCTCGATGGTCGGGACCATTCGTGGTACGTCTTAGTTTTTCCCCATGGAGTCAGAAGTTGAAAACCCAGCAAACAAGAACATCTTCAAAGTCAATGGTCGAGATTGAAACCATTCCGGAGCATCTTCCACCAGAAGTTGAGACCGTCGACTTGGAAGACCCCATCTATGTGGACTGACCTAGTTCACTTTTGTACATACATATGGACTAAAAATCCATTCTCTTTCCCTTTTATTTTTCTTTTTGCATATTTTTGATGTGTGCTAACCACCCTTTTTGTCTTGCACTCTTGATTGTTTGCTTTCAACGCATTCATCTTTCTATGGTTTAGCAACACCCTCTTGCATCCGGTAATCTCTTCCCTTTTCTCCTCTCAACATAGTTCTCATGGTATGTGACTGTTTAAATTATTTATATCTGTTGACACATTGAGGACAATGTTTGATCTAGGTTTGGGGGTGTGATTTGCATTTAGAGTTTTTAGTCTTTTTGTTTTGATTCATTTTAAAAAAAAAAAAAAAAAATCGAAAAAACTCAAAATTTGCATAAAAACCTCCAACTTTTAGAGATTTTAGAGTCACTAGCATGCTTCTAGCTATGTTTACATAAAGAGTCTGACCGAAATAACAGAACTTGGAAGTACTGGAGAATGCAATCGGGTTCCTTAGTTGATTAGAGCGTTAAAGTTGGATTTAACCATACCGGAGGGCGAATTAGGTGCTATTTAGATATTCGGTAGTAGAATTGTGATCAACCATAGTGGAGACTACCCATTCTACATCAAGCGAGGTACCGACCTTCACTCTTTGTGACTTTCTAGAAAAGCTTTTAGAGTGTGTGTCACCATACGTCAATTCCGGGTAGGAATGGTGAGCTACCCAACTTCGCACCACTTTCAGCACTATTTTTGATCTCTTGAGTGCTAATTCCGTCAATCATGAGGGTGGCGTCTAAAGATGAAAACTCCTTCTAAATATCGATTTGCAGTTAGCATCACTCTCTCTCTCAATCAACAGATCCATAGAAACACATCATCGTCAGCAAGCGGAGCAACATCAAAATATTTGAAGAAAAGTGAAATAGTCCAAGGTTACATGCAACAAAGAAAAGAAAATAGGATGAGAATTAATGAAGTTTATAAAATCAAGACAATACAAGTTATGGAAAATTAAGTGATATAATCCTTCATCCATGGAGTTAGTAGTTTCATTGTTTTTGTTGTTATTTTTAATTAATATATATAGTAAAGTCATAAAAAAAAAAAAAAAAAAAAAAAAAAAAAAAAAAAAATCAAACAAAAAATCAAAAAAATATTGTAGTTTATTTTCTTAGTTTTGATACCACCATGGTAAAGAAGAAAATTCCAAGTAACAGGAAATTGAGTAGAAAAGTTAAAAATTGTCAAGTTTTGTGAAGTTTAGAAGTTCGTCATCAACAATTGAAGACCGAAGACCGAAGATTGAAGACGTTTCTATGGTTCTTATGAGAGAGTGATATTAATTGCCGATCGGGTGAAAAGGTAAGTGAGTACTCCCACCCCTTGCTAATGGTTGATTTCCTTTCTTAGAGATCATCAGAAAAAGATTCTTTTTTTCCACACTTCGTGGAGTCTCAGAAATTATTTCGGAAGGTTATCCTTCTTACCTACAACGTGTGCGGGATTTCTCTCTTTATTCCTGCTTTGCACACATGAGAGACTAAAAAGCGATCTTTTTGAGTGCAATTATCATAAAACCCTAATGGTGAGGCAGAAGTCGAGGCTTATGATCACAATCGAATCCGGATTTTTTCATATGGTATGGTTACTTCTCGCTCAGCACTTAAGGATGAGAATGCGTTCTTTAGTAGTTCTAACTTCGTGTTACTAGCATGCAGAAACTCTAAGTCCTCAAAGCTCCTTGGATGCTTGAGACTATTTTACACTCGAAGTTGGAGAAGGTTTTGTGGGTACACCTCTGGTAAACCCTCACGAGACTACAACTCGTCCACTAGGGACACCTAGGGGTTTAAAGGCTTAGTGCATATGCTAAATGCATTCGAGAGACCTGCGACAGGGGTATAGTTAGGATTTCTTATTTTCTATTTCACTTGAGGACAAGTAAAATTCAGGTTTGGGGGTATTTGATGAGTGCCAAATAGTGCATATTTATACACCTTTTTATTGGCATTTTACTCATCTTTTGTGCTTAGAAATCAGATATTATCCCAAATTCTGTATTTTCTTTGTTTTCAAGAATAAATATTTGTACTAATTAATTTTGTGTTTTTAGGTAATAAATAAAGCTCGGAGAAATTGAGGAGCCAAAAGAGCAAGGAATTGGAGACAAGCGTCTATGGAACAGAAAGCCAAAGCCCGCGCGCGCAACAGTTGCAACCCAACAAGTAGCAACTCATCTACAAGACATGGGCTTGAGCTAGACCCGACCCATGACCCGGATCCGAACCCGCTCATCCTGGGCCGTTGAGATATCTCCCAGCTGCATCCTACGGTCGCTCCTTCGCTCACATCATTTCTTGATACTCCCGCTCCACACCAAAAACCGCACATCGTCCTGAGCCGTTAAGATCTTCACTCGCCACATCCTACGCTCGCTCCGACTTCCTCATCAAATATCGATACACCCGCTTCACAACGAAGTTCCCTAACCCTACACCCTAGTCGACCACACTCATTCCTCTCTTCTTCTTCTCTTTCTTCTCTCGAGCAACCCCTCTGCAAAACCCTTACCTCCCTCTTCTCTTCCCATACCAGTGCAGAAACCATCATCACCATCACCCTATATCCTGTCGCCATCGCCTATAGCTACATCACCACCTTCTCTGCCACCCTCGCATCACTCATCTCCATTCGTAGCTTCTCACTTACCCTAGAAGCTAGGGTTGAGATGATTGAAGTTAGGGTTTTCACCAACAACCCCAAACATGGACGATTCGAGCGGGGAGAGAGGCGTGGGTTCGCTTGATTTGTAAGTTTGGTTGTTAGAGAGGTAGTTTGGAGAGTATAAATTGATGTTTTGATTTGTGAGAGAGACAGCATGTTTTAGGGTTCATAGTTAATTTGTAATTTTAATTTGAAGTCTGTTTTATGTTTAACATGTTCTAAATTACCTATCTAGGATTGACATGAAACCCTAATTGAGTGTTCTGTTGTTCAACTTGAATTGAAATGTTTTGTATGCTTTAAACTTACAAGAGAAGCTCAATTTTAACACCTCAATACCCTGCTCTCACAATGAATGCCTTGTATCCATTGTAGTTAGGCTAACATTGTATTGAGAGTGTTTCAGCTCTTACTTTACTTCTAATTGCTAATTCTCTTGACTAGTTGTGCTTAAGTAGACAACTAGTGCTCTAGGTTAGTACTTTAGCTGACAATTGAGGTTTCATTTGGTGAAACTCCTTAGATAGGTGATAAGATTGACACTCTATCCTTGTCTGTCACAGGAACAAAACTTTCAACTTAGTTGAATCCCATAACATGAAATAGGGTGGATTTGATAATCCTAGTTCTTGCAACATCAATATTTGTATTTCATCTTGCCTTCAGTTGTGTAATCTTCAACTCAGTCGTAAAGACTATAAACAAAGCCATACATTTGAGTTACCTTCCCTGAAAACAGTTAAGAAGCCTTAGAACAACTTTGCACACATTAGTTCTCTGTGGAATGACCTGTGCTTGCCACTGCCTCCAAAGGCTCTGTGCACTTGCAGATAAGACGTAGGAAATACACTTATAAGCTCCTACCACAGGGATACAAACGAAACTAGGTGAACTATAGGTTTAGTTGTTTGGTCTCAACTATACGAAGTTGGTTTAGATTTTGTATAGCGGCTTAATCCTGAGAGCATTCAATTCTGGACAAGGTCCCGGGGTTTTTCTACATTTGTGGTTTCCTCGTTAACAAAATCTTGTTTTGTCTTTTACTTTTCTATTTCCGCAATTATAATTGTTTTATTATAATTATAAGTAAAATACACAAATGTTAATTCCTATTTACTTGATAGCAATCCTATTGTGTTTGGTTAAGTCCGAACCTATTATTAAGTAAACATACTTCGTTGTTGTATTGTCTCCATCTTGTATCCATAGTAAATCACACAAGTTATCTTGTTATCGTATTGTCTCGATCTCGTATCCATAGATGATCACACGAAGTGTGAACCGATTAGTTGTATTGTCTCGACTCGGTCCATAGACAATCACTTTCGGAGAAAGAACTTATAGCTGGAAAAGTTTTAGATTGAGGTATATTTGGGTACCCTCGTCTTTTCAAAGTGTTACTCATGTATGAAGCAAAATAAACAAACCAAAAGAAAATCTCTTGAACTCCTAGCACAGGTGTTCGTGGTGCACATCCAAACAGACCCAACTTTATTCAGTGAAAATACACGTACCCATCTTTCTTTTACCCTAATTTCCATTTCCAACTCCTTCTGAAAAAGCAATTCTCTCTACTATTTTCCCCATAGAAGACAATGATTTCTTGAGCCCCATGCTTGTTTCCCCAATTTACACACTGAAAGCCATCATCTCCCTCATGTCAATCAACACTGTCACCACCGTCCTACTCTTTGAATCACTCTTTGTACTTCTTTCTTTCACTGTAACCTAGCAGAAATAGATAGGGGCTGAATTGGTTTGATCAAAACAAGTAAGAAGACTGAAATTCTGTCAACAATCATTAGCAGTGGTTCTCTATTTCATGTCTGAATCAGTGGTGACTTGTAATCACATCAACAAATCCCTAATTTTCTGATTGTACTTTATTGAAAATGGGATTGAGAATAGGGAGAGGTCTTGTATAAATAGGGAGAAGATTGTAAGGAAAAATCCATGCTCAGAGTAGCCGGAGAAAGTAATAGTAATTAGGTTTAATTTCAGTATTTTTCATGTTTTAATTTTCTAACTTGGGTTGAGATGAAACCCCTACAATAATTAGAATTTCATGGTTTGATTTACTTGTTCTTCATGGAATTTTGAATGAAAAACATGATTTAATTTCTGAATTTTGACAAATTTCTTTCACCTTGTATGTCAAGCATCCTAGGTAGTGAGATTAATTCTTTGTCAATATTCAAGCCTATGTTAACTGATTTTAGTTCAATTTGTGATTATCTATGCCCTAAAAAGATAGGTAATGCTAGGAATTGACATATATT
Source organism: Papaver armeniacum (assembly GCA_023531295.1). Classification (NCBI taxonomy): domain Eukaryota; kingdom Viridiplantae; phylum Streptophyta; class Magnoliopsida; order Ranunculales; family Papaveraceae; genus Papaver; species Papaver armeniacum. The sequence continues at coordinate 246,636 of JAJJWW010012809.1, forward strand.
GCTGAGATTAATTCATCATGTTTGTTAGTGATTTTATCACATCTTCAAGGTAGTTTGAGGCTAGAACTTCTATAGCTCCTTGATTGAAAGGAGAACTAGTTTATCAAATCTAGGATTTCTATGCATTTAGGTGGTGGATTCAAAGCCCTAGTTTATATTTTATTGCTTCTTAATCTTGTTGCTTTAGTATAATAATCAATTTCTAGTCGTATCGACAAACCCCCTGTTTGATCTAAATTAGTAAAAGTAGAATTTAGAGGTTTAGTTTCACCAATCCGACTCCCCGTAGGATCAACATGTATTTGCCCTGTTTTGCATAGTAGACACTGTGCAGTTGCAGTTTAATATTGTAAGCATCTTCTAGTCCTACCAAGTACCAGTCACCTTGCTCCATAATGTACACATAGGCTCAAATTTGCTTTCCAAGGAAGAAATCCACCTTAGAACCTTCATGCAATGCTTGTTGCTACCAATATTTTTGGTAAAAATCCATGGTATGCTGATAGTGGTGCTAATCAACATGTGACTCCTACTGCTTATCCACCTGAGGACTATACTTCTTATGACGGCTATGAGTATATACAGTCTTCTACTGGTGAAGGTATGTCTATCTCATATATTGGTAATTCTGTTATTTCCACTCCTTCTGGCCAGTTTACACTACAGAATATACTGCATGTTCTAAAAGCCACATCAAATCTTCTATTTGTCCATAAGTTCACTAGTGATAATCATTGCTCTATAACCTTCACCCCTATTGGTTATTCTGTGCAGGATCTTCAGAGTGGGAAGATTCTGCTTCAGGGACCACATAGAAAGGACCTTTATCCCATCAATTTTCACTCCACCAATTTTAAAGCTCTCCACACTATCAAGTCTTCCTAAGATATCTGGCATCATAGGCTTGCTCATCCATCTTTTCAAACTCTACAAAAAGTCTGTTCTACTTTAAATGAGTCCAATGTAATAACTACACCTATTTTTTGTGATAGTTGTCAACTAAGAAGATCTCATAACTTCCATTTACTCTATCTTCTAGTTGTACAAGCAAACCTCTTGAATTACTTCATATGGATTTATGGGGGCCATCATTTGTTCTATCTAATAGTGGTTTTTTATATTATGTTAACATCATTGATGATTTTTCTAAATTTTGTTGTTATTTCCATTATCTGCCAAATCTGACTTCAAAACCATTTTCTTCAACTTCAAAACTCAAACAAAAAATGAACTATCTGCTAAAATAGTTTGTATAAGGTCAGATGGTGGAGGATAGTTTATTAACAATGAGTTGGCTCTATTTACCACTGCTCATGGTATTAAACATGAAGTCACTTGTCTTTATTCTTATGAACAAAATGGTGTTGCAGTAGCTAAACATAGACATATCCTGGACATTGGCAAAACATTTTTAATCACCTTCCATCTTCCTGATTCCTTTTGGATTGATGCTTTTCTCACAGCCCACTTTTTCATTAACAGACTACCCACTAGATCTATCAACTTTATGTCTCCGGTTGAGAAACTTTTAGGAAGAAGCCGATTATTATTTTCTTAAAATTTTTGTTGTTCTTGCTTTCCATGGCTGATACCTTATACCTCACACAAACTTGCACCTAGAAGTGTTCATTGTGTTTTTCTTGGATATCTTTGCTAGACAGAAGGGTTACTGAGAGGCCTAGATCTTATCTCGAGCAAAGTTTATATTTCTAAGCATGTCACTTTTAATGAGGACTGTTTTCCTACTCTACGTTTCCCAACTTGTCCTCTTCTCCAACTTCATTACTCACCCCACTCTCTTTCCATCCGATCATTCCTTACATGTTTCCACCTCCACACCTGTATCCCTTCCCTCACCAGCCTCACCTTCGCAGATTCTACACCACCTGCAGTCTCTATTACTCAAAATTTTCATACCAGGACCACCAGGGGTAAATCTGGCATTTTTAAACCCAAAATGTACTTTTCCACAAACCATAAACTGCCAGATAATTATCTCAACTCCTCTTTTCCTCTCACTCCCACCTGCTTCTCTCAAGCCATTAAGAATCCTAAGTGGGTTACTGCAATGCACAAAGAGCATGATGCTTTACAGTCTACTGGCACTTAGACTAAAGTACCTCCTTGTCCTGGTCAAAATGTTTTGGGTTGTAAGTGGGTGTACAAAATCAAGCAAAATCCAGATGGTTCTGAATACATTCAAGGCCAGACTTGTTTCCAAAGGTTTCCATCAGCATGAAGGATTAGATTATCATGAAACCTTTAGCCCAGTTGCTAAACCAACAACCATTAGGTTGATCTTTTCTTTAGATATTCGGTTCAACTGGAACTTAACACAATTGGATATTAGCAATGTATTTTTCATGGTGATCTACAAGAAGAGGTGTTTATGACACAACCCCCAGGCTTTATGGACAAGGACCATCCTGAGTATGTCTACAAACTACACAAATCCCCATTTGGTCTTAAGCAGGCCCCAAGGGCATGGTATGCCAAACTACATGCTTCTCTTCTTGATTTGAGCTTTCAAATATCATCAGCTGACACCTCCTTGTTTGTGTACAAACATGGCTCTATTCTCACTTATTTACTAGTGTATGTTGATGACATTTTTATCACTGGCTCTTCTTCCACTTTTTGTCAATCAACCATTGATTTTCTAAGCTCCCAGTATCCAATCAAGAATCTTGGTGCTCTGCACTACTTCTTAGGCTTTGAAGTGAAAAGGAATGCCTCTGGTTTGTTTGTTTGTCAGACTAAATATGCCTTGGACCTATTGTACATAAATCACCTTGTTGGGGCTAAGGAATGCTCTACTCCTGCTTCCACCACCATTAAACTCTCAGTTGTTGATGGCATTCCTCTCTCCAATCCAACTGAGTTCAGGTCTCTTGTTGGAGCTTTACAGTACCTCACATGGACCAGACCTGAGATCAGTTTTGCTGTGAATCAAGTATGCCAATTCATGCACAAACCAACCACTGTTCACCTAGCTGCTGTAAAGAGAATTGTCAGATATATTAAGGGAACTTCGGATCATGGTCTCTTTTTCTCTAAGGGGATTCAAAATTTACAGGGATTTAGTGATGCTGATTGTCTTTGTGATCCTGATGATAGAAGGTCTACTTCTGGGTTCTGCATTTTCTTTGGCAATAATCCCATTTTTTGGAGCTCAAAGAAATAATCCACTGTTGCCAGATCCACTACTGAAGCTGAATACAGGGCCTTGGATAACTCTGCTACTGATATTGTGTGGTTATGTCAGCTACTTAAACACTTATTTATCTTTCTGCCTGCTCCACCTCATCTGCAGTGTGAAAATATAAGTGCTTTATCTCTTGCATCCAATCCAGTTTTCCACAGTAAAATGAAGAATATGGCACTGGATTTTCACTTTGTCAGAGAGCTCGTTCGGGCTAAGACCTTGAAGGTATCTTATATCTCCATTATTGCTCAACTGGCTGATATCTTTACTAGGGGACTGCATGGACCTCGGTTCTATCTGTTGAAGGACAAGTTGCAGGTTTTCATCTCTCGCTTGACTTACAAACCAAAGCATAGTTTGGGGGGGGGGAATTGACACACTTTCAGTCTGTCTTGTTTACACTCTCTTTACTTGAGTCTTTTATCTTTTCTGTTATGTTTACTTTTCCGTTAGACACGTGTACGTTTATTTGTGGACTGTTTTATTGTCTGTTGGTTGGTGGTTAAATACACCAACCCTGCGTGTCTGTAAACCTGTGAAGAGATATTTTCCTTTTCAATACCAATGTCAGTTAATGTTTATTCCAGCTGCTCCTCCATCAAAAATTTTTTTTCTTGATTTCATTTTTTTTAGAACTTGGATAGATTTGTTGATGAGTTTTTACAAAAATGGTTTACTAGTGACTTAATCGAAAAAAAAAAATTCCTCTTAAGAATTAGTTTTCTTGGTGGTTATTTATAATCTCAGTAGGACTCATGTGCAATACTATGTTCGTTGTTGGATTATCTTCTTGGGCATTCTTAATTAGATTGTCTTCTCATTTTTTTTAGGTGTTATCAACAACGTTCAGATTTTAATAATGGAGGATAATTGAATTATGTTGTTAACCTGATAAATCATGAGTATTGTTTTTTAATTGGTTATTATGAGCCAGGAAAGGGACCTAACAACTGTTACTTCATGTCTCATGGCTTTCACATAGATACTTATGCTGAAATATCCGAATTTATAACTACTGAAATTACTGAATATATGCATTGATCTAAACCAATTGATGTCTCTGTGGTCTTTATAAGTAATTGAGTAGAATACATGAAATTCCCCAATAAATTTGGTCATTGTCGTTATGCAGTATTCTTTTAGAATGGCTGAGAATGAGATGTGTAGTAGCACTCTGCATCATTACATTTTCAAGGAAGCGGACTCTTAGAGCGATGATGTCTCCTGGGAAACTTGAACTCTCAGGGAAGATATAAGAAGATGTACTTGTTGGAAATTCAGCTCCATAATCAACTAACTTTATGCTTAAACATGATTATAGAATACCCATATGCTGAAACAACCATAACCATAGTTTTAACATACTCAACAACATCTTACATAACTATTCAGTACATTATTCATTAACTTTTAGTTGAACAGATAATCACCAACAGTAGTAGATAGCATGATATTAATGATACAAGTTCTGAATTGTGTATAAATAGCAAGTACAACATAAGCACGGATGAATAACTCAAAGAGAAACATGATAAGTTTAGAATAAAAGAAATAAAAGCATATCAAAAGAGAATCAGGAATATGACTTAGCTTCTACTTCTATTTCCTTTTACTTAAGTAATGGATAAAACAGAAAAACTGTATAAATACAAGAGGCTAGAAGAAGGCTTAGTCATTAGCTATGTGTCATCCAACCTATCAATCATTAATTGGATGACACCTCAGCAGGTAACTCATAGGACACCTAAGCTGCTGACTATAATCTAACTTAGCAGTAATCCAGATTAACCAAAACATGATTACCTTAAGCCAAGCAAGATTTGTTGCTAAACCAACATAAATTCTAACATAACTATGTATGTTCATTACTGAAATATTGTACTCATGTTTAATTGATTTTCAATTATAAACTACTATTTTTTTCTTTTTTGATTTTCACTTATTTGATGGGTCTCAGGTTGATGTACAAGTTTGTCATGGTTTGCGGTGTCATTGGTTTCTTTTTTCTTAAAGTTTGTGGATTCTAGTGCCACATAATGTTGGAGAAAAATGAGCTTTTAATAAAAAATATTTTGGTCTTGGTGTGGTTTGATCTAGTGACCTATGGGTCCAAGGATACTTGCTCATTTTATGAGTGAATGAATCTCTCTTTAGTCCCACATTGGGTACAATAAAGAAGGAGTTCCACTATATAACCATATTCTTATGGATATGTTGTAAAATAATGTGGGTGGAGCGGGTGGGAAAAAATACATATTTTTACCCATGCGATATGTGCGTATGCCATGCACCAAGTCCCTTTTCTACACCGGATTTATTTTTGGCGAATTTTTTCTTTAGGAAATTAATTCCAAAATTATTTCTTAAGAGTTTTATTTATGGGTAAATTCCTTTTACGTGTTTTACTTGTTTTTGAAGAAAACCAAAACCTAACTTGATTTGCAAGTATTTCATCCTATAAATACAACTCGAAATTCTCTTTTCAAAACACACGATAATCAATTCTTTTTATCATCTTCTTCCTTTGTTTGTGCGGCGTTTTTACTTTCCATCCCCGTTGCTGAGTTCGAAGAGAGGGTAACTTGCGTTGTGCTAACTCAAGTTATATCGGGCAGTCTTATCCTGGACACATCTTCGCTATGAGGGGTTTAGCATTACTCAACTCGAGTATACCCGCGAACTAATGTGTTAAGGACAACTTGTTGAACCTGTGATTCTGCCCTCGTCAAGTTATTTCGGTAGAGTTGTTTCGCATTAGTTCTTTACATATTATTTTTGATACATCTAACGTGTTGTTCATTGTTGCAAGATCCCAACAATAATGTTAATACATCTGAATATAGCATGCGATATGATTAATAAATGAATGATCTTCACTGAACGTCTTAATGAATCGGTTTTCATTTGACTTTGCTCTCTCCTCGTCAATACATGACTCTTGTAGAGGTTTGCATCTTATAACTTAATCTAATAAATACTTAAAGCACATTCTGTGATTAGCTTCCATTTCTCAGCTACCACACCTGCCATCAGCACTACACGATGTAGTTACTCTGTTGCTCACCAGGTAGCTATCTAACACTTCAAGGAAAGTTAGAGTTTCTATACCTCTAGATATTTCATTTACCTGTAGGACATGTTTGCATCCGTATGGTTTATTCTAGACATTAATTGCCTTTTTCTCCCACATAATAAACTTGCTGATATTTGCTGGCACTTTACATGCTTTTACAAATGTTGGTTGTACAATTTGCTGACACTTCTCATGTTTTTTCTTATGCGTCCAATGATATATGATTGACAGGAATTACATACAGACATGGAGATGCATTTATTCTAGATCAAATTTACAGCAGTTGTAATTTACTTGGAACCGCAAATTGTGAGCCATTTATAATAAATGGAAAGGAAAAAACCGGAGCTGAATTATCCCAAGACGATGCATATTTCACCGCTATAGTTTCCGGTAACTGAATGGACACGTGAATTACGCATAATATGTTGTTTATAATACTACTTTCAAATTTGGTTACATACATATGTAACATTGGTGAAGAAGTATGTGAAAGTAGTGGCGCTTAAAGAGATAAAAGGGTCACACAATACGTTGCAGCTTAAAAGTTAGCTAAGGGATGAATCCCTCGAGAAAACAAGCCTATTTTTTAGAAACGGAATGAGTAGTTGTTAAACATCAAGTTCATACGCATTTTTTAAGAGCATGATGGTTGTTTCCATCTGCACTAATAAACCAATAAGAAGTTTGGCTCATTTTTGCACTTAAATGCTTGCGGTTCTCTTGGATTTTCTTATTGAGATGCTCTCAAGTCGTGTTACTGAGTGTGATAATGTTATTGAGCTTGTGTTTAATAATTTGTATCGTGTTTCTTGGATCTCAATTTTGATTTGGTATGTCGCAAATTCAAAGACTTTAGTTCGCTCCTGTTGTTGGGCAGGGAGTGGTAGTTGTGCAAATTAAGTTTGACATTAGGTTAGTTGTAAATGTCACGTTGGATCCTTACGAATCAGCTGTTGCAAGTATATATGTGGAGTACTAGTTGTTTATATGTAGTTCGATTTTATTAGGCTAGTTGTTTGATGTTCCCTTTTGGTTTCCTTGTGAGCTAGTTTTGATTTGCCTCTTCCTTGGCTAAACACCTAAAACTGATTCCTTACCCATGATATTTAATGTAGTCATAGACTTATAACATTTGTTGTAGTACAGGGTATGTAAATTCTGCGATAATTGTGTCAAGTTACTGTCATTGCATTTGTCTACAGATGATATTATAGTGAGGTTACTTTGAGAGCAATCGTAATTTAGTAAGTTAATTAAGCCTGTGGGACTTGGTATCCTAGGACTTTCAGTAAATGAGAATTAAAATACCAATTCTAGTCATTGATGAAAATGCATGTTTGTGAATGATACAACCCCTTAACTAATATCTTCTTCTTATTGATTACTTTCATATTTTATTGATTAATTTCAATTATTTTTATTGCTTTTCTAAAACAAAAACCCCCCCTTGGTTACTTTAGAAACTGAAATTTTATAACAACAATTGCCTCTATGTGGGAACGAACTCTTTCTTACCACATACTTCATTTAAATTTAGTTGAGTGAGAAAGTGAATTATTTTTGACGCATAAGATGGGCTTATTCTAAAAGATCAATGTTAAGTGGTTTTTAAGAAGTGATTTATAATGTGCTAAATTGAGAGACTTGTAAGATTTATAGTTAGACGGGGTACAATTTGACAATGATTAATTGGATTATGAGAGTGTGCGAAAATCAGGTAGCGCTAATTGAAGATGGTGATGAAAAACATGGGGTAAATTGGACAGGTTCCTAATGTCCACAGAAGCTCTCATTGCAAGGATTTTAATGCTAAATCCCAAGATATTCGTAACATTATTTTCTTACATAAATTTTCTGTAGCACCAAGATATTCTCATGATATGTCTAATAGATTTTTTGATTTGAAAACCTTTATATAGACAAGCAGTGGTGGCAGCTACAAGGGAAGCCATGAATGGATCATTTCAGAATTGTGAGTGGAACCACATGAACTTACTGCAACAGCCGCATGTGTCATTGCCCAATCAAGAAAGGTACTCTTTAAGACAGGGTTATCCTATTCTTGATAGACGATGTTTACACCTATTTGTGATAACTCTTAACTAGTAATACCATTGCTTGTGGCTCATCAACTTAGATTTAGGTTATAGTAAAAACTTAATAGAACTACGTAGACAGTGCACACTAGCAAATACCTACATTACACTAGTTTTGGTTTTTTTGTACAGGGAGTTCTTAGTTTGGTTTTAGATGAAATAGTTTCTTACCATTTAATCTTTGTTTTTCATTCTGTGGATGGGGAAAAAACGGTTTGCTTTTTTTTTTTTGGGAAATGAAGAGACGAGCGTGTCGAGACTCCTCGAACCGAGCAAACTGCTCAACCTCACACAGATGCACTACAAAGGCAATGCTTAGATTCGAGAGATCAATCTGTAGGACTCCGGCCTAAACCAAGTCAATGGCCGTTCCAGAGTCAATTCGGCCGCAAAGAGGGAGATGGGTTGATCTGTAGGAGGGAAGTTGAGAATTGTGTGTAATTAATGATGATCAAGGATTGTGGATGTGTTGAAGGTTTCTGCAATAATTGGTGAACTGTTGAGTTTGAATAAGTTCTGATAGATTGATGAATTCTTGAGAGTAGTTACTCGAGAAATTATGTGTGGACGATTGCTGATAGCTAGTGATCATTCGTTGTCCTCAATCATGGATTCAGAGACTTATTTATATTTTCAGAGTTGTGAACACCTTGATCCCTGCAAGTGTGACGGTTTCATGAGTGGAAGAGTGGGCTAGTGGAAGATCGTGTTAAAGTCAGTTCCATGTCGTGTGGAGACTTGACGGATCGTGCACCCACTACTTTGCTAACTCCTTCAACCGTTTACACAACTTACACACATTTCTCGCCGTGGATGAAATCCACGTCTTTGTAGGCCTCCAGACCAAAACCCTAGTCGTTATCCCCAATTTGACATGATTGATGTCTCACGAATCGTGGAGATGCATGATGAGACGTGTATTTAGTTTGTCGGTTATTGATGATTAGACAATGAGTCTAGGTTTTGTTGAATCGAGCATGTTTGACAAATGCTCACTTATTCATGAATGTTAATGTTGCTCGTCAAATGCGAGCAAATATTGTAAATTCGACGAGTTGTTGAATATTGATGAGTTATGAATATATGTGGATTATTCGAAGTAAATCGAGCAAGTATTGCTCGATTCAAGAAATCTCGATAAATTACTAAATATTGATAGTTGGATCAATATTCGTTAAGCGAGCAAGTATTGCTCAATTCGATTAATTACTTGAATATCGAGAATTTGACGAGCAATTGAGCAAGTATTGCTCAATTCGACAAAATAATGAATGTTGATGATTTGACGTACAATTGAGCAAGTATCGCTCAATTCGGCAAATTATTGAATGTTGATAATTTGTCGTGCAATTAAGCAAGTATTGCTCAATTCGACAAATTATCGATAAATTGCCAAATATTGATAATTTGGATCAATATTTGAGCAATTGAGCAAGTATTGCTCGATTCGACGAAACATTTATTAGTGACGTGACCTAATAAAATATTAAAATATTAGTAAGCTACCAAATATTATATGATTAATTCAGATGTTGGTTGTTGAATCCATCATAAATTTATTAGTGTTTGAATCATGCTCAGAGTGATGATTCGTGGAGCATTTATTCAAAACCCTAATTTCAGATCATAGTTGATGAATCGTTGAAAATAGGTCATGAGTGATAGAGGGACCGACCATATGGGATGATGGGCGTCCATGTGGTTCCGGTGCTCGAGTGAGCATGCGGGGGTTCTCGGTTTGAGGATTGGTGAAAGAATAATGATAAAATGTTGGTTTCATCATTTCTTCGAAATATTCTTTGGGTTCAAGCATTAGGTGATAAAACCTAGGTATGAAAGATGGGGACCGACCAAGAGAGCATGTGACCGACTCTTGGTGGTCACATGACCAGTTGTTGGCCATTTGATCAATCCCCAGGTTGGTTGGAGATACTTTGGGCCCAATACGAGCAATTGACCAAATTAGGTCAGAATTATGAAAACGCGTGGGACCGGATTTGTGCAAGCCCTAAGGATGACTATGGTCGGTCATGAAGGCATGCACGTGTTTTCGTGGTGCCCGTGTCTCCGTCTTGAGAGTTTGGTATTTTCTCGATGTGCGTTCGAGCAATGTTGTGAATTTTAGAAGAGTTTCATCTTGGTCAAATTCTTGATTTTTGTTGGAATGAGCATGTATGCTCAATTGATCAATATTTTGTAAATATTAAAATAAGTATATTTTAACATTTAAAATTGCCGTGAGAGGCTAGCTAGGTCGTGTGACTGTTGGCTTTTGGTTTTTCATGATTTGAGCAAAATTTGAGAAGTTATGACGAAATCATGATTTTTGCTCAAACCAAGGAGTTTCATGAATTTAGGAAAATAATAATTATAAAAGACTAGGGATTGCAAGGTGTGGGACCGGCCACGGCTAGGGCATGGATTTTGGGCTATGTTGCCCGGTCCCGCACACCTTTCCTTATTTTATAATAATATTATTTGCATAAATCCTTGAAGTTATGGAGAATCCTTGGAGTTATGGAGAATCCATGAGTTTTTGTTGAAACAAAGGAGTTTCATGAGATTAGGGAATAATAATTATCAAAGCTAAGGATTGTGAGGTGTGGGACCGACCACGGCCGGACATGGCCGGCCAACTAGGTTGCCCGCATCGCACACCTTTCCTTATTTTATAACATTATTTCATGAATCCATGAAGTTATGGAGGATTCATGAGTTTTTGCAAAAACAAGGAAAGTTGCTAAAACCAAGGAGTTTTCATGAGTTCATGAAATAACAAAAAGTAAGGAAAATAATGGAAGAGGCATGGACCGACCATGGCTAGGGCACGGACGGCCGGCCGGTGGGCCCGGCCCTGGGCGCCTCTTATTATTTTATTAATATTTATTGTTTTCTCCTGTTTGTGTAGGATTCCTCATTGTTTCATATTTTTTGGATGCTCGTTCGTGCATCCAGGTGCTCAGTCGTGCATCATTGTCGAATACACTTGCACCATTTTTGTGGGGCTTACTCAAGTGATGATCCGGATGTCCGGTTATTGAGTATTTATTACTAATTTATGAAATTCAGTGGAGAATAATTCATGAACTCGAGTAATAAAAATGAATAGTTGTTTATTATTAATTCATAGGATCAGCTGTGGATTCGACTACGAATTCAGAATAATAAAGCAAGCATTACCATCCTATGGGATCGTGGATGCGACCATAAAATCTGAGTAATTAAAATTATCTATCACAATTTCATGAGATCAACTGTGGAAATCAGAATAATGAGATAATGTAGTAGTTTATTGCCATTCTATGAGATCAAGCCGTGGATTCGATCATGGGATCAGAGCAATTGTTATTGCCATTCCATGGGATCAGGCCGTGGATTCGACCATGGAATAAGAGCAATTGTTATTGCCATTCCATGGGATCAGGCCGTGGATTCGACCATGGAATAGGAGCAATAATAGATTATTCTGGGAATTCAGTGGTGAATGTCGCGGCAGAATTAATCTATTGCAGAAAAGATATTAGCCAGTTAAAGCGTCACATCTATTCAGAATGGTGCATAGACAGGAGTCACGGTGTTGTTTACGACTGAAGACGTTAGTGCTCTCAATCTACGGAGAACCGCCCGAATCTATACACGGTCTCTCCACATAGTCAGGGAACGGTGAGTGTCACCGACGTCCTGAAGGCGTCCACCGCCCAACTATTCTTCTATGTGGAGGTGGATCTCTCTCCTACAGTCAGGGAACAGTGAGTGTCACCGATGTCCTGAAGGCATTAAGCTCTCAATCTACGGAGAACCACCCAAATATGTTATTCTGCATAGAGGTCACGACGAAATGCTAGGGATCGAACGCTCAGCTAGTTGAGGCTTTTAGAAAACATATTCATCATGGCTTCATAAAATAAGAATTGTTGCATGCCTGAAAGCCGTGTCAAAAACATGCCTCATGATTTTACGGTTTTAACCTTTGTTGAAAATCCACCATCTACACATTCATAAAATTTCCAGTATCCAGTATTTGTGTGCACACATGCCGAACTGATGGTGCAATGGTAGCACATCTGACCCCATGTCAGAAGATGTGTGTTCAAATCACGCCAAGTTCACTCTATTTTGTTTATTAATCAGTGCTAATCTCTTTCATCACTTTTGCAACATCAAGCATGTTTGCCATTATTGTTTCTAAGTATATTTACATACAAAATCATATTGATTTAATGTCAAAGAATCGTACAAGGCTTTAGTTGGTAGCCTAGCCACAAGCTGAGCACTAACCCCTTTTTGAATAAAGACACCCAATCTATGAAAAAGAAAACGCCTAGACCACTACCAAACATCATTACTAACTAAACAATTTTTTAAACGCTTAAAAAATCATACAGTATCATCACTGAGCTCTCCCAAAGTGGTGAAAGCTAAAACACCCAAACTATAACCGTGTGAAACACATTCAACCAAATATTTGGTACGCTTACGTGAAATTGCTTTCAAATGGCTTGGCCTGGAATGAAAGAACGAAATCCATCACCAGTGAAGGGTGAGACACCTGTGACATACATACACATATCTTGGCCATTTTCCCAGTTGAGAACAAGGATGTCAGCTGGACGCAAATCCTTGTTGTTCTCTGATAAAAAACCCAAGTTCACTTCTTTATGCGCACTACACCAGCTTTGTAGAAAATATCCGCAATTACATCCCGAACCAAGTCATGGCGAAACTTGAGTCCAACATCTTTAGCACAGTGTAACGCATGATCACCAAAAATATCCATAGGTCTATTACAACAAAAGCACAAATCATATTAGTTCTCGGCAATTGAAGTTTTTGCATCAATGACATTACTCCTTGGGACACATTTGTGGTCGTTGGATAGAGTGCTAATCCATGTGATTCTTGTGTTTTCCTGAAATATTTGTTTCTCTAATTCTCGCCTAATATAGAGCTCTTTGGAACACATTTGTGGTCGTTGGATGGAGTGGTAATCCATGTGATCCCTTTTTTTTTTGCCCGAAATTCACGAGTTTATTCGCCTTCACATTATTGTGATAGAATTTGAGGGTAATATGATCATTTTCACAGTTTTTGAATATTTGTTGCTCTAATTCTAGTATGGGTAGTCTAAATTTATACTGAAACTCTAAATCCAAAGTGGGGATCAATTTATAGCAGTGTGAACCAAAATATGACACGTCTGATCTCTGATTAATCAGAGTATCTATATTGAAATCCAAAATTTAGCAATAAACTACAAATCTCTTTGTGTTTCATATCCCATTGGTTGGAATGTATATCGGTGGTCAATATCTTGTAGTGTAGACCAAAGTATGCCTCAACCGGTTTATGATTAGTCAGAATATCAATGCCGGAATCTAGTAATAAACCACAAAATCAGCTTGGTTCCACATCCAGTTGACCGAAATGTATTCCAGAGGTCAATATCTAGCAATGTGCACCAAAATATGCCTTGTTTAGCCTTTGATTAGACCAAATATCTAAACATGAACTCTAAATCTAGCAATGAACAACAAAATATGTTGTGTCATATTCCGTTGATCGGATTGTATACCAGAGGTCAATATCTAGCATTGGGAACCAAAATACGCCTCGTCACATCTCTGATTATTCCATATCCGCTTTAACTAGTAAGAATGTTATTTAACTAGAATTTACTTAGGCAGAATATGCTTCAACTAGAATCTCCTGCATGATGGCCTCCAACTTGATCGAAATCTATTATCTATTCAGATTCTTTACCAGAAAGAGTGTGTGAAAGACTTTGGGGTGGAAATGGGGTGAAAGACTCCATAATGGGGTCTAATTTAATCTTATTGGCAGTCCCTCCTTTATTTTGAATAAGGAACACTATCCATAGTCTATAAAGCACCGATACTTCAAAATTGGAGACGGAATGGGGATACCTGGGGATACGTATCAAATACTCCATTTAAAGTATCTGGTTTTTTTTTTTTTTTAATTACGAGAAGGATATGGGATATTCTGGGATATAACCTCACGGATACTCTAAGAGGGGATATTTCCTATTGACACATATTTTTATATACAAAATCTAAACCTAATATGTTGATTATAAAGCAAGAACACTTGGTGGTTATTTTATGGCTTATTGGACAACCTAATAATTTCAGCTCTAGTGTTACAAAGTTTAACGTTAAGGCTTATTGGACAACCATGTTCCTCATGTTTTCGAGAGTGAAATTGGACACATATATAATTTTATCCATTCAATGAGGAGAAATAAGATTGAACTCCAACATTCTGGAAATTTAATATTTAATCATAGTAACCTTCTACGAAAGGATCAGAGAAATTAGAATGTGAGATCTTAGTGAAGAATGCATTTCATCCACTTGACGGTGTGGGAGAACTTGAAGTTGAAAATCTTTCACTTAACGAGCTAGAACTAGAAAAATGATGATATTTGATGAAGACAATGTTGATGGTTGATGAGTGAGCGAGATGTTAGATATTTTATATTTATTTTCTTTTTTAATGATCGAAATAATGTTTTTTTTTTTTTTACTAGAATGGATTATTATTATTATAACGATGTCACCCATGGCTTTTATTGAAAATTAAAATAGTAATATTTACACAAGAATGTTTGTTATTATTATATAAACTATTTTTATTAAGTACACATATCCCATCACATGGCATATCCTACTTTTCTGTAAGTTCTCGAATCCTCATATTAGTATCCCTGTATCAGTTCGGTGTTCCATAGCCCATAGTCCTTGCTTTTTGAAGCAACTATTTTCCAATCCTTTATACATAATCTGCTTACATGCTCTTTTGCAGTTACCCTGCATCGGGTAACTGATATTTTTACTAAGGCTGGGATTTTGGATGGACAATGAATTTGTGATTTTTTTTCTTCCTTTCTTGACAATTTTTTTTGTTAAGATTAGATGATAATGACAATAAGGAGTTTAATTTTTTTTTTTCATTTTGGTGCTCATTACTAATTCTCCTACTCTCGCCATTATCACATGTGTGGAACTCACAACGTATAAAAATAAAACAAAAAACATAAATAAAGTATAAAACTCTACTATATTCCCTTCATCATCATCATCATCATCATCATCATCGTATTTTTCTTATCAATCAAAACTCCATAAGATATATTAATCAATCAATCAGAACCGGAAGAAAAAAAAATCAGAGAAGAAGAAATAAACCATAATTGTTTCGCAAAAAAAAAGAACAACTAGTTCTACCCAGTTAGAAACAAATAAATAAGTTCCCCCAAATTCTGTAAGTTTTTGTTGATTCTCCTTAATAATATTGATAATAATTCTTCATCTGATTCAAATTTACTCAAATCTGTCATTGTTATCTCAAATTTTACTCAAATATGTTCTTATTAACTCAAATTTTCCTCAAATTTGTTCATGTTTTCCCCCAAAATTTCACAAAAAACTTTAATTTCTCGATCTTTCAGACTATTAATTGCAAGAAACCCTAGTCTCTTTTCGATTTAATACTTTCAAAATCTTGTTCATGTGAATGCAGTAATACATACATAGATCATTAAGCTTGTTAATCTAATTACAAATGCTAATTAATTGTTAACTTGTAATACTGTAAAACTATGGCCAAAAATTCGTAGAAAACCCTAGTCTCTCTTCTTTTATAATAGTTCCTGCATATTGGTCAATGATATCATGAATTTGTATCTGCAAACTACCACAAGGAAGAAAACTTCCCCATTTAGTTTTCCTGAAGAACTGCAAATGGATTTGACATCTCAGTCAAAGTTAATATATGATTTGTCGGCAATAATTGCTCATAAAGGACTTGGTGTGAATTGTAGGAATTATCTGTCATTTATTAAGGATGAATGTTTTGGGGAATGGTGGGAATTCGACGATATGAATGTTCGGAAAAAGGGTTCTCATCCCTTTAGAGAAGGTTCTTCGAGATCTACTGCAAAAGGATACATGCATATACCGTTGACCAAACTACATATACCATGGTTCTAATTTTTACGGTCTTACGTATTCAAAATGAAAACAATAAAAATCAAATAAAAATATCAAAAGTACACCTGGAACTTTAAGTTTTTATTCAATTTTATTTCACCATTCATATACAAACTTGGAATTCAACCATTCAATCTACAATTTAACCAGTGAAGAAAGATCAAACACAGAAACACATGTTTAAACCATTCAATTTGTGCCTTCAATCCGCTTCCATCTCAAACTTTTAATTTTATTTAAACACATCTCTGTAACAATATATAAAATCAATAGACACAAATATTGAAAGATTACTTTTCTGAAGTATATAATTGAAAGATGATTGTCTAGTTCTCAGGAAAAAAAGAAAAAAGAAATAAGGATAGTTTAAATTTAGAATAATTGAAATAGTAACGTACTCACAAATACAATAAAAGAAACTATAAGCCTGCAAAAAGTAAATACATATCACTTTACATATGATGTCAAATAAAACAAACGCACCTACATACCTCTATAGCACTATGAGTTATGTATCATGCATCGATTACGCCATAGCCGGTGCAATTTTAGATTTTTACAAATCTTAGACCTAGTTCATAAACCTCTCTCGCTCTCTTCCAAATATCATTTCCTCTCTTTCTCCCTTTTGCACCTTTTCAGAAACTTATCTCTTGACTTGTGCATGTTTTTCAATCACAGAAAGTTTTAGAGGAACAAATAGGGATGGTTCAATTAAGGTTAATATATTTCTCCATATTATATTCCTAAATTAATATTTAGGTTATTTATTAGAATCTTAATAATGATAACTCTGATTAACATCGTATCATATTTAATCATTTAAGATTCAAAGTCTTCATTGGAAGAAAAACATATGCTAGGTTTGGTCTAGTTTCATGGTCTGCTCTATTGTATGAGTTGGGCGTGGTGGAAACTGGATTGAATGGAGATATTGATATTGAACTCGCAGCAACTCAATGACCATATTTGTTGATTTTTTGTTGAAGTATCACAACACTTAGGAAGTACTAAGGAGGTGGTCAACATGATACTCATACATCTTATTTGTAATTGCAGGGTTCCCAAATATTGAATTATACCATTGCCGCGGGCTTTGATTAGGCCAATAAGTCTCTGTAGATGGTGAAATAAACCAAAATCTTGGAAAGGGAGTTAGCAACAAGACTACGAATTTAAGGAATAAGCTTAACTAATAATAATGCACCTTCTAATTTCTTATTTTATTCATGCTGGTAGAGCACAAAAACCTGATGCTTCAATTAGGGTTAACAGAGTTTCTTTAACTTCTCTCCAAAAATTAATATTTAGGGTTTTGATTCAAATCCTAATTATATGAATTCTGATCAATATTTTATCACATTTAATCTTCGAAGATTCAATATATTCAATTGGAGAAACATATGATAAGTTTCATTTATAAAACTCAAACGACAATGAACAACTGGAGAAACATATGCTAAGTTTCATTCAGAAGTAATTTTTTTTTCCTTCTAAAAGCAAAAGAAATAAAGACAATTTTTTTTAGCAAAGTGCTTCTGTTTTTCCAGAAGGAGAAACCAATCCCAAGGGTCAATTAACAAAACCAATTTGCTTCCCAACAATTATTAACTTTTTGCTTATAGAAGTCATTATCAAATTGTATTTCTAAATACCAAAAGCAGAAGTTAATCCCATGAATCAGAAATAAAGACAATTTGCTACACAAATGGTTATAACATGTTAGATACCATCCTAGAAGTTACTTTTTGTTCTAAATAAAAAAAACAAAAAAATCAAAAGTTAGTTTGGATACAAAATTTTGGAATGACTTTTAGAAGCAAAAAAAGTGTTAACTTTTTGTGAAGTATTTTGACTTCTGCTATGAAGAAGCTGAAGAATATAACGCGTTTGGATACAAATCTTCTTCTCCAGAAGTAGAAGTCATAAGAAAAACTATTTTTCTTCACAAAAAGTTAACTTGTTTACTTCTAAAAGTCGTTTTAAAATTTTATATCCAAACTGACTTCTTGTTTTTTGATTTCTAGAAGTCATTCCGAACTTGTGTTTCCAAACAAATATGGTTAAGTGTCACACCTCCAAATGCTCCAAGCAATTTTTCGCGAAGGTATAACCCGGAAATACATTGGTTCAATGATCTCTATCTTGAGTATGCAACGGAAGGCTTACTTAGATTTTCTCTTCACCAAACAATGTAGCCCATACTACAAAGGGGTTCCTGTCATGTTTATGCTTCACAGAAATTGGGGATTATTGTCAAATCTACAGAATACCAAAGCCAAATGCATAAGCCAACAAACTCACTTTTTATTAGCTTATGGGGAAGATACAAAACTCGTCCAACCAATGGACTTACAAGCTTATTCTCTAAGCCTAACGCAGAAATCACTCTCTACTGCAGTGTGGTTCCTCAACACTCGAACTATTGAACAACTTAATTTACAAGGGTTCTCTGGCTATTTATAATGCCAAGAAACCAGGGCCAATCTGTATGCAACTCTCTTGCACGCCCCATGAGCAACCATTTGTCCATGGGCAGTTCCTAACCGCCACAATTAACTTTTTAATCGCTAACTTTAGTGCTGGCATGTAGAATGGCGCCACACTTGTTCCAGACGGTTAGAAGCTATGCCAAACTCGGTTATAAAGCCACTTTATAACCGTCTCTATCTTGCTCATTCACTTTGGCATGCGTGTGATGCACACACACTCGCAATCGACATCTTGAACTCAAGTCCGAAAATCGGTATGCGTCATTTGCACTTTGGCCCTGTCAATGTTCGATAATGATTGTGCTTCACTCACTCTTGGCCTACGCCAAGTGCCCGACAATGATTACGCTTCATCCAACTTGCACTTCTGCCAAGTATCCGGCAATGGTTGCGCTTCATTTAACTCGCTATGCACTTAGCTCATTTGGATGCCAACATCCAAATATCATGCCAACTGAGTCTTGAATTGATTAATTCAACTTCATGCTTCATATGCATCACTTGCATCTCTTTTGGCGAGCAGTTATCACCAATGGCGCATTTGGCAATGCCATTGTTGCACATGCATAGTCCAAGCCTTGGCTAGTGCTTGGAACGATGCCAAAGTCATCTCATGACTTTGCACTTCATCCTTTATTCTTCTCTTGAGCTGTCTAACTCTGAATAAGGATATGCAACACTATCGCGTCGTATTGCATTTGCTAAGTAGCCTTTCTTGTCTCAGCCATGTTGGCGCTACACCGTCGGCATGTGCAGCTTCATCTACCAGGATACATTCTCAGTAACGCGCAACTGTTACGCTTAACTGTTGGGCCATGTCATAGACCTACCCCACCCAATCCATTCAACGTCCTCGTTGAATGCAACATCATTTCAGCCTCTACTGAACTTCCACTGGCCTTGTACGCATCTGAGCCACTCTCAGAAATAAACAACTTTGTTTGGTCTTTAACCTTGCCAAAACTTTTCTGCCTAGTACTTCACGCCACCACTTAGTTTGTTTGCCTTGCCATTAAGCCTATGAATTCCAGCTTCATTGTCGCATCGTCGACTATGCTTTAATCTCTACTTTATTCATATCTCAACACCAAAATGCTATTGCAATTTGTCACTATGCCTCTTGCATCAGCGCACAAATTTTTCTTCAAGCCATTCCGTAACTAAGTGTACACGCCAAACAGCCAACATATCACTCGGATATGCATAACTTAGCTTACGCATTCAACTCCGGCTGACATTGCACTCTTGCAATTCAAAAGGCCTTCTTGTAGACTAAGTATTCTTCAATCATTTTGGAACACTCTTGTGAAAATTGACTGAAATGCATGACATTAGCCATGACTTAAGATACCGTGACATCACACCATCTCTTTATACCAGGTTCTTCTTCACGCGCCTTTGAAACTAACAAGGCCTCACTTGTTCTTTCAAACTGCTACGCTTTAATGTAGCGGAAAAACATCATCATGTTCTTCCTAACTATGAGTTACTCGTAACTCATATGCTTGATGGACTTACATCTTCATTCTTGCTGCGTTACTCCATGCTATCGCTGCCAAATACTGTCGCACTTCTACGTAACTCTCCCAACAGCAAACTCGCCTATGCACCAACTTCAACTCTTGCTTGGTCTTGCCTTCAGCGTTTCTTATTGTATACTTTGGATAAGTATACTTGTAGTGCTTCCCCAATAAACTAGCTTTACATTGCGCAAAAAGAGACAAGGTTTTTGCTTAAACACCACCTTCATTCATTACACTAGCCTTACATAAGAAACATAGGGACTCCTTCCCATTTACACCACTGGCCAACACTCGGCCTTACTGAAAGCAAACAACTAACCAAAGCAAATATACCAAGAACTAGTGTGCCATCTTCTAAGACTATAAGGTCAGCAACCCCTAACTTAAACTTCAAACAGATATGTGCTAAAGCCTCAATACTTCAGCAACCTTGCAGGTTCAGGCACTTGCAAATAGCAATGCAAGGCCCCTACTTCATACACATGCTAATTACGGCGAACAAGGGATGCTAAGATCCATAGGATATCCAAATTCCATATGAATTTTATCTAAGCTTTCTTCGAACGAGCGGACAGGAGCAAACTCACTTGCCTTTCCTTTGTCACACTTCATGTCAACCGGACTAACTTTACTTACACCTTTCACGAAACAAGGTGCACTCGGAAATTGTATGAAAATCCCTCCAAGGTGAGGCATCACTATTGCCTATGCTTCTTTGAAAAAGTTGTTACCAAGGATCATCTCAAAGTCATTAAGATGCATCACCATTAGACTGATTTGGCCACGCCATTCTCCAACTTAAACATTTTCCACAACCATCCCCTTGATTGGATTAGCTATATCATTCACTGTCTTCATGCAGTGATCAACCTGATATACTTACAAACTCATGTACTCTGCCATCGACAAGCTCATAACAGTGTGCGAAGCACCTGTATCTGCCATGCCCCAGAGACGATGATTGTGTATACCGACCTTCATATAAACCAGGCCAGCGC
This sequence comes from Papaver armeniacum, assembly GCA_023531295.1. Lineage (NCBI taxonomy): Eukaryota > Viridiplantae > Streptophyta > Magnoliopsida > Ranunculales > Papaveraceae > Papaver > Papaver armeniacum. The sequence goes on from JAJJWW010012809.1 coordinate 268,038, forward strand.
CACTCGGCCCATCTTGTCTTGCTGTCGTTTGTGCTACTATGTTGCATAGTTGAATAGGATTAACATGCTCCACTTGATCAGCTTATTCTTTGTCGTTACTGCCCTCAGTGACTATTGCGGACAATTTTTGTTTATTTGGACAATCACGCACAAGGTGAGGACCCTTGCATAAGAAACATCCACTGACCTGTTCTTGTGACCAAACTATCATACCTTTGATAGCTTTTTTCCTTGGCCTCAGAACTTTTATTATTCTCCTTGTCCTTACACTTCTGGTTCTTCTTATCCTTGCCCTTCCTATTAGCATCAGTTGAGGTATTGACTGACCTAAAATCAGCAAGGTTGTCCACGATTGCAATGGCTGAAGGTAGGTCTTTGGCACCTGCCTTTTTACTTCGGCCTGAGCCTATGCTTACAAACCAGATGTAAAATTAAACAACTTATCTTCCTCGGACATGTTGCGAATATCTAGCATCGAGAGATGAAAACTCTTTCATGTATTCCGTGGTGTACCGGTATGCCTCGGCTTACGCAAGTTCTCTCACGGCTAGCCAAGCAACATTGCTTGGTAAGAATTGACTCTTCAATTCTTCTTTCATGACATCCCATTTCACGATGCTTGGACGACTAGCAGTAAGGTCATCATCAGTTCTAGTTCTCCACCATAATTTCACATCACCCTCCAGGTACATGCTAACGAGAGTAACCTTTTGTTCTTCCGGGGTTCTGGTGGCCTTGAAGTATTGGTCCATGTCCCACATGAAATTCTCCAATGCCTTCGCATATCTTGCGCCAGAAAACGCCTTAGGTTTTGGGACTTTAATCTTCGTAAAGTCACTGCCACTACCACCCGCAGTAGCTTGATCCGAACCAATCGTACTCATCGTTCTCCTTAAGACGCTTAACTCATCAATTAGCTCTTTCAAGGCTCCTGTGTACATGGTCTTATCATCAGCGATTTAGCCTTCCAAAACGTTATTCTTTTTAGTTGCATTTTGGCTTGCCACAAGCATATCAGCAGCATGCTTGTCCAACACTTAGATGCGAGCCATTATCGTAGCATCATAATTAGCATCATTAGGATGGCACACCTCATCACCAATCCTGTCTTCCAAGTATGCTACCCTATCCGTTAAGGCGTCCATCGAACTCTTCTTACCAGCCATTACGATCTAACAATTTCAGCAACTAAACTCGAGCAAAACAGATAAAATTTTCCAAAACAAAGCCAAAGCAGAGCAACTGTGCTCTGATACCCGAATTGTCACACCTCCAAATGCTCCAAGAAATTTTTCGCGAAGGTATAACCCGGTAATACAGTGGTTCAGTGATCTCTTATCACCCTCTCGTATTTCAGCCTTATAAGTTTGCACCTATGCAAACAGCCAACTCTATCTTGACTATGCAATGGAAGAGTTACTTAGAGGTTCCTGCATGTTTATGCTTCACAAAAATTGGGGAGTATTGTCAAATCAACATAATACCAAAGCCAAACGCATAAGCCAACAAACTCACTTTTTATTAGCTTAAGGGAAAGATACAAAACTCGTCCAACCAACGGACTTACAAGCTTATTCTCTAAGCCTAACGCATAAATCACTCTCTACTGCAGTGTGGTTCCTCAACACTCGAACTATTGAACAACTTAATTTACAAGGGTTCTCTGGCTATTTATAATGCCAAGAAACCAGGGCCAATCCGTATGCAACTCTCTTGCACGCCCCATGAGCAGCCATCTGTCCATGGCAGTTCCCTAACCGCCACAGTTCACTTTTTAACTGCTAACTTTAGTGTTGGCGTGTAGAATGGCGTCACACTTGTTCCAGACGGTTAGGCCATGCCATACTCGGTTATAAAGCCACTTTATAACCGTCTCTAACTTGCTCCTTCACTTTGGCATGTGTGTGATGCACACACGCTCGCAACTGACAGCTTGAACTCAAGTCCGACAATCATTATGTGTCACTGAACTTTGGCCCTGCCAATGTTCGTTAATGATTGTGCTTCACTCACTCTTGGCCCACGCCAAGTGCCCGACAATAATTACGCTTCATCCAACTTGCACTTCTTCCAAGTATCCGGCAATGGTTGCGCTTCATTTAACTCGCTACGCACTTAGCTCATTTGGATGCCAACATCCAAATAGCATGCCAACTGAGTCTTGACTTGCTTAATTCAACTTCATGCTTCATATGCATCACTTGCATCTCTTTTGGCGAGCAGTTATCACCAATGGCGCATTTGGCAACGCCATTGTTGCACATGCATAGTCCAAGCCTTGTCCAATGCCAAAGTCATTTCATGACTTTGCACTTCATCCTTTACTCTTCTCTTGAGCTGGGCTAACTCTGAATAAGGATATGCAACACTATCACGTCGTATTGCATTTGCTAAGTAGCCTTTCTCGTCTCAGCCATGTTGGCGCTATACCATCGGCATGTGTAGCTCTATCTGCCAGGCTACATTCTCAGTTACGCGCAACATGTTGCGCTTAACTGTTGGGCCATGTCATATTAAGCCATAAGGCACCAGAGAAGGAAAGAGTCTTCCTCTAATAATTTTTTATTATTTTTATCTCATTTCATTTCCAGGGTTTTGATTTCGAGAACACAAAATAGTCATATCTTTACAATAGCAAAGCACTAAATAATCCGGGCATCACATTCTTCTCGGTATGTCCAATTGCAGATCGAGTTGGTGAAATCTTAATTTGCACTCCTTAGGTTCGGGAACTAGGTTTTACTTGTTTTTATCCGCTATTGTTTTTGTGATTTTTATTTTTGCCTTGCCCTAAATCTTTTGGTAAAATGTAATGTAGGCGTAAGGGGACTTCCCACAACATTGACCGAGACACTCACTTTCAAAGTCTTTTACGATGGACTTCTCATTTTTAAGGTTTCCAATCTCATTTTTAAGGTTTCAAATTTCAAATTTCAAATCCCCAATTTTTTCGAATACAGTTCTCGAGAACAAAGCCAAAGCAGAGCAATCTGTGCTCTGATACCCGAATTGTCACACCTCCAAATGCTCCAAGAAATTTTTCGCGAAGGTATAACCCGGTAATACAGTGGTTCAGTGATCTCTTATCACCCACTCGTATTTCAGCCTTATAAGTTTGCACCTATGCAAACAGCCAACTCTATCTTGACTATGCAATGGAAGAGTTACTTAGAGGTTCCTGCATGTTTATGCTTCACAAAAATTGGGGAGTATTGTCAAATCAACAGAATACCAAAGCCAAACGCATAAGCCAACAAACTCAATTTTTAATAGCTTAAAGGGAAGATACAAAACTCGTCCAACCAACGGACTTACAAGCTTATTCTCTAAGTCTAACGCATAAATCACTCTCTACTGCAGTGTGGTTCCTCAACACTCGAACTATTGAACAACTTCATTTACAAGGGTTCTCTGGCTATTTATAATGCCAAGAAACCAGGGCCAATCCGTATGCAACTCTCTTGCACGCCCCATGAGCAGCCATCTGTCCATGGCAGTTCCCTAACCGCCACAGTTCACTTTTTAAGCGCTAACTTTAGTGTTGGCGTGTAGAATGGCGTCACACTTGTTCCGCACGGTTAGGCCATGCCAAACTCGGTTATAAAGCCACTTTATAACCGTCTCTAACTTGCTCCTTCACTTTGGTATGCGTGTGGTGCACACACACTCGCAACTGAAAGCTTGAACTCAAGTCCGACAATCATTATGCGTCATTGAACTTTGGCCCTGCCAATGTTTGTTAATGATTGTGCTTCACTCACTCTTGGCCCACGCCAAGTGCCCGACAATAATTACGCTTCATCCAACTTGCACTTTTGCCAAGTATCCTGCAATGGTTGCGCTTCATTTAACTCGCTACGCACTTAGCTCATTTGGATGCCAACATCCAAATAGCATGCCAACTGAGTCTTGACTTGCTTAATTCAACTTCATGCTTCATATGCATCACTTGCATCTCTTTTGGCGAAAGTTATCACCAATGGCGCATTTGGCAACGCCATTGTTGCACATGCATAGTCCAAGCCTTGTTCAATGCCAAAGTCATTTCATGACTTTGCACTTCATCCTTTACTCTTCTCTTGAGCTTGGCTAACTCTGAATAAGGATATGCAACACTATCACGTCGATTGCATTTGCTAAGTAGCCTTTCTCGTCTCAGCCATGTTGGCGCTACACCGTCGTCGGCATGTGCGACTCTATCTGCCAGGAGCTACATTCTTAGTAACGCGCAACTATTGCGCTTAACTGTTTGGGCCATGTCATATTAAGCCATAAGGCACCAGAGAAGGAAAGAGTCTTCCTTTAATAATTTTTATTATTTTTACCTCATTTCATTTCGGGTTTTGATTTCGAGAACACAAAATAGTCATATCTTTACAATAGCAGCACTAAATAATCCAGGCATCACATTCTTCTCCGGTTTGTCCAATTGCAGATCGAGTTGGTGAAATCTTAATTTGCACTCCTTAGGTTCAGGAACTAGGTTTTACTTGTTTTTATCCGCTATTGTTTTTGTGATTTTTATTTTTTGCCTTGCCCTAAATCTTTTGGTAAAATCTGTAATGTAGGCAGAAGGGGACTTCCCACAACATTGACCGAGACACTCACTTTCAAAGTCTTTTCTGATGGACTTCTCATTTTTAAGGTTTCCAATCTCATTTTTAAGGTTTCCAATTTCAAATCCCCAATTTTTCTGAATACAGTTCTCAGAACAAAGCCAAAGCAGAGCAATCTGTGCTCTGATACCCGAATTGTCACACCTCCAAATGCTCCAAGAAATTTTTCGCGAAGGTATAACCCGGTAATACAGTGGTTCAGTGATCTCTTATCACCCTCTCATATTTCAGCCTTATAAGTTTGCACCTATGCAAACAGCCAACTCTATCTTGACTATGCAATGGAAGAGTTACTTAGAGGTTCTGCATGTTTATGCTTCACAGAAATTGGGGATTATTGTCAAATCTACAGAATACCAAAGCCAAATGCATAAGCCAACAAACTCACTTTTTATTAGCTTAAAGGGAAGATACAAAACTCGTCCAACCAACGGACTTACAAGCTTATTTTCTAAGCCTAACGCATAAATCACTCTCTCTTTGCAGTGTGGTTCCTCAACACTCGAACTATTGAACAACTTAATTTACAAGGGTTCTCTGGCTATTTATAATGCCAAGAAACCAGGGCCAATCTGTATGCAACTCTCTTGCACGCCCCATGAGCAACCATTTGTCCATGGGCAGTTCCCTAACCGCCACAGTTCACTTTTTAACTACTAACTTTAGTGCTGGCGTGTAGAATGGCACCACACTTGTTCCAGACGGTTAGGTCATGCCAAACTCGGTTATAAAGCCACTTTATAACCGTCTCTAACTTGCTCCTTCACTTTGGCATGTGTGTGATGCACACACGCTCGCAATCGACGACTTGAACTCAAGTCCGACAATCATTATGCGTCATCGAACTTTGGCCCCGCCAATGTTCGTTAATGATTGTGATTCACTCACTCTTGGCCCACGCCAAGTGCCCGACAATAATTACGCTTCATCCAACTTGCACTTTTGCCAAGTATCCGAGCAATGGTTGCGCTTCATTTAACTCGCTACGCACTTAGCTCATTTGGATGCCAACATCCAAATAGCATGCCAACCGAGTCTTGACTTGCTTAATTCAACTTCATGCTTCATATGCATCACTTGCATCTCTTTTGGCGAGCGAGTTATCACCAATGGCGCATTTGGCAACGCCATTGTTGCACATGCATAGTCCAAGCCTTGTCAATGCCAAAGTCATTTCATGACTTTGCACTTCATCCTTTACTCTTCTCTTGAGTGGGCTAACTCTCGAATAAGGATATGCAACACTATCACGTCGTATTGCATTTGCTAAGTAGCCTTTCTCGTCTCGACCATGTTGGCGCTACACGTCGGCATGTGCGGCTCTATCTCGCCAAGGCTACATTCTTAGTAACGCGCAACTATTGCGCTTAACTGTTGGGCCATGTCATATTAAGCCATAAGGCACCAGAGAAGGAAAGAGTCTTCCTTTAATAATTTTTTATTATTTTTACCTCATTTCATTTCCAGGGTTTTGATTTCGAGAACACAAAATAGTCATATCTTTACAATAGCAGCACTAAATAATCCAGGCATCACATTCTTCTCCGGTTTGTCCAATTGCAGATCGAGTTGGTGAAATCTTAATTTGCACTCCTTAGGTTCAGGAACTAGGTTTTACTTGTTTTTATCCGCTATTGTTTTTGTGATTTTTATTTTTTGCCTTGCCCTAAATCTTTTGGTAAAATCTGTAATGTAGGCAGAAGGGGACTTCCCACAACATTGACCGAGACACTCACTTTCAAAGTCTTTTCTGATGGACTTCTCATTTTTAAGGTTTCCAATTTCAAATCCCTTCTTTGTGTTTATTGTGCTGTTTTGTAGTAGTAAAATTGTTCAATTTTGTTCATTATTTATTTATTTTTTTGTTCATTTTTTTTTTTTTATGGACAGGCGATTCACACACTGATCAGCAAGGTTGCTTTAACAGGTATTAATGGAGGGGTGGGAAACCTCAGAGGTGAAGTTACTGCCGGACGTGGTGGTAATCTTCTTGGTCCAGGACTGGATTTTTGATGAAACATCTAGTTGCTGTTGGGAATGAGGGTATGCCACATCGGAACTCAGCAAACATTGAAGAGGCTCCCCACGGAGGGTAACTCGGTGAAACTAGAAATGTGAGTGAGGAATGTGAAGGTAGCTTTGACAAAGGCTTGTTAACTCCATGTCGCCCGTTGTTCTTAACTCCAAAAAGATTTAGAGTTCCCTAAACCCCAATTGGCCAGAGTGTCCGTCAAAAAGATTATAAAAATCGCAATGGTAAAGTTTTGAATCTCTTTGTATTTTGTGTAGAGTAAATTCAACAGGAAAGCATGTGGATCACTCCAAGAACTTATGCTGTGGATGGTCTGGCATTAGTTGCTAAAAGAGTTTCATATTACTCGTATTCTTTCAAACTGATTTATTCATAATTTCATTGATTCCCTTTTTGATGCAATTTAGCGCTGGACTCCACATTGCAATGCACGACTGTTTTCTTAATCTCTGTTCTGTACTACCAAGTTTCAGTTGCTTTTATAGTTAATCAGGCCAAAGATCCGAAATTCAGTGTCATATAGTTATGAGGGCACACAAATATTCCCTTTAAGACGCAGGACCACATCATGGAATCTTATATGCACATTTTCAGTGTGGGTACTCTGCTTCTAGTATGCACTCAGTAGTAATAGGGCAGTTTTTAGGCAAAAGACACACACCATATCTAAGCTGTTTATTTTCTTCAAACTATGTCATTATGGTGAAGATCATGCAACAATTTTCATGTTCACAGACTTAAGTGGCTTGCATTCTTGGTTTCTAGATATCCGAACATTTTAGAGTGGGTTCCACATTTTACTAAAGAAACAATGTTTCATGATAAAATTTATTTTAGGCTTGTAACCCTTTTATTTGTATGATTTATGGATATCATTCTAAACTGTGGGAATGTATGTGGGTACAGGATTAGTTGGGGTACGTTGACTGTCCCTTTTATTTGTATGATTTATGGATACCATTCTGAATAGCAAGAACTTCTGCCCTACCTGCATTGGATGTCTGAGTCACTTCAGCGGTTGCGCTACAGGGGACAAGGGGTTCCTCCAAACCAATGGGATACATATTTGCCACTGTGTTCAATTGTGTTTTTGGCGCGTATTCAAACTTGGACTGTTATACCTTTCTTCCAATGAGGTCTGGACCTCCACCAACAGGGGAAAAATACAAGAGAGACTAATTCACCGTCGATGCCATTGTGATTTTTCATCTCAACACAAAGGTTAGTATAATCCACCATCAAACTCGAGGTCCTCAATGGCATTGTAATTCACTCTTTGATACCGTGGAAGTGTCAATTTAGTTTATTCTTGGGATAGGGAAGACTAAATACACTTAACTTAATTTGTCTAGATTCTTCCAGTTTAATGCCTAATTCTATGTGAGGGATGTTTTTTATTAGGTAGGTATCATTATACATTGAAGGTTTTGGATAATGGGTGTTTCTGACTTCTGATATACATCTGTCACGTCTTATCAAATCGTACTTCACTCCATGAATTGTGATCGAGTATAATAAGCTTAGAGTTTTGAAACTAGTCTGGTTTGGATATTTCTCTATACCTTCAGTACAATGTTTGAGGAGTTTGTTTTGTTACTTACTGGTCTCGCTTACCTTAGCTTTACCTAATATAAATGTAAGAAGTTTTGCCTTTTGTACATCTGTTTGTTCTTGAAAGCGAGAATGGTTTTAGAGATTGACCATGCAATTTAGAGTTGAAATTATGAGATCATTTGCCACGGATAAACTGATGGAGATTAACATGAACCATATTGTTTGATAGTCTATATTATTGAAGAGTAATCTGAACTTTATTGTTTGATAGTCTATATTATCGAACTAAATGAACTGTTGATTACATTCCAAATATTTGTGTGTGATTTTATTCTCTTTGTTTTAACACAAGAGAAGGCATAATAATGTTCAAACTGTGCAGGTACATATATCTGACATGTTCGATGGTGTTAATAATATGTTGTCACTATTTCTTTTGCAGTTACAAATATCTGACATGTTCGATGGTGTAAAAATGTTGAAAATTTATTTGCATATATCTTATTCTGTGTAGTTCTGCTATCCTTTTCTTCGAGTCATAGGTTGTTCAATAGGAATGATCACTGCACAGCACATGGTGTAACTACCTTATCAATATAATACTGTTATATCTACCTAATGACACAGAAAAACGAAGAAAAAACTGAGTGCATTCTTATCATTTAACTTCCTTTGCTGTATTAGTTTCAACTTTCAGGTTTTCCATATAATCACACGATCTCTTTACGAAAAGAAATATCTTTTTAAATTGATTTTCAGTTCTAGATTATATTAGTATCTTCTCATGGTTTTTCACATTCAGTTGCATTTCGTATTGATGGTTATTGTATCTTAACAGGATTAAAAATTTAGCAGAGTTTCTCATGGACGGGGATTGCAAAGGTTACCTAAAGAAGTCTGTGAAGGAGTTGGGGAAGGAATCCACTTCTAGAGCGCTAGAAGACTGCAAGACGCTAGCTAGAAGCTACTCGAAGCAGTTATTTCAGTATCTACAAGGAAAAACAAGATCCTTCTTTCTATTTCAACTGCGAGCTGTTGAGGTAATTGCTAAATTACCGGACATGCATAAGTTTATACTTTATTCTGCAAGCATTGCAATCTTGATCTCCACTGAATTTTCTCAATGTTATGTATATGAGAATTGTATTTTAATTAGTCCTCACAAAATCATCCACAGACAGGTTTTGTTAGGAAACTTTATAGAATCCTCTTGATTAGGGTCAAAGTTTTGCATTCTTGTGTCTGTGTTTGTTGTCCAATAGTTAAGTGCTTAATTCTACCTGCCACGTACATGTATGACTGTGGCAAGTTGCCATGACTGAGCTTCTCAAGGATGTTGATGGGTTCAGCATATCATTCTTATGCAGTCCCCATTAAATTCAAGGGTACCATATTTTCGAAGCTTATGTTTCTGTCATTTTGTCATACCTATCTTTATCTCTTCCACACCTTTAATGTGTTCTCTGTGGTTCTTACTTTTCTCATGCACCTTTGTGTTCCTTTACACCTGCACTGTCAGAATTGTCCTTGCCAGGCTGGTATCCTTGATTAGCATTCAGTTTTATATTTAGCAAATAGCAGTCAATGATGCAAACTTCACATTCATTGCAGTTGTCTATGCCTCTATACTAACAATTTCTTAATAATTAGTACCTATGGTGAGTTGCATGCTCTCTAAAGATGAATTTGAAAGATTGTATTGGAACTGTTGAACATCTACTTTTTGAATGCTTTCTTGCTAGTTCTGTTTGGATGCCGCCACCTAATCCAAAAATTAATAGGGAGTGAACATTTTATCTTTTGGTCTGACAGCGAGTGATTGGACTATAGTGGCAGCTACTAATTGCTGATTCGGAACAAAACATGTGATTGGGATCTTTAATTAGGGAGTAACTGAAAGGTAGTGTTTCCAAATTAGTCTTGAGATTTTAGATTACTGGAATCATAGTGATAGCAATGAGAGGAGGGAGCATGTTTGGGATCGAGTCAGTGACAGTAAAAAGACCAAGCCTAATGGTGCTTGTGGCTTTCCTTAGTTATTTCTGCTTGTTCCACTGTCAGTTTAAATGTATCAATGTAGATTAAAAAAATCTAATTTCAAATCCCAGTTCAGAAAATTCAGGGCCTCAACATCCTCTAAAGCTCTCAGTGTCAACAATTAGTGTTATGTACGCTTGGAATTTCTGAACTGATTTTGATCTGTTGTTGATACGCAAATTGGTGGTATAGGTCACAAGAAGTTCCGAATAGCTCAGTTAAGTAGTCTACAGGAACAGGAAACCATTGACGCTATAGTTAAAGCGAGGTAACCATTTGGAAGAGAATATCATAATATTTCTTCTATTTACATTATCGTTTATAAACTTGTTCTGATCTAAGCTAATGTCCTCCACATGTGTAGTGAATATCCATCGTCAATTGTTTTAGTTTGTGTTGGTGATGGAGCCTGGTAAGTGATGCGTGAATTTGATAATAGTATTCCCTGTAGAACATTCAAAAAATTTCAGGCATGTAAATTGAAATTGAACTAGTAGCACTTTTATGATTTCAATTGCCAACCCCTTGTGAATCCTTCCTTCGAAATTGATGCTTCCTGTTCGTTCAGTTTCTTGTGTTTGTCCCTCGCAGTTTGTGAATTTAACAGAAATCTTGAGCCAAGATATCTCTAGCTATGGAGAAAATGCACTCAGAAATTGCTCTACCAGCTTTAATGGAAACACCTTGGGGGTTTGGGGGAGGAGAAGCAGGTTTTGTGAGAAAAGGGATTTGGTCTTTTCCCTGTGAAGCTGGTTCGTGCTGTCAAGGAAGTTTTCAGTTTACAGTCAGTGTTTTCTGTAGGGGAAAACAGGTCTTGTGAGACCCCCTCTACTCACAACAGGACTAATGCCGTTGGATTCCTTTGCTTCCTTGCTTTTCAACTGAAATGTTATTCTGTATACGGGAAGCGGTGGAGAGACTTTGTTATACAGTAAAATGCAGGAGAATCCCTCAATCTCAATGCCGTTATGAATTTACCTCATAACAGAAGCTACTATAATTCAGTCTGGAACTCCTCGTTGCCCTCAATGTCTCAATGTGTAATTTGTTCACTTGAGAACCTAGTGATACTAGCAATTGACAATAATAAATGTGTAAGTCGTTGAATCAAAACTCTTGGGTGAAATTGGTTTGCCAAATACACAGTGAGCACATTTTCCATCTAAATGCTAGAAATGCATCCTAAGCAAGCCATTTCTTGACTTGAGAAACAAAATAAAAAGTTCCGACCTACCGGATTCGAACCAGTGAGCTAAGGATTATCTGCTACAACTACAGTCCTCCGCTCTACCAACTGAGCTAAGGTCGGTTGTGCTCATGTTCTCAGAAACAATGTTTAAGAACAGTTAAAAGAATAGTTAACGACAGAGCATCATTGACTCACTCACATAATAAGAGGAATAGGTTTGCGCCGCAAACTACAACACTATGTAATTGCTCAAATTACTTATTCTGGTTCAACATAAAAAAACTGCGTATATCAGCAGTTACGTACCGTATAAGCAAATGGGAATATTATCTATATACCCCAATTATGAGACTCATTGAAATATACCCTTATTAACTTAAATTATACTCCTAAACTTAATACATTACTAAAATACCCTTTTTGGTATGGGGTATACACAAAGTAACAAAACCACCATTCACAAAAAAGAAAAACCATTATCTCTACTGCCCACCACCACCGTCAACAACCATTGCCGGCAACCACCACTTTCACCAACAACCACCACCGCCGCCATCCACCGCCACCAACCACCACCACCACCGCCGCCACCAACCACCACCACCGCCGCCAACCACCACCATGACCAACAACCACCACCACCGGGCCCACCACCGCCCCCACCCACCACCACCACCGCCGTCGACCACCACTTTCCTCCACCACTGTTGAAAACCACCACCACCGCCGACCACCACCACCATTGTAGACCACCACCACCACCGCGAACCACCACCAATTTCCTCATGTCCACCACCGCGGTCGTCATCGCCACCACCACCATGTGGAGTCAACTTGCTGAAGTTGTCTACAATTATGAGGCAACTAGCCCAAGTTGTTTCGAAACTGAAGGCAACTAGCACAAGTTGTCTCCAATAGAACGAAGACAACTAACTCAAGTTGTCTCCGAATCTAAGGCAACTAGTTCAAGTTGTCTTCAAAAGTGAAAGCATCTAGTCCAAGTTGTCTCTAAATATGGAGGCAACTAGCCCAAAGTTGTCTTCAAAAATGAAAGCAACTAGCCCAAGTTGTCTCCAAAAAAAGAAAATTATTCACAAATGAGTGAACCTAGTGTGAGTCGAACACACATCTACTAACATATAGTCAGTTGTGCTACCATTGCACCACAAATTCATGCATAACACAATATAAAAAACTGCAACTGCACCAGTACCATCACCTCACACTTCATAACTCTACCACAGTCATAACCTACAGCTCCATGCCTTCCACTTATGCCATCTCCAAATGCACAGTGCCAGTATATCTTCAAGCATAACTTCTAAACACAAATCCATCTCTACGTGTCTTTCCACAGTATAAACCACTTCAAGTCTCATTTGTAGCTTCGCAACAGCTTCAATCCTTCTCTGCAACCACCATCACTGCAATCCTGCAGCTTTTCTTATTCCTCCAATTCCATCTCAGACTCATGGTTGGAAAAACATAGCTTCATTATTTCCTTGTTGTAGCTTCAAAACAAACATTTCCAATTGCAATCAAACCACCAGACCCATTTGTACCTTCTTTGATAGGAAATTCCTCCTCTGCATAAGTAGATGCTAAGATCCATCCAAACATAGTAATTGATGTGGTCGCCAAACAAAAGGCCGAGACTAGTGAAAACATACAAAATGAGTTCGCTTTCGAAGACATCAGAAGGTACTAACATTACTAGAGCAGACATTGATGCCGCAACCAAACAGGCTACCGTCATTCCCGAACTAGTTGTCCTCTCCATCACCTAATGATAAGTAGGCCAGTTCAGTCTTATTAGGTCGACACAATACAATAATATTATGCATATAATGATGACATTGGGAATTAGATTAATGCAATTTAGACAATAAAAACATGACTTATTAGGTTGATGCAAAAAAACCAATCAGTAATAAAGAGCCCAAGAGCACCATTATTATCAGTTTATCACCATCGATATCCAGATCTCGAGTCCAAAACTACAAATCGGTAGATGTGTGTTCAAACCATAACAAATATTTCCAATTGCAATAAACCACGGACCCATTTTTACCTTCTTTGATAGAAACACCAATATCATTCAGTCCACAATCTTAGTCACTGATCACCATTCAGTCAACAATCTCAATCACTGATCACCATTTGTACCTTCATTGGTGTGACATATAGTCAAGTGCAACAAACATCCACCACAGGTGCAGCAACATCCACCACCAACAACACCTGTCGCCACCACCATGACATCAAGAATGTACATTAAAAATCAAAATATCTAGAACATGAAATTAATATACCATATAATGCACAAATTACAGTATTGAAAACACTTCCAGATTGTAAAGCAATCATTTTGCATCAAAAATTAATATTATAGAAATTTGATATATATCCTCCACCACCGCCGCCAGCACCACCACTATCATCACCAATACAGCTTCAAGTGACATCCATTTTCTAAGAATCATGAGATTCAACTCAGAAACATCACCAGAACATCGATCTCTTCTATCAATTTCTGAATCAACAATCTCGATCTCAATTAAATCGAAAATTTCTTTAAAAATATTTATTGAATCAACACAAATCAAACTTTCAGAAAACTCTGCAACCAAAATTGAAAATCATACATACCAAATCGATCTCTCTGAAATCTGAATCGCAACTCGAATCGATCTAGTTCAAATCGAAAACATAAAAAAGAACAACTCTGAATCGATAACTTGAAATCGAAACCTAAATAAATAAATCAATTTATGAATCTCGATCGTTTAGAAATCAATTGAAATGGAACACAAATCATGATAGATCTGCTGATATTAGTAGCGAACGTGATAGAGGTGGTGGTGTTAGTTGTGGTGCGGTGATAGAAATTGTGGTGGTGGTGGGAGCGATGGAGATAACGGTGGTGGGAGGGATGAGATTTCTTATCTGTTATCAGAAGTGAAGAAGTACGAAAGTGAAAGAGGAAGGCGAAATATGGAATTATCAATATTATGTTTTTAAAGCAAATATCAATTATGCCATCATGGGGTACACACATAAATGGATAAGGGTATTTGTGGAGGATCCATGGATAATAGGGGTGTTTATAACATTCCCACTAAGAAAATTATAGATTACATAGTGGTTCTCAAAAAGAATATGTGTTGCTTAGTAAATATTGAAGAATTTGCATCGCATTCTCACCGAGAGATGATTTGAAAGGATGGGTGGGGCCCACTTTTGCCCCACTCTATCCCAATGCACCGAACACTTCCCTGGGTCCGTGCGATCTCCTCGGTGCATTCACGGTGCAAATTCTTCGGTGGGTCTAGCAAGACTGATATTCTATATGCAACTACAATGTGGTTTATGCCTATGAAAACTATGATGGTGTCTTGTAATGGACGGCTCAAGAAAATGGAACTAATTGTCAGAGGATCATGTTAGGTTGTACAATACTCCATAAAAAGCAAAAAATGCTAGTGTCGATGCAGGTCAATGGCTCTTCCTATGAAGATATGATGGTGGTAAGTCTCTACAGTTTCTTTGGGGAGTCAGAAGGGTCCATCTTATATTGTGGCCAAATCAAACAAACAAGTGATTATAAGGCTTTTCTCAGTTTGTGGATTTTTTATCAAGTTGACTTGCAAGAATGTTGAACTCAAGGGTTATATGTCATTTGAGATAGAGACCCTCTACATAAATTCCGGTGAATCGAAATGTTATCATCATTGTTGCCAGTTGCTGCTGTCTTGCGTACAACATTATAACTCTAAAATATGGAATTTTACATGGTCCTATTCCTAAAATCAAAGAACGGAAAAACAAGTTACCACCAATTTTGATCACACCCTGTTTATGGGTAAAAACTGATTCTGCTGTTTTTGGTAATTTGGGGTGTGTTGATGAGAAACGAGTCTAAACCCTAAACAAATGCACTGCACGGGAGTGCTTTTAGGTTCGAGAAATCAATCTGTAAGACTCTAGCCTAAACTAAGAAATGGCTGTTCCAGATTCAATTCGGTCACAAGGTGAATGAGATGGGGTTGATCTTAGGGAGGGAAGCGAAGAAAGGTGTTGAGATTATGAAGGTGTTGGTTGTTTATGACTTGTATCGAAAGATGAATCGGCATGTTCAATGAAAGCTATCGATTCAGGTGTTTTTCGGATACCGATGACAACACTTGGTTTTTTCTGTGTTGTTTTAAAAATAGGTGAACGACCTATTTATACAAGTCATTGACCGCAATACTCATCCCGTGGGAAGTGGAGGAAGTGGAGTGACGGAGTAGTGGGGTCGTGTAGGTGATTGTCACACGATCACACCTTTGCCCACTTCCCTCATCATCGTTAACCGTCCATGCCTCTTTACACATTCTTGTAATGGGCGCGTTGCACTGCACGCTAGCGTAAACCGCTAGACCAATACCCTAGTAAGTATCCCCCAGTTTGTGACATGTTTGATGTCTCGAATGAGCGAGTCAATTCGTGGGACCACCGCAAGAAATAGCATGTGGTGCTATTAGGTTAAATAACTAAGTTATTTATGGAATCGATATGCATGAAGCATCGCATTTAATCAGCTCAAACCAATCGATGTGTATGAAACATCATTGTTTTAGAGCCTGATTGCATAAGTCGCGGATTGGCGTCTTAAAAGGAGACATGATTGACCACCTTTGGGTGATCGTTCGAGGACCCTACGGTCAAGTCATCTCTTGGCCGATCACTTCATATGGAAGAAGGATGGCCGATCTTCACAATGTTACTTTGCTTGTTTTCTAAAAATAAATCTATACCATCCAACTAGGCTGGCGAAGTTGGATGGTTGTGATCATTTGCGTAGATTTCATACCGTCGTTGACGCAACTTTAAGGTTTAGGAGTCGTGTGGCCCACCCCTCTTTGGGCGTGCGTTCCGAGGCATTGAGCCCTAGTTTGCGTAAGTCGGTCAATCACGCGTAAAGGTGGGCCCATGATGATCACGTTAACACCTTCGGGACCACTTGGAACTAGATCTATGTCGCTCGTTTAGCCGGGCGAAGATGGAAGGTTGTGATCAATCTGCGACAGTTATGTACTGCCGTGACCTAAATTAGGGCTTTTGAACACAACGTGTCTGCTCAAATTTGTGCAAGCGGTCAAGCACCCTATAGGCTTGCCATAGGCAAGTCGATCATCAAAGGGGAAAGTGGGACCGCCAATGATCATGTTGACATCTTCGGGGACGCTTAAGATTAAATCTAAGCCACTCAATCAGATGGCAAAGATGGGTAGTTGAGATCGATTTGCGGCAGTAATGTGTTGCCGCAAAACGATTTTAGGTTTTTCTTGAAAACAGCGCAAACACTCATGTTTGGACTGGCGATTTGGAGTGTTTTGGACTTGCTATGGGAAAGTCGATCGGTCATGTGTGGAGTTGGTTCGATGGTGAACGCGTTGACATCTCCTTGATCGTTTGAAACACGATCTAAGTCGTCCAACTAGGCTGGCGAAGTTGGACGGATACAATTGATTAGCGGCAGTTGTGTAACGCTGCTTATTCAATTTAGGGTTTAAAAGGCTGCGTGATCACCCTCCTTGGGGCTGGCGTTTTAACGTGCTTTGGTCCTGTTGGGGACAAGTCGATCGACCAAGGAGAGCTTGGGTCGATGGTGAACACATCGGCATCTCTTTGATTGCTCGAAACGCGATCCAAGCCATCCAACTAGGTCGGCTAAGTTGGACGGATGTGATGCATTTTGAGACCGTTTTTGCCAGTCTCAATTCGTTTGAGTTACGTCATGCAGCGTGAACGCCCATGTTTGGGTTGATGTTCGAAGCGTTTGTGAACGAGCTACATTTAGCTCAATCAACTAGGGTATTAGTGGGCCCGTCGGTGGTCATTAAGATGATTTCCTAGTTCTGCTATGAGTAATCCAAGCTTGTTAAATTGCGCGGCTAAGTCGTGTGGTCGTGATCGTTTCTGAGACCGACATTAACAGTTTAGATTTTCTTTAAGAGCAAATATGTGTTTGATCATGCTAACTTCAATTAAAAAGTATGTGAACGCATTTATCTCTTTGTTAGAGAGATGTATCCTGTATGAGTATTTTTGTGCAGATACCAATACTAGCACTTCTGGAGATTCATGCTACTCTGCTAAGAATGAGCATTAATCGTCATGTCATGTCAGTACTGAGAGTTCGGATGAGAACATTGCACGGAAAAATATCAGGCGAGTTATGCATTAGTTAATAATGCCGGCATAAAATGGAATTCATTGAATACTGGGATTGCTTCTATGCACACCATTCTGAGTGAATTTCATATATGTACTGAGTTGTTCAATACATGTGTAAGTAAAGAGGTTTGAACACTCGTCACTTTCATATATGTACTGAGTTGTTCATAACTAAGCAAGAGATTAATGGTTTCATCTAAACCCTAACTATGAAATTAGAACATCATGGAGATAAAATCAAACATGAACTACTGCTTGGTGCACCGGCTAATCCGGGCATGAGTTTTACAACACAAACCCATCTCTATTTATACACAAATTTTACTTAATTCTACTCTAGTTCGATAACTAAGAGGGACCCACTCACCCAAAACGCGTTTCTCTGACAGTTTACATCTTCATTTCATCTCTGCAAGCCTACTATTCCAGCTGTTTGAAGATAACCCTAACTTTATCTCTCTCAATTCTAGCTTCTAGGGTTACTGTTTTTGATAAGAAAGAAGATAAGGTTGAGAGAGATAGATATTAGAGGTATAGTTGATGTTAATTATGGTTGTTGTTCTCAGAGAGGTGGGTCAGAGGTGATTAATCGGGAGATGAAGGTGCTGGTTCTGTAGAGAGAAAGAAGAAATGAAGAAGATGTTCTTTCTGGTCGATTAAGTGAAGGGATAAAGGGTGTTATGGTGTTGGGCGGCTACTTCAGATATTGATGTCCTAAAGGATGAGTTGTTGGATTTTGGAATGGTGTGGCAGATTTGATACACCGGGTCTGGATATGGATTTGGATTTGGGTTCTCTACCAAGACCACTGTTGGCGTAGCTCTTGCAAGCGGCTTGCGGAACGCGTGCAAGAGGATTGCCAATGGTTCGCAAGTGGATTGCGGCTGCTCTTTTGGCTTCTTGATTCATCCAAGCTTTATTTATTACCTAAAAACACAAAATTAATTAGTACAAATATTTATTCTTGAAAACAATGAAAATACAGAATTTGGGATAATATATGATTTTAAAGCGCAAAAGATGAGTTAAATGCCAATAAAAAGGTGTAGAAATATGCACTATTTGGCACTCATCAAATACCCCCAAACCTGAATTTTACTTGTCCTCAAGTGAAACAGAAATTAGGAAATCCTAACTATACCATTTTTGCTGGTCTCTCGAATGCATTTAGCGTATGCACTAAGCCTTTAAACCCCTAGGTGTCCCTAGTGGACGAGTTGTAGTATCATGAGTGTTTACCAGAGGTGTACCCACAAAACCTTCTCCAACTTCAGAGCGTATCAAAGTCCTAAGCATCCAAGGAGCTATGAGGACATAGAGTTTCTGCATGCTAGTAATAAGAAGTTAGAAATATCAAAGAACACATTTTCATCCTTAAGAGTTGAGCGAGAAATAACCACAACATATGAAAGAATTCGGGTTCGAGAGTGATCACAAGCCTCGAATTCTGCCTTACCAATAGGGTTTTATGATAATTGCACTCAAAAAGACCGCTTTTTTATCCTGTCATGTGTGCAGACAGGAATAAAGAGAGAAATCCTGCACACGTTGAATGGTGGGAAGGAAAACCTTCCGAAATAATTTCTGGAGACTCCACTGAATTGTGGACAAAAAGAAACTTTTTCTGATGATCTCTAAGAAAGGAAATCAATCATTGGCCAGGATGGGAGTACTCACTTACCTTCACATCCGATCGGCAATCAACAACACTCTCATAGCATCCATAGAAACTTCTTCAATCTTTGGTCTTCGGTCTTCAACTGTTGATGATGAACTTCTTAGAACCTTGAAAATTTCTAATTCTTTTCTTCAATTTCCTTATTGCTTGGAATTTCTTTTATTTTTCACGTCCAATGGCTCCGGTTTCTCCCTCCGGCGATTTTTCTGGCGATTGAAAAACCATAAAAATTCTCCAGAAGTTACCGAGTTTTTTTTCTTTGCTACGTTTTCCTTTGTTTTCCTTTTCACCATAGCTTTTCTTTTTATCCCGACACCCCTTTGTTGCTTCCCTGTTTGTTTTCTTTTTAGGGTTCCTATTTTCATTTTAAGGTTTTTCTTCATTACAATGTCGAGAAGCACCAGGTCTTCTTTGGCTCGGTCTCAGCCTGCTTCTATTATTGTGCCCCTAGAATCTAACGTCCCATTGTCTTCTTCCTTTGGAGCTGGTAATGATGGTTTCTGCCATTATCCCTTGAAGGGGTTTCATGGTTGTGGTGATGGCGTTAATGGGAGGGGATACGTTAAGCGATCTTTTATCCAACATTTGCAGAACAAACACTTCTCCATTGACGATAACAAGGCGTTTTGCAGAGACATCATTGCTTTGAATTCCAGTGTTTACCAAGCCTAGGATATTGTTCTTCGCCAGATTCGTATGTGGCTTTGCTGCAAATGCTTACACTTACATGCTTTGAAGTCAGCCTGCAAAGGTAAAGGTGGGTTATTGCATGGGGATGTTATTTCTGGACCTGCAGATCGATGATACTGCATCTGTTATACACGGCTTGCCTTCACATTTAAACTTGCCTGCCACGACTGTTGCTCATGTACCTTTGCTGGTTTACCCTGCAGCTCATGGGACCATTGTAGGTGAGTTTGATTTTTCCCTTGAGCTGTTGCACTTGGTTTTTCAGAAACAGGTTACTACCGTCTCCTGCATTACTCACCAGTGCAAGCTTGCTTTCTCAAGAGCCCTTAAGCTTTGTCTTGATAGAGTTCTGGCCAGTCCAGATAATATTTCGGCATGGGTTAGACTTCTTTTGCTTCCATCTATCACACTGCATGTCTATAGACCAAAGTGTTCTGCGGAAGAGTGAAAAAGTAGGGGTCTAACAACCACATCCAATATTTCGCTTAGCAATCTGTATGGACAAACTCCAATATACTTTCTAGAGACTCAACTAGATAGTCAGACTCAATCTAAATAAAAAGTATATCAACGAGTTTATATCTCAATCTCTCAATTTGACCTTTACTCAAGCAAATAGAAATCTGCGAGTCTTTATCAAAGAGAGATAACTTGGATGGTACCAAAGACCAATATCCAAGTGTCAATCAATTTAAATCAACAACCAAAAGGTTGGATATTCTAATTGATTGAACAACGCACAAGCTGTGATATTTTAATTATATAAACAAATATAATGATGAATAGAAATAACACAGACACCAGAATTTTGTTAACGAGGAAACCGCAAATGCAGAAAAACCACGGGACCTAGTCCAGATTGAACACACACTGTATTAAGCCGCTACAGACTCTAGCCTAATCCAAATTAACTTCGGTCTAGACTGTAGTTGAACCCCAATCAATCTCACATTGATTCAAGGTACAGTTATGCTCCTACGCCTCGACCCCAGCAGGGATGCTACGCACTTGATTCCCTTAGCTGATCTCACCCACAACTAAGAGTTGCTACGACCCAAAGTCGAAGACTTTAATAAACAAATCTGTATCACACAAAAAAGTCTATAGTAATAGATAAACCCGTCTCCCGCGAATAAACCTATGAGTTTTTGTTCTGTCTTTTGATAAATTAAGGTGAACAGGAACCAATCAATAACCCGGACTTATATTCCCGAAGAACAGCCTAGTATTATTGATCACCTCACAATAATATTAATTGACGCAGTAAAAAAAAATATTGCGGAATCACAAACAATGAGACGAAGTGTTTGTGATTTCTTTTCTATCTTGCCTATCGCAGATATAAATCTCAAGCCAATTATTCCAATTGTACTCATACGATAGAAACAACAAGATCATATTATACAACTACAAGAAAAGTAGTATCGGTCTGGCTTCACAATCCCAATGAATTCTTTAAGTCGTTCACCTAGTTTTAGAAGAAGAAAACCAAAGGTTAAAGGAGAATCGACTCTAGCTTAGAAAACTAGTATCACACGTAAAATGTGGGGATTAGGTTTCCCAGTTGCTAGAGTTCTGCCTTATATAGTCTTTCAAATAAGGGTTTGCAATCAATGTTAGCTTAGTAACAAAGCATTCAATATTCACTGTTAGATGAAAACCTGATTAGATTCAAGCTAATATTTCTCAATCGTTGGATTGAAAACTTAGCTTGTTACACACAAATGAAATGTTCAATTTTGGGTTTATGAACCATACCCAAATATTAACATTTTTTGGTTCAACAATAGTCAACGAAATGGTTAGCTATATGATCACTCTCATATCAACCATATTCTTCTTCACCATAACTAGTTCAAATGATTCAAATGAACTAGTTAGAGAGTTGTTCAATTTCTTAGATCTTATGTAACTACACAAGACACAATCAAAGCAAAAACGGTTATTCACTCGAATCGCTTCATGAACTTTATAGCCATGGTTTGCAAAATCATTCCTTAGTTTATATAAATATTAGTTCAAGAACAACCAGTTTTAGATATAACCTACTCAAGTTCGCAGATGGGTTCGCGGACTTAAGGTCATGGAAGGAGTACACAAACTCCAGCAGAAATTCTCGGGTGAGAACTTCCGCCAGTTCGCGGACTTGGCTTGCGCCACTTCCATTTCTCTTGATCAACAAAGTTCGCAAACTTTGGTTCAAGGAATAAGGACTTATACATATATGTGTTTCCACAACAATGCTTATATCCTACCAATGGTTATGTAATCTAAACTCTCATTTCAATCATTGAAACATTCTCGAGAGAACGTTATATAGCCGTTATTCACAGATCATTTTTCTTCGAGCAATTTCCAAAGTGATTGAAACATATCATGACTTTCGTCACTGGGTAAAAATGAATTTGGTTAAAGCGAAAGCTTACCAACACATATTTCGAGAAATAGATAGGCGAGTTAAACTATGCTCGAAATAACAAATGTTATAATGAAAGTCTATACGTCTAAACGACTTTTATCTCAAGACTAGGAGATAGAGTAAATAGACTTTTAAGTGACAGATAAGTTCAAGTCTCCGCATACCTTTTAGTCGATGAAGTTCCACCGGTTCCTCGATTAGTCCTTCGTCTTGTATGATGATTTCCATGGAGTTCTTGAGCTCAACTACACTTTCCATCCTAGCTTGATACCTTTAGCTACATAGGCTAGAAATCAAGAATTATATTTTTGATCACTAACATTGACAAACATGCTTGAGATAGCAACGCATGCGAGTTCGACCGATCAATTCTCTAACAAAGAGAAGTTCGGCACGAGAAGGAGATTGCAAGTCAGGTCCATTAACCAAGCCCTTTTAGATTGGAAAGATGTCGCAACGGTTTAACGATAGTCCACAAAACGATCCAAAGACACCCTGTACCTTTGCCACGGAGACCTAAGAATAAACAAGATGGCTCCAACTTGAATGCTTGTAAGAAGAAGATCAGTTGTGGGCTTTTTTCAGCAGCAATTCGGGTTTTATCTTCCAGTGGTGTTGCTCCTCGCAACGATTCCACCTTGTCGTAATTACAATTGAAGCATCCAGCAGAATCGCGCCCCTTTATTCCACCGGAACCGGTTAGTATTGACTCCATTGTTGTTTATTCTAAGGCAGTTCTTGGTGCCATTAAGAGTTTCCCAAGAGGAACCTCTTGTGGCCGTGACGGTTTGCGTGCACAACATTTATTGGATGTATTGAGTGGTGCGGCATCAGCATTGGAGGACGATTTGGTTTCTTCAATTACAGGGGTTATTAATTTATGGTTGGCAGGTAAATTCCCCAGTGGTTTGGGTGAGTTCATTGCTAGTGCACCCCTTACACCATTGTTGAAGCCGGGTGGTGGTCTAAGGCCCATAGCCGTTGGTACTATTTGGCGTAGACTTGTCTCAAAGGTGGCTGCCTTCTCTGTTGGTAAAGCCATGACTTCTTACTTGGGAGATCATCAATTCGGTGTTGGTGTGCCTGTTGGTGGTGAGAGTATTTTACATGCTGTAAATAGCTTGCTGGAGTTGAAAGGTCAGTCTGTTGGTTTGTCAATGTTACTTGTTGACTTCTCCAACGCTTTCAAAATGGTCAGCAAGACTCATCTCATAAAGGAAGTTCGACTCCACTGTCCAGGTATTTCATGATGGGTTGAGTTTTGTTATAGTAGGCCTGCTAGACTTTATTATGACCAATACATTCTGTCCTCGGCCCTTGGTGTTCAACAAGGGGATCCTCCCAGTCCTTTGTTGTTTGCCTTGACCCTCCATCCTCTCGTGAAATCCATTGCTTCTCAGTGCAAACTTGATTTGCATGCTTGGTAACTTGACGTAGGTACTATTATTGGGGATACTCTAGAGGTGTCTAAGGCTCTGAATATCATTGAGTCTGAGGGGCCGGTTAGAGGTTTACATCTCAATATAAAGAAAACAGAGGTCGTTTGGCCTACCGCTGATCCTAGAAGCTTTGATGTGGACGTTTTTCCTAAGGATATTAGCAGGCCTTCTAACGGGGTTAAACTATTGGGGGGACTATTGAGCCTAGATATGGAATTTATTAGCAATATGGCGGTTGCTAGAGTTCATAAGACTATTCATCTAATGTCGTCCATAAAAAAACTCAAGGATCCTCAAAGTGAGATGTTATTACTTCGAAATTGCACCGGTGTGTCTAGATTGTACTTTGCTTTGCGTACTACTAATACTGCAGCTTTACAACATGCATGGAATTATTTGATGATCAGTTATTTCAGTACTTGAGACAATTGGTCACGGGAGATGGGGTAGGTTTTGGGTCGTTGCAAAAGTGTATTGCTATTCTCCTTATTAAGGAAGATGGCTTTGTTATTTATACTATGGAAGATACCCGAAACTATTGTTACTTGGCTTCTCAGAGTCAAACGGTTTCAGTTCATAAGGTGATTCTTGGTAATCTATTTTCTTCAGACAAAGGTTCCGCTTATCAGTCGGCTCTTCAGAACTTCATCCAGTTATGTGGTTTACCTTCTAATTATTGTGTTGATGATACTGCCCCCCTTCTATGAACTCCCTGGCAGTCACCTATTTCGACGCAATTAAGAAGCAAATCCCAAACCAATTTTCAATGTATGTAAGAGATTCAATTATGTGGCAGTGCAAACGTGTTAAGCATGCTCAAGATTACTTGTTGGCCATACTTATTAGTGGTCTGAATCAATTCCTTGGTCGTAGAAAGTTTCATGTTGTTGTTTATTATCGTCTTGGTATTCCCTTGTTTGCTGAAGGCATCGTGTGTTCTAGCTGTAATAGACCTATGGATATTTTTTGGGATCATGCTCTTCATTGTGCCAAGGATGTTGGGATCAAATTTCGGCATGACCAAGTACGTGATGTTGTTGTGGACATTTTTTGCAAAGCTAGTGTGCATGTGCGTAAAGAGGCGGCTCTTGGGCTTCTCTCTGACGATAATAGGGACTTACGTCCTGCTGATATTCTTGTTCTTAATTGGGAAAATGGCCAAGATGTTTGTATGGATTTTACAGGCGTCTCTCCCTTCACAGGTGATGGTATTCGCGCTTTTTTCCCAGGTCAAGCTATTGCCAATGTTGTTTTGCGTAAACGCAATAAATACTTGGATCAATGCACTTATTTTGGTTATGGGTTAGGGGTTCTAGCCTTTACCACGTTGGGGGAACTTGGGGATGATACTTTGTGTTTTTTAAAGAGATTGAAAAATTGCCTAGTTAGTAATGATGTCGGTAGAGGTGTTGGGAAATTTCTTTTTTATAAACTAGGTGTTGATATTCAGAAGGGAGTTGGTGCTCTGCTTGATGCTAGGCTACCAACAAAAGTCTTGTATGATTCTATCTATTGATTAAATCTTATAAAATAAAACAATAATTGATTTTTTTTTAATTTTTGTTTTGAATTGAAATATATGACAAACTAAAAATAACAAAATAATAATGAAACCACTAAAGCCATGGATGAAGGACTTTATCACTAAATTCTTCACAACCTGTATTGTCTTGATTCCATAATCTTCACTAATTCTCATCTTATTTTCTTTTCTTTGCTCTTGTAAAATACCTCGTCAAATGTGTATAGAATTCTGCTCTTTGTACTGTATCTTCACTTTGAATAAGAATTTTACTTTTCCTTGAATTGTTGCATGCAAACCTCGGACTATTTCAACTTTCTTCAAATATTTTGATGTCGCGCTGCTTGCAGATGATCATGTGTTTCTATGGGTCTGTTGATGTTGTTGAGAGAGAGAATGCTGCTAACTGCAAATCAAACTATAAGAAGGAGTTTTCATCTTTAGACGTCATCCTCAAGAGATCAAAAATAGTGCTGAAATTGGTGCGAAGTTGGGTAGCTCACCATTCCTACCCGGAATTGACGTACGGTGACACACACTCTAAAAGGACTTTTTAGATAGTCAGAAAAATGAAGGTTGGTGCCTCGATTGATGTAAAAATAGGTAGTCTCCACTAAGGGTGATCATAACTCTACTACCAAATATCTTTGTAGCACATAATTTGCCCACCGGCATGGTTAAATCCAACTTTAACGCTCTAACAACTAAGAAACCCGATTGTGTTCTCTAGTACTTCCAAGTTCAGTTATTTCGGTCAGACTCTCTATGTAAACATAGCTAGAAGCATACTAGTGACTCTAAAAGTTTGAGGTTTTATGCAAGTATTCACAAAGATTTTGAAAACTAATTTTTTTTTTTTTAAATGCAAAAGACTAAAAACTCTATATGTAAAATACTCCCCCAAACCTAAATCTAACATTGTCCTCAATGTATCGAAAAATAAGCAGAATTGCAACAACATACCAGGAGAACAGCGCAGAATAAATTTTAAAGGAAACAGATTACCAGATGTTGGAGAGAGCAAGATTAGAACCGCATTATTCAAGTAGAATCTGACAGGAAATCAACAGACGCCACATTGTATACAAGAAAAACTTGAAAATGTAATTACCTACTGGATTATATACAAGAGAAATTCACCATAAACTAACAATCGAAAGAGTTGAGGATCAACCCAAAAGACGAAGTGCAGAAATTTTAGCAGCCTCACATAATTATAATAGGACAGAAATGCAAGTGAGACTGCAAAACAAAATGAGTTACCCCCAAACCTGGATTTTTCACTGGATATACTATTGGATACAAAATCTCGCAGTTTTGGAGGTTCATCATGCACAAGGTCTAGTACAAAATGAACTGTGGAAGGAACAGGTAGAGTTATGCATTTCGACTGTGGATCCTCAAAGATATTATGCTTAGCTGCAAAGTAGTCCAGGAGGACTTGGGAGGCACACAGTTCTAATCCTAGATTAGGTACTCTTAGAAAAGTAGGTTTAACAATATCTTTACAAACCAAATCTAGGTTGGGTGCAAGATTACCAGTTTGTGACATGGGTAGAGAGCTAGACTCGTCTAAGTTATATTCATTGTTATGCTCTAAAGTTTCAGTACGTAGCCTAGTATTTTTCCAGTCAGAAATAAGTAATGCAGTATCATGCTCACAGTCATTGAACAAATTAACAAGCCCCAATTCAGTATTATCAGCGTCATTCAAAACTTTATTCTCATGCATAGGAAAATCAAAAGAGACATCATACTGTGACCTAGGTAGAGAATCAGACACATCAATTATATTTTCATGCATAAGATCATTAGTGTCAACAGAAGATTCAACATTACCTAAGTCAGACACAAGTTGTCTGTCATGCTTATCTTCACAGAATAATTGCACAGGATCCGGATCACTATCAACATCACATGTATATGGAATACTAGAAGAAACATTATTTATGAAGGTCGAGGCAGAAAAGCCTAATGTCTCAGAACCCAAGGGTTCCACAATATTTTCAGCATAAACATGTTCTTCTAACATAACATCATAATCATCATCATCATCATAACAGAAATGCGATGCCTGATTCACGATCATAATGTCTCTGGTCCACTCATTTACCTCAAGATTAGGTTCATGTTCAATATCAGTTACATGAGTAGGACTAAACACACTATTTTCAATATTTACCTCATTAGGAATAACAAACATCTGATCATGAAATTCCTCCCTTCCCTCCTTTTATACATGAAGCAAAATCATATCTAAATATGCATTAATTTGTCCCATGAAGGGAGAGTCTTCAACAGTACGTATCCTCATATCATATGGGTATTCAGTACATGGTTGCACATAAGGGTCACTACAGAAAGGAAATTAAGAAAAAAATGCTATATGGTTTATTATGAAATGCATTCAATTCAAATTCAGCATTGTCTGGTTCAATGAGTTTGTGATTTTCCTCCACAGAGATTGCACACAAGGGGGCAGGGGAGTGCAAAATTGTTCAACTTCCCACTGTGGTGAATGATACATGTGTGAATAGTCATTAGGGTCTATAGAATACTGATCGCAACCTTCGAAAGGTTGATTATGGTCCCAATGATTACCAGCGTAGTAATTAGTAGACAATTCATACATTGGTGTAGATGGGAGAAAACGATTCGCTGGTTTTTACAGAATTGAGGAGATGATCACACGGAGGAGACTCCTTGAACCGGCAAAATGCTTAACCTCACATGATACACCTTTGCGCAAGAAGGGAGTGCTTTGAATTCTAGAAATCAACTGAAGTACTCGGCCTAAACCAAGATAATGGTCGTTCAGAGTAAATTCGGTCACAAGAGAGGATGGGTGGTCAGTAGGAGGGAAGCCGAGAAATGTGTGAGATCAATGGTGATCGAAGATTGTAGGTGTGTTGTGTATTCGAAAATAAAGATAAATTCCGAATGATTGAATTTGCTTTCTGTTGAGAGTTGGATTGTTAATCTCGTGTTGTCGGTTTGACTCGAGATTCCCTCCCCTTCAATCATGATTCGAGAGATTTATTTATATTCTTTGGAATTGAAAACACCGTGATCTCATGAAGTGTGATGAGTTGATGGAATCAAAGAATGGGGAAGTGGAAATCTTGTTAAAACCGGTTGCTTTCAACGTGCGGAGACTTGGTTTATTTTCCATCCACTACTTAATTAACTCCTTCAAATGATTGCATCGACTTGCTCACATTCTCATCGTGTGTATGAACACACGTGCTGGTAAACCGCTGGACCAAAACCCTAGTTAATATCCCCAATGTAACACGATTGATGTCTCGTGTGATTGTGGAGTCTGCAAGGCGGCGTGTATTTAGTTAGTCGATTCTTGACTTCATGACTTCATGGGACGATGAGTCCTTGTTTTCTTTGAGTTGAACGTGATTTGGAAATGTTCTGAGACTCATGAATTGAACATATCTGTTGATACATAGATATAATGCGTGAATAAGCTAACATGAGCAAATATTTCTCATTCGATGAATTGTTGAATATTGATAGTTGAACCAGTATTCCTTGGTTTGAGCAGATATTGCTCATATGAGCAAATGTTGCTCATTCGATGAATTATTGGTAGCATGAC
Source organism: Papaver armeniacum (assembly GCA_023531295.1). Taxonomy (NCBI): domain Eukaryota; kingdom Viridiplantae; phylum Streptophyta; class Magnoliopsida; order Ranunculales; family Papaveraceae; genus Papaver; species Papaver armeniacum. Next base: position 297,046 of record JAJJWW010012809.1, read on the forward strand.
CAAATAAGATAATGGCAATTGAACCGAGTATGATATATAAAATGTTGATCACGAGATCAACGTAAAATTATTAGCGTTCGAATCGGAATTACGAACCTTGGACTCAAAACCCTAATTTGATCAATTGATGATTAACCGGTGATTTATTGAAAATTAACCACGGAGCGAAGGAGGGACCGACTACATGGGATTATGGATCAACCATGTAGCGCCCGGATGCTCACGTGAGCATATGTCAAGGTCTCCCGAAGACCAGTTTATTTTAATGAAAGGATGATTAAATCTTTGGTTTAATCGTTTATTAGAATAATGCTCGTCCAACCTTAGGTAATAAAACCTAATTAATTATGAAGATATGAAGGACCGACCAAGGGGTCATGAAACCGGCCCTGGGTAGTCACGGGATCGAATATTGATCGTCTTATGAAGTTCCAAGTTGTTTGGAAGAGTTTTGTACCTAATACGTGCAATTGCGCAAATTAGGTCAAAATTGCCAAAATACATGGGACCGGCCTCTTACAAGCCAAAGAGCCACCCCTGGTCGGTCAAGGTAACATGATCATGTCACCAAAGTGTTCGTATCTCGATTATGGGAATTTTGATATTTTCCGGTGTGCGTTTGAGCAACATTTTGAGAAAATATGGAGAAATCAGTGGATTTTTCTTTGAGACTGGTGGAAAACTTCATGAGATGAAGGAAAAATAATAAAATAATGAAAGAATCATAAAGTGAGGGACCGCTATGGCCAAGGCATGGCCTACGGCCATTAAGTCGGCCCCATGGTATTTTTCCTAATTTTATTATGTTTCATGATTTTAGGGAAATATCATAAAACCAAGGAGTTTGTTAAAACCAAGGAGTTTTGTTGAAATCAAGGAGTTTCCATGAGATTAGGAAAACATAAAAAATAATAATAACAAAATAAGGGACGTGTGGGAGGATGGCTTGGGCATGGTTGGTGGCTGGGGCACGGTGCGTGAATTTTCCCTAATTTTATGTATTATTTCATGATTTGAAGGAATTTTCATAATTTGAAGGAAACATCATGAATTCAAGGAATTTCATGGGATTAAGGAAACATGAAAAATATAATAATAATAAAATAAGGCGTGTGGGCCAGCTAGGGCATGGCCCACGGCTATAGCCGGTCCCACGGGTTTTCTTAATTTTATATTATTTTTCATGGGATCGGAAATATCATGAGATTAAGGAGTTTTCATGAGATTAGGGAAATAATAATAAAATAATGAGGAACCATGAGGTGTGGGACGGCCGGGATCAAGGCATGGTAGGTTGGCACAATAATCACGGCCCACAATATTTTCCCTATTTTTATATTATTTCCTCGGTGTGAAGGAAACACCATGAAACTGGGGAGTTTCCTCAAAATGAAGGATATTTGTTCAAATGAAAGGATTTTCATGAGATCAAGGAAAATAATAAAATATAGAATTTGGGCGTGGGACTAGTCACGGCATGGTGGCGGTAGGTTAGCCGATCCTAGCGCCTTGACTATTATTTTATTATTTTCTTTCCTATTTGCATAGGTTCATCGTCTCGTCGTATTTTGAAATACTTGTTCGTGCGGTGATTGTTAGTGCATCATCGTTGAGTACACTTACACCATTTTGGTCGGGGCTTACTCAAAGGTATCAGATGCCCGTGTGTTGAATATTTATTACTAACACATGGAATGCTGCTGAGAAGAACCATAAATTGAAGTAACGAAATATTATGAAAATATTGAACATTTTCCAGGGATTCAGTTAATGAATCTATTGATTTCGAGAATAATTAATTAATGACTCTATACTAGCACGATCATCTAGGAGCATTAATTATTGTAATTGAGTGATATGAGCTTGTTGAAGCGTCATACATTCTTTCATATAGTCAGGGAAAACATTGTTACATCCTGAAGACGTTATTGTTCTATACTAGCAGGCTAGCTGTCTAGGAGCCGTCTAATCTTTTGATTCTATATAGAATTAATTACTGAAATTTCTCAGTATTCGTGATATATGCCTCTGCCTCAGTTGAGAGACTACATATCTATATATATATACCCCGAGAGACAAGTATTCTCGATCGCAGAGATTCTTATAGCATGATCTTTCATGCTTTCGATAAGAGACATGAGCCTCAATATTTATCTGATCGCTGGATCAGGAATACGTATAAGTATGGGTTTACGATTTTAGCCTTTGTCGAAAATCCACCATCTACAATTGGATTATCATGGCCTTCTCTACACTGCCTAAGAGCATGCATTTCAGGGGCAGTGCTCAGTTAAATGACTTGTGCATCCACAGACGATGCAAACGGAAATTTCAACTTGCCTAGATGACATAGATATGACAGATTTATCATATACATGCATTTCTAAAGCAGTGATTTGAGCCTCTAACTGATCCAAAAGTGACGAATGTGTGAGTTGGGCACTGTAAAGATGTTCATTTTCACTCAATAGTGGATGATACATGTGTGAATATTGATTAGGGTCCATGTGTTGAGGCTCGGGACTATGAAAATGTCCATAAAAATCCCTATAACTATTGACAACATGGTCTGTGGGAGGCTCATAACGTGAAGCATGCATGTAAGAAAGTTATGTAATTGATGATTTCTCATCCCCAGTTGCAGACCAAAATCCTGACATGAGTCCTCAAACAGTCTAAACATAGTATACTACCACTAAAAGCAGATGAAGCTCACTTGAAGCTAGCTCGGATTTTCCACAAAGTGTATAATATTACTGTCTCTAGGCTTGTTGCAGTTACTAAAGATTAGTCCAAAAACTGGGATTTCAGATAGGTAGTGACAATGATGACTATCCAGACAATTAATTTGGACTCAAAAAGAAAAAATCATAGCTTAACAGACATGCCAAATACTATGTTATCACACCCAAAGTTAGCAACAAATCCCCAAGACAGGCCACAAATGAAGCCTAGAGGGAGGACAAACAGATTCAGAGATTCAAACAGACACAAATTATGTGCATTGAAACAAAATTTCAGCTAGCTAAGATTTTATTCAAGTGTTGCAGAATCATGCTCAAATTCTGGATATTGCAGGGGTTGAGTGATCAAGCAACTATTTCAGAATCAAGCAAACATGGTATTTGGCTATGACAGTACCAGCATTCATGTTCATTGTTCAAGAGAAATACCGCCAATATAGGATTGAGTGTACACATGACAGATAAGTGTGTTCTGCTCCTTTTCCTCCTTTGACTTGCACAGCAGCACCACATGTACCTACATTTTCATGAGGGCAACTCAATTTTCGTGAAGAGAAAACTAAAACAACAGCTGTGTAACACCTAACACAGCTCAGGAGTCAGCACAATGAAAAGAGCATAAAAGTTCAGGATGGTTGCTGCAGTGCAGGTAAGATGTGACAAATCAGGCCTTGCAGATTCAATGTTTAAGTGCAGGACAAGTCTTTTATCAATGGTAATGAAACCTAATACTGGGTAAGGCAACAGTTCTCAATAAGGTAATAGCAAAGACGACATATACAGACTTCTATATGCATATGTAACTGGAAAAACAAATGACAAACAAAATGCAGGAATGGAATAGTTACAGTTGACAGATTCTAATTACGTTATAACTGAGATGGTGAAAGATGCAGCAAACCTAACAAATGCAAAACTAAAACTGCAGAATGCAACTAGATGTTTACTAAACTACAAATATGGTATGATGCAGGATAATGATGCAAAATATTATGACAGAAGATAAAGCTACAACTAATGCTTATGGGTCTAAGATGCAGCTACAGCTACAAGAGCAGAAAATCTAGCACATATTTACAATATTAACAGAAAATCAGTAAAGTAACGAAGAAACTTCAGCCACACTGCTACCGAGTCCCCGGCAGCGGCGCCAAAAACTTAGTAGGTCTGGAAACGAGTACCTACAATGACTGCAAGTGCACAGTGACAATTTTATAAGGTGAAAATACAGGTCAATCCCACAGAGACTCGGAGGGTGTAAATTTGAAGTTATGGTGTCACTAAAACTGATTTCTAACAAGGATTAACCAAAAAGGGGGGTTTTGTTTGCCGATACGGCTAGATGATGGTAGTGACTGAGATAACGAAAATGAAAGCAAAAGTAATCTAACAAGCAGATAAATAGGATGCTAGGGCAGTCGAATCCACCTCTTAACCTACACCAAGTCACTTCAGTCTCAATAATGTTCTTGTCCCTTATAATGGACACCAGTCAAGATGCAAGTCATCTGCTGTTTATCCAAGGTAATCTTTAAGTAGATGCCTAATATCAACTAAGGTAACTAATCCCTAGCATAAGTTGTCTTCTTAAAGACAACTCATCAAAAATTATCTTGGTCTCTTAAGCATGAGTTAAAGCACAACATAGAGTTATTCTAACTACTTAGGTTGCATAACAAACAAGGTGAAAGCAATATATGTGACACAATGATTAGAACATTCATATATCATTTAAGCACAACAAGAACAATACTCAAAACATGAATAAAACTAAGCAAGAGATTAATGGTTTCATCTAAACCCTAACTATGAAATTTAAACATCATGGAGATAAAATCAAACATGAAGTACTGCTTGGTGCACCGGCTAATCCGGGCATGAGTTTTACAACACAAACCCATCTCTATTTATACACAAATTTTACTCAATTCTAATCCAATTCGATAATTAAGAGGGACCCACTCACCCAAAACGTGTTTCTCTGACAGTTTACATCTTCAATTCATCTCTGCAAGACTACTATTCCAGCTGTTTGAAGATAATCCTAACTTTATCTCTCTCAAATCTAGCTTCTAGGGTTACTATTTTTGATAAGAAAGAAGATAAGGTTGAGAGAGATAGATATTAGAGGTATAGTTGATGTTAATTATGGTGGTTGTTCTCAGAGAGGTGAGGGGAGATCTTTGCGTGATGTTCCTTCACGCTTCACTGCCTTCTAGTAGGAGCTTTGTGTTGTCTGTTTTCCGTAGCCATTAGTCACCGTTTCTTTGCTCTTTTGGCTTCTTGATTCGTCCAAGCTTTATTTACTACCTAAAAACACAAAATTAATTAGTACAAGTATTTATTCTTGAAAACAATGAAAATACATAATTTGGGATAATATATGATTTTAAAGCGCAAAAGATGATTTAAATGCCAATAAAAAGTGTAGAAATATGCACTATTTGGCACTCATCATTGTTACACACAAATGAATTTTTCCTTCATTTATATATGGGTAACCACACCTAAACGTGTACACTTAGTTGGCTCAACAATAGTTAACCGAAGTTAGCCATATGAGCACTTCCATATCAACCTTGTTCATCTTAATCACAACAAGTTCAAATGACTCAAATGAAACTAGTTATAGAGTTGTTCAATTATTTATATTATCATAAAAGTATACAAGACACAATTGAAGCAAAATCGGATTTGATTCACTCGAATAAATTCATGAACATTATATCCACGGTTTGGAAAAGATTGCATTCCTTATTATATATAAATGTATTTGTTCATGAAAAACCGATTTTAGAACTTAACCCACTCAAGATGCAAACGCGTACGCATATCTAAGTAGCCGGACTCGGTATGTGTTTTTCTGTATGCAAACTTGTACGCATACTGTCGTTCACGACCGAACTCAGTTGCAATCAGTACGCATACGGGTATGCATACTAAGTTCCCGGACTTCAACTGTTTAACCATCATGCATACTAAGTTCCCGGACTTCAACTGTTTAACCAGTATGCATACTAAGTTCCCGGACTTGGAATATATTTGCAACAGTTACTATACAAGTACACATACTGTGCAAAATTCAATTATGGTTAACTAAGTTCCCGGACTTCAACTGTTTAACCAGTATGCATACAAGTATGCATACTAAGTTCCCGGACTTGGAATATATTTGCAACAGTTACCATACAAGTACGCATACTGTGTAAAATTCAATTATGGTTAATTGTTCTAAACTCCCATTTCAATCATTGAAACATTCTTAGAAGACGGGAATAGCTGTCTCACACAAACTATTAGCTTCAAAGTAATTTTTAAGTGATCAAATAATCAATACGAAACATACCGAGACTACATCAAATTATTGTCTCACACAAATCATATAAGATGTTACCAGGCGATTTTCACATGATCATCTCTTGGCTTTCGTCAAGAATATAAGATGAACTTGGTTAAAGCGAAAGCTTACCAACTGTAGATGGGGAAAAACAATTTGCTGTTTTTTACGAAATTGAAGAGTCGGCCGTGTGGAGACTCCTTGAACCGAGCGAAATGTTGAACCTCACGGATACAACGCAAGAAGGGATTGCTTTAAGTTCGAGAGATCAATGTGTAAAACTCCGGCCTAAACCAAGAACAATGGTTGTTCCAGAGTCAATTCGGTCACAAGAGAGGATGGGTTGATCTTTAGGAGGGAATCTGAGATATGCGTGAGATCAATGGTGATCTGAGATTGTAGGTGTGTTGTGAATTCAGCGTAAGAATGCTCTGAATGATTGAATTTTTCTCAATTGAGAGTGAATGCTCGGACGATGAGTTCGTGTAGGCGAAATATCATACGTATGAACTTGCAGAGAATTCTTTAGAAGAGTGTTGAGTGTTGAATCTTGTCCTTTCAATCGGGATTAATCTAGGAGTTGAAAACACCATGATCTCATGAAGTGTGACAGGTTTGCTAGAATCGAGAGAGTGGGGAAGTGAGAAATCGTGTTAAAACCGGTTGCTCATCGTGCGAGAGACTTGGTTAATTTTCCACCCACTACTTTGCCGACTTTTCCAACCGATTGCACGACTTGCTCACATTCTCATCGTGGGTGAACACACGTGCGTAACCACATGGACAAAACCCTAGTTAATATCCCCACATGTGACATGATTGATATCTCGTATTTGTAGAGTCATTTCTTGACTTTGTGAGACGATGAGTCCATGTATTGTTGAATTGAACATGTTTTGCAAATGTTAAAAATTCATGAATCAAATATATGCGAGACGAGGTATTATTATGTTGATTACCTAAAACGAGCAAATTTGTGTTCTTGAATTGTCGAATAATATTGATAGTTGAACCAAATACGAGCAAATATTCTTTTTTGGTTCGAGCAAATATTCTTGAGTCCGAGGAATATTGCTAGTTTGAGCAAATATTTTTCGGTTTGAACAAATATTGCTTGTTTGATAAATAGTTGGTAGCAAAACCAAAATAAATATTAATTTAAGATACTGACTGCTGGGTCGAGTAAAATAAATAAAAATGTTGATCATGGAATCAACATAAAATTATCAGAGTATTTGAATCTGCTCAGAATCATGTTTCTGCAGAGATCTGGATTCAAAACCCTAATTTTACTGAAATGATGATTTATTGCAAATCAATCTGCCAGTGAAGCGAGGGGCCGCTACATGGGATGACGAATCCACTATGTAACGCCCAAATGCTCGAATGATCAAAGTACCAAAGTCTCTTGAGGACCAGTTGGTGAAAGAATGATTAAATGCTAGTTTAATCATTTTTTTTGAAATAATGCTCGTGTGAGCGACAGATAATAAGACCTAGACATGAAAAGATGAGGAACCGACCAAGAGGTCACGGATAGGTTCTTGGTGGCCATGGGACCAATGGATGGTCGTTCAAGCAAACTCTTAATTGTTTGAAAGAAGTTTGAACCTAATATGAGCAATCGAGCAAATTAGGTTAAAATCATTAAAATTAAAATATGTGGGACCTACTGTTTGCAAGCCCTAGGGTCACCTTGGTCGATCAAGGGATGTGCCTGTGTCACCATGATGTTCATGTCTCGATCCGAGAGTTTTGATATTTTAAGTGCGCGTTTGAGCAATATTCTCGAGAAAATATGCACGAGAATCCAGTGGTTTCTTTGAAACTAGGAAAATACATGAGATGATGAAAAATAATAAATAAAATAGGAATCGTAAGGTGTGGGGACCAGACCACGGCTAGGGCATGGCGGTAGGTTAACAAGCACGGTCCCACACTTTCCCGATTTTATGTGATTTTATGTATTTTCTCTGGTTTTGAGGAAATTCCATGAAATTGGAGAGTTTCTTGAAATTAGGGAATTTCCATGAGATGAGAGAGATAAAATAATAATAAAATAGGGAATGGTGGAGTGTGGAGTGTGGGACCAAGCAATGGCCAAGGCACGGCTGGCCAGCCAATGGGCACGGTCCCAGAGCACTCTTCCCAGTTTTATGTAATTTTCATGATTTTAGGAAATTTTCATAAAATCAGAGAGATTTGTTAGAATAAAGGTATTTTGTTGAAATCAGGGAGTTTTAATGGAATCAGGAAACTAAAACAACAAACAATAATAAAATAATAGGCGTGTGGGACCGGCTAGGGCATGGCCGACCGGCTAGAGCCCGGTCCCACGAGTTTTCCTAATTTTATAATAATTTTCATGATTTTAGAGAAAATTCATAAAATTAGGGAATTTTCATGGTTTTAGGGAAAATTCATAAAATCAAGGAATTTTCATAATTTGAGAGAAATAATAAAATAATGGGGATGTGAGGTGTGGGATAGGCCACGCTAGGGCCGGCCAGCTAGGACATGGCCGGCGGGGTGCATTGCCGGTCCCACGAGTTTTCTAATTTTATAATAATTTTCATGATTTTAGAGAAAATTCATAAAATTAGGAATTTTCATGGTTTTAGGGAAATTCATAAAATCAAGGAATTTTCATAATTTGAGAGAAATAATAAAATAATAGGGACGTGAGGTGGGGGACCACGGCTAGGGCATGGCCGGCGGTGGTGCTCGATCCGCGACACCTTTCCCTAATTTTATTATTTCTTTGATAAAATCATGAGATTAGAGAATTTCCTTGAAACGAAGGAGATTAGCTCTAACGAGAGAATTTTCACGAGATCGGGGAAAAATAATAAAATATGACAAAATATAAAATTGGGCGCGGGATCTAGTCACGGCATGGCTGTGGCCAAGATGAGCCCAGTCCCACAGGCGCCTTTGCTAATATTTTATTATTATTATTTTCCTTCCTATTTTGCATAGGTTCATCGTTCATTCATATTTTTGAAATGCTCGTTTGCGCATTCAAATCTTTGGTCTGCATTATTGTTAAGTACACTTGCACCATTTTAGTCGGGCTTATTCGATGCTCGGATGCCTATCTCGTTGAATATTTATCACCAACCCGTGGAATTCTCTGGCAGGAAGAACCACGAATTGAAGTGACGAAATATAACGAAGAATCGTAGTATATTCTTTGGATATTCAAGGCGATTAGAGATAATTAACGATGGCTCTATACTAGACTAGAAGGCTTCATCTAGGAGCATTAATTATCTAAGGGTTGAGCAATATGAACTTCTTGGAGTGTCATATTCCTCTTGTATAGCCGGGGAAAACATGGTTTCATCCCGGGACGTTATTGTTTCTATACTAGCCGACATGTTGTCTAGGAGCCGTCCAATCTTGCAATTCTATACAATATGAGATGTGTCCGTGGTCTCATTTGGGAGACTACACATCTTCATCTTCTCTGGAGACTTTCTCGATCGGAGGTTTTATGGCATAAGCTTTCACGCTTAGAGACATGAGTCTCGATACTCATCCGATTCTTAGGATCGAGAGTAATTACTGAAATTGCTCAGTATTCATGAGATGTGCCGTGGCCTCAGCTGGGAGACTACACATCTACATATACTCTGAGAGACAGCCTTCTCAGTCAGAGATTTATGGCATGAGCTTTCATGCTTTAATGAGAGACATGGGCCTCAATACTCATACGATTGCCGGATCCGGAGTATAGTTTTACAATTTTACCCTTTGTCGAAAATCCACCATCTACACCAACACATATTTCGAGAAATATGTAAGCGAGTTAAACTCAGCTCGAAATATCAAATGTGTATAATTAAAGTCTATATAGCTATATGACTTTTGTCTCAATAGGAGGAGATAGAATAGAAATGGACTTCTGAGTGATAGATGAGTTCAAGTCTCCACATACCTTTTGTTGATGAAGTTCCACAAGATCCCTTTAGTAGTTCTTCGTCTTCAATCGATGAACGTCGTGAAGTCTAAAGCTCAACTACACATTCTATCCTAATCCGAGACATAGCTATAAGTATACTAGAAATCAAAACTTATAGTTTTGAAAACTAAACTTGACAAACAAGATTGAGATAGCAACGCTTGCGAGTTCGAATAGAAGCGGTGCTCTAATAGACAGCTTCTAGTGAAGTGTAAGTGTTTGCAAATGAAGCATCCCATATGCTTTGGCTCAAGGGAATAGTTCATCTTCCTTTGGCTCATGCTTGTGCTTAATGCCTACGAGATATTTCCCTTTCCTTTGGCATTTCCTTCACAGCTTTGCACATCTTCAGTTGTTATGCAACTAGTAAGCTCTTTCACCGCTTGAATAGCCATCTAAATACTATGAATTTTTCGCTTCTTGAGTTCAGCAATGACTAAAGAACTCGCGCCAGGAAGAAATTGGAACATTTGATCTTCTTCATTCATGCCACGCACTTCTTGCACCAATGCAAGGAAGTTTTCAGCATAGGCCTGTGGTGTACCCATCATTTTTAGCATACGTAAACTTTCTCTTGCATACCAAGCATGATTACTCAGCAAGAACTGACATCTCAGTCCTTCTTTCATGTCATTCCAAGACATAGTATTGGCATAACCAGCGGCTTTATTGTAAGGACCCTCAAGATCGTCAACGCTATTAGACTAGTCAAGAGACGATTTAGCCGCTAATGACTCGATTAGTTAATATAGAACTTAATTATTAGAAATTAATCTAACGATTTAGATACGAAACTAGTACAGTTGAATTGATCTCGAAAAGTTACGCAGAATGGACTACTCGAACGTGTCATTTGAATACCGGCCGAAGAAGATATCATCGGATAAGTATGAAGGGCAAATTACTAATTCTCCTTAGAGCGGCCTGGCTGCCCATATCTAAGTGATGGGTGCCTTCATCAATTTCGTTGGCCTTATCTCAAGACCAGATCGAGAAGATACGTTCATTTCTTTCTTCTCTTCTTCTTTCTTATTCTCGTTTCTTCTTTCTTCTTATGTTTCTTCTTTGTTCTCCTTCTGTAGAATTCGAGTGATGGATTTGAGAGCACGTTTGAGAATTCTTGGTTGATGAAACTATTGATGGCGAAGGAGGTGTTGTTGATGTGATTTAAGAAGAAGAAGATTTAGTTTTCTTTGGGGTTTTGAGACGAATCGGGGAGAAGTGGAGTTAGGGTTTTACGTGACGGACCGGAAAATTACGCCTTTGGCGCGTTGCCCCGCCAGTAGTAATCTCCCGGTGCGCCATGATGAAGCTACGATCCGGGCCTCAAAGCTAGGCAAATGCACGTCCATTTGCCCTTGCAAGCATGCTCATGGAGCATGACGCGGCTAACTTAGCTTCCACACCGTTCCAACTTACCCTTGTCCATGCAAAAGGGTTTACGGCCATAAGGCCAATGCCAATGCATTTTCATGCATCTACGGCTTTGCCTTTACGTAGGGAATTCATCACTTGAATTCCCTAGCTAGCTGAGCATCTGTCATTGTCCAGGTATAAGCCTTGGACTTTAGCGTAGGCCGCACCATCAAGCCCTTGCCATTTCCCACGTTACCTCGCTTACCAACTCTTTATAGCTTGATAGGAAGTATGAGCATCCACTTACTGGCATGCAACTAAGCCTCATCAAATCTGGCCACAATCATCTCTTGCGTCGAACTCACAGAGCTTAGATTATATGAGGGCTAGAATGTCGCAATCATCTCGATTAGATGAAATGAGCGACAAAGTCTTTGGGCCGGCAATCTTGCAACTCATTGCGGCTGCCTACGTACCCTTCCCTACTCTAAAGGGATCAAGCACGGACCGTAGTTCATCACGAAGGGACAAGCAACTTATTCCAACTCGTTTGTTAGGCCGTGGCTAAGCAATAATGGAAATGGCCTAGCCAGTATAAAGTAGTTTCGTCGGAATGCATCCAAGTGATGCATGTTTGGTCCGCAATATGGCATAATGATGCCTAAGCATCAAATGCCATCTTCGCGAGGCTACGCAACTATAAATGAGCCTTACGCATCATTTATACACTTTCGGCTAAGCTATGATGCTTATTTGGTACATAGTCCGCATATGCACCTTCAACCAACTACCCCTCCCTATATATGTCTTAATGTAATTTCTACAAGTATGAAAAGGGAACCAAAATTCTTTCATCAACTCCCCATTTACTATTCATGGCCGTTGCCATGTATTTTCCCGATATCCGCCATGTTGGCCGTGACATCACCGCCAACTCCGATGTCAAGCCATGTTGGCCAAATCCACGCTAACCCGATGTCCGGCCATGTTGGTCGTACACTTCAACCCGATGTCCGGCCATGTTGGCTGCACACTTCCAACCGATGTCCGGCCATGTTGGCCGTCCATCATCAACCCGATGTCCGGCCATGTTGGCCGTCATTATCAACACATTGGCCAAGGGCCAATGTTCTTTTTCTACGCACGCTTGAAGCTTTGGATGAAGCTTCATCTCGTGCCATGGCGCTTCTTTTAGCATGCGCCATGTTAAAAACACGGGTGTTACATTATCACACCCTTCAAAGAATTTCGTCCAAGAAATTCAAAACAAAAACTATTGTGGACAATCTCTTCAAGTTGGATTTCCGAGCAAAGTCCCATACCGAGATGCTCGAAATCACGGGTTTCTTCAAGTTGTCATGAACAACAATCTAGACCTTTCGAGCACATGTCCCATACCACCTGCCCAGGAATCCAAAAGTGCCCACAACAATACCAAGAATCGCAATTGGCCGGTGCCAAGAGGATATCTCGACAGGTATTTTGAATGCGCATCCCATACTACGCATTCGAAGTCCCTAAAGTTCACAAAGTTGGAAGATGTCATCGAAATGACAAAGCAAAACCTAACGCAATAATGTGAGAACCAATCTCAATGCCAGTGCAGTTGGATGCAAGCCACCGTCACGACGGATTAGCGGGTTGCCACTCGTAAGTGGGATGCCAGGGCCGACAACGCACACCCTTGGTCGGTGCCAACGTGTGGGGATGATCGGTCCCATTGTCTACCCCGTCCCATACGGTCTTCAGGATGCTCGTAAAGCGGGGTGCCATAGAGGCCTGGAAAACTCACGGTACTTATACAAGCTCAACTCGATTTGCAAAGTAGCGGCACCATGCCGGTTACCAGCATTTCCGCGCATAAGTTGGCCTACTCTCCAACTTAAAAGTTTTTAGTTAAGGAAAATACTCGCCAATGAGTCCACTACGCACAAGTCCCAGAGTTTTCTCGGAACTTGCTCGATACCATACGACGGACCAGGAAAATTACGCCTTTGGCGCGTTGCCCCGCAGGCCGTAATCTCCCAGGTGCGCCATGATGAAGCTACGATCCGGGCCTCAAAGCTAGGCAAATGCACGTCCATTTGCCCTTGCAAGCATGCTCATGGAGCATGACGCAGCTAACTTAGCTTCCACACCGTTCCAACTTACCCTTGTCCCGCAAAAGGGTTTACGGCCATAAGGCCAATGCCAATGCATTTTCATGCATCTCTGGCTTTGCCTTTACGTAGGGAATTCATCACTTGAATTCCCTAGCTAGTGACATCTGTCATTGTCCGGTATAAGCCTTGGACTTTAGCGTAGAGCCGCACCATCAAGCCCTTGCCATTTCCCCGTTACCTCGCTTACCAACTCTTTTATAGCTTGATAGGAAGTATGAGCATCCACTTGCGGCATGCAACTAAGCCTCATCAAATCTGGCCACAATCATCTCTTGCGTCGAACTCACAGAGCTTAGATTATATGAGGGGCTAGAATGTCGCCAATCATCTCCGATTAGATGAAATGAGCGACAAAGTCTGACCGCAATGCTGCAACTCATTGCGGCTGCCTACGTACCCTTCCCTACTCTAAAGGGATCAAGCACAGACCGTAGTTCATCACGAAGGGACAAGCAACTTATTCCAACTCGTTTGTTAGGCCGTGGCTAAGCAATAATGGAAATGGCCTAGCCAGTATAGGCGTTTCGTCGGAATGCATCCAAGTGATGCATGTTTGGTCCCATAAATATGGCATAATGATGCCTAAGCATCAAATGCCATCTTCGCGAGGCTACGCAACTATAAATGAGCCTTACGCATCATTTATACACTTTCGGCTAAGCTATGATGCTTATTTGGTACATAGTCCGCATATGCACCTTCAACCAACTACCTCTCCTATATATGTCTTAATGTAATTTCTACAAGTATGAAAGGGAACCAAAATTCTTTCATCAACTCCCATTTACTATTCATGGCGTTGCCATGTATTTTCCCGATATCCCGGCCATGTTAGCCGTACACCCTCAACCGATGTCAAAGCCATGTTGGCCGAATCCACTATGACCGATGTCCGAGCCATGTTGGCCGTACACTTCAACCGATGTCCGAAGCCATGTTGGTCAGTACACTTCCAACCCGATGTCCGGCCATGTTGGCCGTCCACTGACAACTCCGATGTCCGGCCATGTTGGCCGTCTGACATCACACACATTGGCCAAGGGCGATGTTCCTTTTCTATGACGGAAGCTTTGGATGAAGCTTCATCTCAGGCCATGGCGCTTCTTTTTAGCATGCGCCATGTTAAAAACATGGGTGTTAGGTTTACGTGAGTTAATGAAGGTTGGATTTGAGGAACTGGAAATGGGTTTAGTAGATTGAATCAGGGTTTGCATTCGATTGATAATCTGCAGTGGTTTTGATGTGGCGAAGAGTTAAGGTTTCTCACGATAATCGATGAGGGTGGGGATGATTATGAGACGCAGATCGAAATTGAAGAAGAATAAAGTTAATTTTAGTTGGTGGTGGTGGTGTTGATCAAGCGGTGATACGGGAACACAGCAGAATAGGTAATTCAAGAATCGAGAATTAGGGTTATATTCTCGAGGATTTTGGTTAAGGAGAAATTAGAAGATGAAATTGAGGTGTTAAGAGAAAGATTAGAGATGGGTTTGTCATGAATTAGGTTTTAGACTGAATAATTGCTTGAGATGTTAGTTAGGGCTCGGGAATTGGTGAATTGAAGTATTTTTGAAGTTAGGGTTGATGAATTGGAGCTAATGAAGAACTAGAGTTTGATTCTCATCAAGAAGGTGATGGAGTTGTTATTAGTCTTTGGTTATTAGACCTATCATGAGGTAATTGATTTCTCTGTAATCTTAGTAACGTTATTTGGTTCTTATTGAAGTTGTGTGATTGTTAATGGATTTATAGTCGATTTAGATAAATTGGGTATGTGATGGAGATGACATTGTTTAGATGTTGATGATGTTTTGAGATGGAATTGAGGTTAGCTGAACTGATGGATGATTCAGTTTGATTACAAGATTAATTGAGTTGAAATATTATATGAACTGAGCAAGAGTGAATTCTATAGGAACTGTATGCAATGTCAATGGGTTGTGGTAGTGTTATGTTGCATATATTGGGAATTGGTATGTATTTGAGTTAAGAGAATGGATTACACATCCGGAATTGTATATGGTGTTGTTGAGTGGGTTAAGATGCTAGTCGAAGCTAGGATTGTTACAGGGTTGAAGGTGATAGTGAAGTCGAATGCCAGGAGTTGGTTTGTAGTTGGAGTGAACCTGCAGTTATAATGGTGTTGGTTGTGTGTTTGAGAGTTGCTGGATGGGATGGTGTAACTGAGACAGTAGTTGTAGGATTATAGTTAGTGCTTGCTGTGAAAAGTTTAAAGCTGCAATTGCAGGTAGCCTTTAATTACAATTGTATTAAATTCTATTTGAATGAATTATTTGTGTATGGATCAAATGACTAGAATCAGGATGGTTGTGTTCTTGTAGCTACAATAGAATTAGGCTTGCTAGTCATCCCAGTCAGTTTAGCTGACTTATCTGAATATTCTGATCTGACTGAGTCATATCTGTTGGACTCAGTTTTGACTCACCTGACTCAGTTAGTTAATTGAGTTAACCAGTTGACCTGACTGTGACCCATTAACTGTTGACTTGACTGGACTTGACCTTTGACGTTGACTGTTAGATTGACCGTTAATTTTGACTGTTAGTTGACTAAGATGATCCCTATTTTCCTAAATTGATATTTTGGACCCTTAAGGTCAAGAATTAGCCTTTGGCTTATTCTACAAAATTGTAGATATTCAGAAGACTTAGCTATGGACTATAGAATCAACCTAATTGGATTAGTAAATTCTTAATTATGTTAAAGATAGATACTAAAAAGGTGTAGAACCATACATATACTTAGAACTATTAGATAGATTTGTATGATTCTTGTATGAGCCATTTTGGCTAGATTCTTAGACTTCTTGTGTGATTAACAGTTAGTCTATATTAACAACGTTCGATTCAAAGGATGAACCAGTGGACCGTGGATCTCAAGGTAGGCGTGGCATGTCATCAAAAGAGGTGGGAATCGATAACAAACTTTCTTGTATTCATTATTGTTTTACTAATCAATCTTGGTGTTGTGAAATTCATGCATATCTTTGTATGCTCTGTGTGGTATGAGATGTGTGCCAACCTGATATCGTATTCTATGGCTAGGGCGATACACCGCAATATTACCTAATGAGTGTGGTTAGCACAAATATTATTCTTCCTTTATATATCAGTATTCTATGGCTAGGGCGATACACCGCAATATTACCTAATGAGTGTGGTTAGCACAAATATTATTCTTCCCTTATGTGCGGAAACATATATCTCATACATGGATGTTTACTGTTATTTATGGATGTCTTTGAAGAAGTTTCTACTTTGTGTTTTACTGTCTTTCCGTGTATTAACGACTGTCGATAAAACCTGCATTGTCTTCGAATCATATTATTGTTTACTTGAAAGCTAGTTGTTATTCCTACGGGGCACCCCTTCTAGGGATGATGTGCTCACCCTTTCCCACTTTCAGTTTCAGAGACAGATCAGAGTTGTGCAATGAAAGCTCCGGGAAGTTGACTTCGTTAGTTGGTTATATTCTGTTATGTTTATTACGTTGTATATTGTATTCGCAAACAAAATGACTATTGTATATGTATCACTTGAGAGGAGTACTTGTATATATATTTCTGAGCGGGGTGAGTTTTGAGTTAAGTTTTTGTAGCAGATTTCTAAATTGAATGTTTAAGTAAATGATTTAGATTCTTAGTGCCTCTTTATTTAGTTAATATCTTGGATTAGTCAGCTGCTAGCTTAGGGGGCGCTACATTTATCTTCTTGCAGCATAGTTCACCACTAAACCTTGGCATCACCACCTAGGTAATTATCTGCGAGAGTTACCGTTTGTCCTTCCCCTGTTCCATTCGCCTCAAATTATGCCTCAACGTCATACAAGAAATTCTCAATTTCTCTAGCATTTCTAGAACCAGCGTAAATTCTTGGCTCGGAGATTCGATTAGAGCTTTCTCCATTCACGTTTGCCCCTGCAAACATGCCATCACTGATTAGGTTGCGAAGGATTGTTATCTCCTCAGACATTTGGTTCGCATGGCTTGTTAGTATGGTCTTCATGTCACTGAATTGCCCCTTCAATTCAGTCACTTCAGTATTGGTTTCGCAAGTCAACAAGGTTGCATTAGACACCTTGTCCTCCACTGCACCTACCCTTTCGTCAAATTCTTTGAACCAATTTGATGTTCTTCCTTCAAGTAAATCTAGCCTGCCATTTTCTTCAGAAACAAGAGGAATATCAAGGCCATCACAACCCATGTCTATAGTCAGATTGCCAAGATCATCATACTCCTCTAATATATCAAATGTACCCGGTAATTCTTTGTCGATCAAAGAGCCATTAAAACCCATTTCTAATGCAAATTTTCTGAAAATAATGCGCCACTTACTTGCTCACAGGAAAATAGCTTAAGAGAGAAAGAAGTACCAGAATATTATCCAACAAATACACTTGAACTGTGTACCAAACACAGCTCTGATACCCGAATTGTCACAACTGCATCTCTAAGAAAATTTGCGCGCAATCAGAATCTGACATCACAATGGTTACGCAGAATCAAGCTTCACCCACCGCTTTCGACCTTATAAGTTTGCACCAATGCAAACAGCCAACTCTTCAGTTCTACAACAGAAGTTTAATTTTAACCTTCTTTCACTTCTCTTAACTTCTCAAATGCTTACCATAAAGCACTTAAACATTGCCATACATTACGAAAAACAATCAGCTAACCAAGAACACCTAGAGCATGACACAATCAATCCAATTATATTGCATTAAAGGGAATATATACAAAAATTTCCCACTTAGGGACTTACACAAACTTGTTCCTCTTGAACCAAGCCTTAACCTTATACAAACTCTCTCAATTTGAGTCTCACAATCTCCAAAGTAAGCCTACTGATTTTCCTATGCCATAGCACTATTTATACAGCAGCTTTACTGGCCAAAAACCGTGCACAAGTGTTGCACACGGAAGGGACATCCGTCTGTCCCATGGAGTAGTTCCATAACCGCTACTAACGGTGCTAACTTGTCCAGTTTCTCTTTAAACTTGCGCCAACATCCAACACCTATTCCCAAGTAGTTATGAACACTCTCCCACGCTTATAAACTTTCTTTATAACCGTTCTATCTTGTCTCGCACCTTTGGCACGCTTGTGAAGCCAATAACCAACTCTTAACCGTCACTTGAGCCATATTGCACAACTATTGCGCTTTACTGAACTTGGCCTTGATCCAATGTACGACCAACACTATGCTACACTCATCTCGGCCATCCCCTTAGCTTGTTCTGGTTATTAATGCGTCATATGCTTCATTTATCCAATCTTCTCGACAATAGCAATGCCACTCTTGCGGTACTATCTTGTTTGCATTATCCAAGCTTGAGCCAATCCCTGAACTAATGAATAGGCCAACTCTTAGCCTATTCTACCTTCTTGCATTATCCTTGAGTTTGTGCCAACTCAATTCCATGGATATTCCTTAATGCCAATATCGCATGTTACATCTTATCAACTTGGCCTTGCCTTGCCTTTTCCTCAATGAAGCTACATTGTGCCGGCCAATAAGCTTCATTACTTGGACAATGTCCTTACAGTATAACGCCATTGTTGCGCGCCACTGGCCCTGTAGGGTCTTTGCTATTTTGGCACTTGACAGTCTATGCAGTGTCGCGCCATCTTGGCCAAACACTTGACTAGGCCGGTTATGTTGTAACACGCAACCTTTGCGCTTCACTATCCTGATCGGTCCTAGATAACCAAATTTAGACCCTTTACCGAAGACCGATAACAACACCAATCTTATGTCCCTCCGGCCACCAACTGCACCTGTTACTTATCCCCAACATTATACACCAACAACCAATGAAGACCCCTAATTCAATCATCTCCTATACACCTCTTACCCATCGGAAAATTCCTATCAAACTCATGGCTGGAAGCATCACAATAATATCATTTTCTCATTAGTTGGTCCACCTTCATGATTCTTCTTACAGGAAATTTTGCGATAAATTGCAGTGCAGTTTCACTGTATCCAGAGGTAACTTTCAGCTGGTTGTATGAGGCTTCCTTTATAGCTTAGTCCACCAATTTCTATTTTGTCCAACTCTTAAGCAATCTCCTTAACCGACAGATTTTTTTTTTCCAATACCCTCATCCGCTGTTTAACCATCAACAGCACCCAACACCATTTCTTCAGTTCGATCAGAAGATCAATTCCATCTCCATTTTCGTCTACGATCTCCCATCTTCTCACCGTTCAGTCCGTAGATATTCCATCATACAACACTACCTCCTACAATCAATTCACACCATTAATCTCTCTAACAAATTCTATTTCGATCTACAGCAAACCCCCACAACTGATTCAAAACATCTACCGTACATTCAATCAAATCATCACCTAGCTTTACTACTGCCAATTTCCAGTCAAGACCAAGAACTCACAATACAAATTCACCCCAACCCATCATTACTCAGCTGATTCGAAGTTTGTCTTACCTATAAACAAGCTATCTAATTAAATGTGGAACTTGAATACCATACCAAGAATCCAAATTTTTGCTTGGAAAATGAAAACCAATATCATACCTGTCAGTGCTCATTTAGCCAATTTTATGGAAACCATAAATCTTATATGCACTCTGTGTAATCAACATCCACAAACTAGCAAACATCTTTTTATGGAATGTGACTTTACTAGAGATGTTTGGTGTACCTGCAACATCAACCTCACCAGGGCAACTCTGGGAGCAGACAATATTTCTACCTAGTGCAACTTGGTTTAGGAAAACCAACTTTCCATCCCATTGGGGTGATTCGGCTTCCCTCTGTGCTACTATCTGTTGGTATGTATGGAAGGCCAGTGGTCTTTCAAAAGAATAAACCAAATCCAGCAATCACATGAAAATATATAATTGATCATCTTGAGCTTATTAATAATAAGGTGGTATCTACAAAACTGCCTAAAAGAGCCACCCCCATGAAAATCAGCACCAGCGATAACTTATTAACCTTCTCCTACATGTCTATCTATGATAAAATCACTGAGGTAATAGGGATTGACATATGCATTAAAACATCTACAGGTATCATTGTTGGCAGGCAAAGCTACAAAATCAGAGTTTTCTCCAAAGATGAAGGAGACAACAAAGCTTCCTTTGAAGCACTACGACAGGCAAACATTTTGAAGTGCAAAGCAATAAACTTAGCAGGAAACAACAGGAACCTATCTGAGCTATGGAAGGAGCCACCAGAAACACCTGTTGGACAGCTAATGGCACTATTAATAACATCATCATTATGAAGAGTAGTTTTAATAGTATATTTTGTAAGGAATTTAATTCCAAAAACTCTAATGACGTTAGATTTTTAGTCCTTCGGTAAGGGTGTAAACGGATGCGTACGGATGCGGATAGGCACTATCCGTGTCAGAATCCGAAAAAATACCATATGTTATCAAGATTCGATCCGAAATCCAGAACGGATATCGTAATTTTCACTTTGAATTCGTATCCCGAATTTCTATCCGGATATCGGATAATTATCCGATCCAAAATCATAAGAAAAAATAATAGTAAAATATTTTTATTTTTACAAAAGATTAATGTTTACATAATAAAAATTAATTAGAATTAAAAAGTATTATTTATTATTTTTAATAAAATTTAACAAAATGTCTAAATATAAAGAAAAATAAAAAAATAGATATGATCTACACTTTGTGAGTTTAAAAAATATATATATTCATACATAAATTAGGATACGGATATTTGGATACGAATACCTCCATATCCAATTCGTATCCGATTAGTTACATTTTCGGATAAAAAAATCCGGATATCAGAATCCAAAACTATTTTGAATAATATTTGATATTTCGAATGCGAATTCGAACGAATACCGGAATTTTCGGACATCCATTGACACCCTTACTTCACGGTTACTCACAACTTTCCCCTCTCTGTTGGGTTGATGTACTGCAGACCTCTGGTTTTATGTAACCGGTTTCTTTATTTTATAAAAATACTAGATCTTAACCGTGTAAAGAACGGCAGGATATTTGTCTCTAATACGATATTGTTCACATTTCTCTTGCTTCATTTTATTCGTGAGTAATTATTTTGATATTCAAATAGGTTTTGGGAAACAAAATGGGTTACACGATCTTTTTATTTTTTACTTAAGCATGTTATTCCAATTTATTATACGGACGGAGTAATAATGTTGTGCCAACATGAAAATAAAATAAAAAAATACGGTAAATAAAAATTTTCCCCATTTATTGTTCCATCATACCATAATTCAAACTTCAAAAGAATATTTCATCTAACGGTACATAAACCTAAACGCAATCCAACTCCATGATGTTTATGAATACATTTGTTCCGAAATTATTGATAACTAAGGCTCAAAGGAGTGAAGCAAAAACCCATAATATTTTCCCTACTATATATAAAAACTATTTATTTATTTTTTGCAAATGTGAGAGTTATAAAAATGAAGAACCCTTATGTTTATTGGAAGGGTGAGATATACACATGTGAGTTGAAAAATAAACTTATAATAGTAAATCAAACCATGTGTAAGATTCTTTCTCAATCATATTGATAACATAATATTGAAGAAATTAAGTGGATAAAAGATTTCACACCAACTATGCTAAGTAGTGCATGAATGACGTTCTCACATCTAGTGTTACTCAAGCAATTTGGAGTTTTAAAGAGCAAAGTCATATTGATATTTGTATCTACATAAATTCAACTAACCTTAGAAGAAAAATTATTAGTTTCAAGGTAAAGTAGACACAAACTTCATAGCCTTGATGTATACAACACACATTGGGTTTAATCGGCCTTGAGATTAAACAAATACCCCCAATATTAGTCAAATAATGTCTGCAAATACGGGATCGAAACAATGTGCTAACGGGAAAAATGAGAGACTAACATCGGTTCTACAAAGAAAATACCCTATATGTATCAAAGTTTGTTAACCAAACATGTATTCAAATTAAAAAGTCATCAACTTAACACAAAAATATTAAAGAACCCAAGTTAAATCAATACTTGCATAAACAAAACTTATAAGAGAATTTTATAATTATTAGTACCTTTAAAATCACTATTAGAGATTTAATTGCATGCCACTTGACGGTAGGAGGAAATCTTGGATTAATTTGTAGAAATTTCCTTTGGATATGTAACAATTCGGAGAAGTTTACCAACGGTGGTGATGCGTTCCATCTTAAGTGTTGTTCGATTGATTATTTTTTTAGAAGGTTTCGGTTTTCATTGGATGCAGGCCAAGAGAGGGAGCGTTTCATTATATTCATTATCATTCGGAAATCCAAGACCAACTCGCCTATGCTTACGGGATCTCAACAACCTTAGATTTATCTATTGGATGAAGAAACCTTGATACTAAATATGTAGTTTTTAGTGTTATTTATTATATAACGTGACATCCAAATGTTTTTCTTCTTCTTAATTTTCATGTATTTTAACCAGGAGTTTATATTAGCATTAAGACGATCAACCACATTTTCTAATTTATAGTGTTATCCTTTTGTATGACACATAATTAACATAGTCAATTACTACTCATCAAACCTATGGCAGTACCACAAACCACGAGATATTACTTCTTTCTCCACCACCACCATTTTCCATCCCTCGTAGAATATTGGGCGCACTTATAACTTTTAATCCCACACGTCATGTATAAAGTTTAGATTTAACAAACTTAGGTCGTCAATTAATTTATTCAACTATATGTTTTTTTGTTAATCTTTGAAAATCATAAACGACTGTTACAAAAGATAGCGATGCACCAAAAACAACCATTTTGTCTTATATGATTTGGTATCATCCCAAAAAGTATTTTTTATCCGCCTTTTTTGATCGTGTCAAAAACAACCAACTATACTTTTCACAATACAATGTTACCCGTCATGTAAATTTTTTTATTATTTTTGATTCAAAAGAAAAAACTAATACCACCGCCATTAAAACCATCCGGCGCCACTATTTCTTCCTTCAAAAACTAATATTTCGCCTCCACCACTTTGTAACACATTCCACACTTCCACCACTTACTTCTTCCTCTGCTACCACCACCACCACTAATATCTATTGAAATAATTTTGTTAAAATTATTACTTATTGATGGAGATATGTATTAATATTAATTAAGGGATATTTATGATGTAAAATTAATAAATCATTTATCATGAGAAATTAATGTTTCCTAAATTAATAAAACACTTATACTAATTAATATTTAAGTTGAACAAACCATAACCATAGATTTATCTTCTCTCTAGACAAATCACTTATACTAATTAATAAAATACTTATACTAATTAATATTTAAGTTGAACAAACAACCACTTGTTGATTTATCTTTTTATCAATTCCAACCAAGGTGGAACAATGGTTAGGCCACTCTTATGACACAATAGGTCATGAGTTCGAACCTCCGTTATAATTTTTAAAATTCAATATCTTGACTTGAGTATTCATTTTTAATTCACATAATATTGGAATGAACACCACGTGTGCGACTTGTAGGGTGTGGCACGGAGGATCAAGCCTTTGATTTATCTTTCCAAGGATAAATCCGACCACCACTCATATAGGCAAAGTTAGCCGCCAGCGCGCGTGCGGGTTATGGGTGTGATGCACTTTACTGACCAAGTAGATTTATCTTTGAGAATAAATCCGGCACCACTCGAAACAAGTGTGCTTTATATTGTAGAAATAAAAAATATTAAGGTCAACGGGGAAATGATAATGGACCAAGTTAAATTAAAACATGGATTGTTGAGTACTTTAAAAATATTTTTCAGGACCAGTCTTTTTCAAGACCTCAAACAGATGATTTGTTTTTTTTTTTTAATTATATTCCTGC
This sequence comes from Papaver armeniacum, assembly GCA_023531295.1. Lineage (NCBI taxonomy): Eukaryota > Viridiplantae > Streptophyta > Magnoliopsida > Ranunculales > Papaveraceae > Papaver > Papaver armeniacum. Next base: position 321,492 of record JAJJWW010012809.1, read on the forward strand.
TGATATGTGTGAGTGTCTTGAGAGGGAGATTGATGAAGAAGAAATTCTAAAAACTATTAAATATCACGGAAAGAACAAGGCCCCCGGCCCCGATGAATATCCAATTGAGTATTATCAAAAGACTTGGACCATTACTATAATAGATGTGCTTAATGTTTTCAAGGAATTATAAGAGAATGGGTTTTTAGATTGAAGACTCAAAAATTAACACACAATTTAACCGGCCATTAATTAATTCGGTAAAGTAAGATAAATTGGCCTTCGGCTCTCTAGATGAAGTTAAGTAAAATTTTAATCTAGGGTTCATATTTTGAAACCTTGTTCTTCATTTGGTTGGTGTGTATGATCATATAAATATACAAGTATTTGTGGTGTTATGTTATAACCCGGGAGATAGGGATTACGAAGGGCATGAAGTGGTTCATTTATGGTTCTTCAAAGGACACCTGCATTAAACTTTGACGTGTTTTGAATGAGCTAATAATGTTGGTGACACACATAAATGCAAAAAGAAAATTATACTCCCAGTCCCAGTAACGTTTCATTAATTTAGAGAATTTAAAAATAAAGTTTTAGATTTTTTTTAATGCAAAGAAAAATTGTACTAAATGTAAAACATTCACAGAATCCTCATTTATCTTTCATCCCTGCATGCATATATGGGCGGAGGAGCAAATTCTCTTAGATTAAGAAACTTTTTGGATTTCATAAATTTTTATGTTTTCTGTTTTACCCTTAGTCATATTCCCAATATTAGATACATATACTTACATGTGGTGATTCCCAAACAAATAAATAGGGGTAATATAAGTAAAAACCGTTTCGAAATTTGGACTCACTTTATATATTGGTCTGAGGCAAAATGAAAATTAGCCTTTATATAATAGGTACGGAGGGAGTACCATGATAATAATTTCTAGGACAATCAATAATAAATATATTAAGTTTTCGTTTGCTAAGTATCATTCTTCATCATAGAAAGATGATCCTTTTTTTCTTCTTCTTCATAATAGATGATCCTTATTAATAACTTGTTATGGGCAAAACATCAACGATTTATCACGACATCGCGCATCCGTGTTCGTGTGGATCGACAATTTTATGGGCAAAGTACTCATTTGTTTTAGGAGCATCTCTTATGGAAGAAGAATACAATCAAATTAAATGGTCGGAATTTATTTCCAGATATACCATCATCTCTCCCTTATACATAAAGTTTTTTTGGACATCTTTGCGGTTTATCGCTATTTCTCTTCGCGATCAACTTGTAAATATTTGTACTAGGGTATTGATTATCTCTTATATTGATGTTTTTGTTATTCTTGTAAGCGAACATGTAATCACTATCTTGATTTGAATGAATTGAAGTATGTTGATTGTCAAAAAAAAAGAACTTGTTATTAAAGTTTTCTTTAAGGGATATAAAAATTTTGGTAATCATGTTTACACTCATCGAGTAGGTTTTCTCCTTTTTAAAAATAAAACAAAATAATAGAAAGTTTATATTATACAAAAAAAATGCAAAACCAGTACAAATCACAAGGAAGACAGTTACATTCACAATTGTTTCCCAATTATTACAAATGCTTCCATTATCCACAAATTTAAAGGTATCCTTATCACAACACAAGAGAATCACGATCTGTTTAATAAAAAGAAAAATGATTTCTTGGATACTTTTAGGTTGATCACTAAACACTTCATTGTTCATTTCCTTCCAAATGTTCCAAATCACAACATAATGAATAATACTCTATACTTCTTTTCTCCTCGTAGGTTTTTAAAAAGTATTTCAAACGGAATAGTATTTGCAAATATCCGCCTTTTAGTTTGTGAGATATATCAACTCGAAGCTCTAACACAAAAGGGTAAATAAGGAAAAAGTACAAAAAAGTTATATTATCCTATATTTTCTTAAAAATTGTGCAAACTTGAAATAAATCAGCTTAAATACCAATGATTATATATGACACTAGAAAAGGAAAAACTTTACTCCAAAGTCTAAATATTATCAACAACAGTTGCTGCCAATGAAACACCTTCAATACCGACTTAATTATTTAATGCTCATATTAGGAAAACATGCATGGAGTCGCAAGATACGAGGACTGCTACTTTTAATTTTCTTGCGAAGAACCACGTTTTGTCGCAAGATACGGCTGTCTGATTCCTTCGTCTCAAAACAAAACCTAACTACACATCTCTTTCTTGTTTTGTACGTCTTCGATCAACACCACCATTGACTCATCATCATTATTAGTAACTTTTCTCGTAAACTCAAACTCAATTCCTTCACCATCCTTTGGTTCTCCTTAAAACCCTAATTCATTGATTAGTCCATGTGAGTTGAGAATCATTAGATAAATATAAATCCCTTACTCTCCATGAGAATACCCGTCTCTAATCTCCATCTGCATATTCTAAATCAGACTCCTCTTCCAAATATACAACTTATTCAATTGACAGAAACCTAATTTACTTCTTGATTTCTTCATATTTGAGCTCGATTGCTTAGGATTCATCACCCTCTTATTCGATTTATCTAGATCTCAAGATTTACTTGAATCACTCAAAAAAAGAAGCTCGATTTAGTGGAACTGAATTCGACAGGGAGAAAGATATGAAGAACAGAAGAAGAGAAGAGAGAGAAGAAGAAGAAGATAATAAAACTCTCTTCAATGTATTGGTATCTCCAGTTGCTTTTAGGTCTGAATTTTTGATTTAGGTATTGTCCACACCAATGACGTTAATTAACATCCGATTATTTAGGCACAAAAGGCAGAAGTATTGTATACCCCGTCTTTCTAACATTGTTATAAACGGCCGATTAAATAAAGGGTGTAATTTAAATTTTAATGCTCGACAGTAGAGTCCCATACTTGTAAATGCGTCTTGAAATTATGCTCTTTGTCAAAGCTTTAATCAATTTATTTGGGGGGGTCACGCTTTTCAAATCGGCGTGGGAGCTTTCATGACTTAGCGTTTTAAAGGAGGAGATGTGGAATTTTAGATTTTTAGGAAGGCAAATATAGTGATGCGCTTAATAATTTTTATTTTGTTTCATACGAGACCACATGAGTAAATCATTTAAGAAGACTTTATTCTGCACAAGAACCTCACGCACGTGCTTTGCACGTGCCCGAATATGTGTGATTCAGATAGCGATGCCAACTTAAGTCAGTGGTGAAGGCCTGGCACAAATGAAAACAAACTGATAAGTTAGTTGTACATCCCACGTGGCGTACTGTGAACCATTTATACATCAAACTGATGTGTAAAGAAAAAAACAAAGTAATCACTCTTTGTTCTCTCCCCATCACGTGGAAAGGTCAGATTTTTAATGATTAAAGTATATATTTAGGCTTAAATTACCATGCTACCCTCAAATTATTTTTCACTGAATAATTCCTAAAACATGGAAACGGGGCACATTTGGATTTCCAAATTTTGGAGCTTCAAATACTGTAGATGAATAGTGCCTAAGGGATGTTGGCTTTATAATAGTTATAGATAGATATGGTTTCATATTCAAAATGTTTTTAATAAACTACTCACTGGTGTTCAAAGCAGTAAAATTGATTAACTAAGGGAAAAATATCGTTTGGTCCTTTTTTAGGTGGTCCTATGTCTGTTTAGTCCTTTGGGAAAACGCCTTTATTGTTTGGTCCATAATTATTTAAAAATATTAAATGGACAAAAGTACCCTCCCGTGTTAATTTCTACTTATTTTTTTGTAGTAGTTTATTCTTTAAAATGAACTCATGTTAATTTCTACTTATGTTTTCAGAAATCACCTAAAAAACAAGAGTTCATTCAAGAAATGAACTCCATATAAAAACCTAAAAAAAACAGTGTTCATTCCAGAAATGAACTAAATATAAAAACCTAAAAAAAACCAGAGTTCATTAGAAATGAACTCCATATAAAACCTAAAAATCGAGTTCATTCCTTAAAATGAACTCCATATAAAAATCTAAAAAACCATAGTTCATTCCGGAAATGAACTCCATATAAAAACCTAAAAAAGCGAGTTCATTCCGAGAAAGGAACTCCATATAAAAACCTAAAAAAGAGAGTTCATTCGAGAAAGGAACTCCATATAAAAACCTAAAACGAGAGTTCATTAAAATGAAATCCATATAAAAACCTATATAAACCAGAGTTCATTCCTGGAATGAATTGCAACATCATCATCTTCGTCGTCTTCAACATCAGCAGCAAACATCATCGTCTTCAAAACAGCAGCAACAACATCGTATTCATCATGTTTATCGTCTTCAACACGAGCAACAAACATAAAAAAATCAAGATCGTCATCAAAATCAAGATCTTCAACATAAATAATCAAGATCTTCACAATGAACACGAGCAACAAACATAAAAAAATTCGGTTTATCCTACACAAGATCTTCAACAACGGCGACGGATTTTGTCGTAAATCGTCTTCATCATCTATAACCGTAGCAACAACAATAACATGATTTCATCTTCATCATCGTAAAACCTAAGTTCATCTTCATCATCAACAACATGAGCAACAACAACGTATTCAACAGTAGCAGGAAGAAAAAGAAGAAAAAATAATGGAGACGTCATTATTAGCAGGAAGAAAAAAAGAAGAAGAAGAAGAAGAAGAAGAAAAAAAGAAAGAGATTATATCTGAAAATAAATATGAGAGAGAAAGTAAATCTGAAAAAGATTTATTCTCTACTTATTTTTGTATATATTTGGACCCAAAGGGTATTAAAGACACAATGACATTTACATTATGCGTGACGTCACCCGAGGACCAAACCATAATTACTATAGGACCAAAATATAATATTTTCCAAAAAACTAAATGACACATGATCAATTCAATTGACTAAACTCACTCTAATATATTATTCCTAGGACTATATGGTATTTCATACATTAACTAAATACATTATCATTCACTAACCACTAAATAGAGAAAAGTGAAGGCTGATAACTTGGAATTTGAAAAGATGGGGAAAATGAGGGTAATCGACAGTGAAAAATCATGCCGAAGGGTTTAGGATTGTTGAGCCACACCTTGGACCCACAAAAGAGAAAAAACAAAATAAATGTTTATCCTTACACTTGGTTGACACCGTTACATGCTTGCATCAAATACCCTCGTTGAGCCGATACTTGTAGGCCAGTGTCCCTATCCCATGCCAAATACGTATAGACACCACCGACACTGACACCATCTTTGTAGGGAAGAGGTGTTCGGAAATGTCGTACTCGTGGGGTCAAAATTTTTCACTGAAAATGAAATGATATCCGTAAAATGGGCCTGCCTAACATTTTCGACACCAATATACACTGTAGCCCATGCCGTAAATTAGACAAATGTAGAGTACCACCTCTCCCGTTCCAAGTTGAATTGACGCACAATTTAGCCGGCCATTGATTGGTTGATAAGGAAAGACAATTGGCTCTCTAGACACTGATTCATATTTTGACACCTTATCTTTGCTTTGCTCTTATAGAAATACAAGTATTTGGTTGTTGTCTTATAACCCGAGAGATAAGGAGTGGTTCCTTAATGGTCCAACAAGGACACCTACATTTATCTTTGGCGTGTTTTGGTGGAGATGAGTTAATATTGGTGGTGACATACATAGATGCAAAAAGAAAAATCTACTTCAAAGTGCGTATGATTTTGAAAAATTAAAAAATGAGTTTCACGTGGAAATGAAATATTTCTAAACAGTTTGAGTGTCACCCAAGGTGGAATATTTTCAAAGGTAGTCCCTTGCTCCCCTATTTTATGGTTTTGGGGCATATAATTCATTTTTCGGGGTGGGATAAAAAAAAAAGTGTATAAAAAGTCAAGGCTGGACAGGGCTTCAAACTAAAGTACTAGTTCTTCCGATTCACAGTAACACTTCAAACCAAAGTACTAGTGTATAATACTGGAATTTAAACTGTCCAAATATTTAACACTTCAACAAGAAAATAGTTAGTCAAAGAGAAATTGGGTCACTTGCCCAAATATTTTTAAAACATGGTTCTAACGGACGAGTAAAAATTAATATGGGTGAAATGGACACCAAAAAAATAACAAGAATGAATCTAGATTCATCCTGGCTTAAACTTAAAAAATAGCGAGGGTGAAACTGGATGCATCTTGATGTAAACTAAAAATAAGAAAAAATATTTGAAAATGGGTAAGATAAACATTTACATCCTCGTCTATTTTTACATTTCAAAGTGCATTTAAATAGTATCAAAATTTACATGTCTTTTTCACCCAGGAATTATCGTTATTGGGTTGATTGACCAATTTTGTGTTGGTCAAATCCCTTTTAGTAACCGTAAATAGTTACACTTGAGATTGAAGGTACGATTTCAATCTTATTTCTTCCTTCTCCGATCTATTGAACGTTCATCATATCTTCTTCAATGATTCAATCACTCAACTGTTATCAATTTTATTGTTATGAAGAACCTAGGGTTTCCTTAGGATTTGATTTCAACACTGCTTGAAACTAAAACATGATAGGGAATGAATTTTTTAGGATTTGATTTCAACACCTGCTTGAAACTGAAACATGATAGGGATAGAATTTTTATTTGGAATTGAGATTAGGTATACTGTAATCTTACAAACCACCATGAATTTTAGATTTCATAAGCAAATTTGTTGGATTGGAATAAGCAACATCATTTCAGAAAATTTCATTTATTGTTTGTTGACACTTGGGACTGATTATAGCCATTTTTTTTTATCAAACTAAGCTAGGATCGCTTCTTGAGGATTATAGCTCTTTGAACAACAATTCCAGCATTTTATACAATGTCCCTGTTAGATTTTGCGATTTGAGATATGTCCGACTTGTGTAACAGTTTGTAATGTTTTGTATAGGTCGGTTTCAGTTGAATCGTTACTTTAATGCTAGTAGGTTCATGAGAATGTATTGAGTTTGTGTTAAAATCCGTTTAAGTTATAACCGACATTCGAAGCTTAAATAGTTACGTAATAGAATGCTCACGTTATTTGTTGCTACGTAACGAATTACAGTAGTCTAATTTTTCCCGCAAGGATGCTTCATGATTCTTAATTGTGGTGTTAAGAAAAAAGGATGCAAATAGATGACGTGAGGAATTTATGTGAATGTTATTTCTGTTGGGTGCAATGATTAAAAACAAAGAAAAATCAAATAAGCAAAAGTTATTGATACTTAGCTTTCTTATAATGGAAATGATCGATTTGATGAAACGGATGAGCTCTCTAAATTTACGCAACAGCAACAAGGCAAGACTTTGAAAAAACAGAGTGAGTCACGTGTTCAACACGTTACCCTTAAGACATTAGCGCCCGGCTACACTCAAGAGTGATGCTATAGCCCTCACGGGATGGATATCTCCAGGATAAAACACCCTACTACACCTACTACTAGCATATGTAGTAGATGCTCAACTTGAGCTTGGAAACTCCGAAAAAATTCTTAAGGAAAACCGCGAACGCTTAAGAAAACAATATAAAAATATTTTCCCTTGGGGGTCTCTCTAAAATATAGAGAAACCTCTTTCCCATTGTTTTTACAAAAGTAGTGAATTTGTTTATATAATTGACAAATACAACTTAAGAAGAAAAACTCCCCGATGTGGGACTAAAAGGTTTATATAGTCTCTTAAAACTACTAAAAAATGGAAACTCCACAATATGGGACTAATAAGTTTCATTCACAAACAAAACAATAAATTAATTTTATTTAGTTAAAAACCTTAAAATAATAATTAATAAATATTTTTTCCAACAATTTCTAGTGGCTATTGGACTAGTTGACAAAGTTTTTGTTCGATTTTGGTCATTAATTGTTGCATTGATTGTTTCTTTACATTGAAGGCATGGAATGCACTGTAATGGAGGTGCATTGACAATTCTCGTATGAGATGACATGGATGAGCCTCTCGATCACAATGGACACCCTGGGAAAAAAATGTTAATTCGATTATCTACAAAACATTACTATCCCCTCAGCCTTGTCAGCAAATTTTTCGGTGACACCATCAAGAATGCTCTATCAAAGGGGGAAATGGTTAATAGTAGAATGTTTCCGGCAATGGAGCTCTGGCGGAAATCGGGTGATTGCAGTAATGGTGCTTTGTGATACTCGAATGAGATTGGTGTTGCTGGTGATGATTCAATGGGGAGTCCGATGTTTAATTGTCGCGTTGAAATCAAGTGGAACATCTGAATGGAGAAAGAGGTAGTGTGCAGTTGCAGAGTCAGGATCTTGAACGTGTGTAAGATGGATGCAGTCAGTGATGGTGATGGCTGAAATTAGTTGCAGTTGGTCGTTAGATGAACACGGTTCTTAGAAGGCAGAAGTATAATGGGTGATGGCTGGTTTGCTGGTGAGACAAGGAAGCTGGTGTTGGTTGTGATTGCTAGATGGCCGTCTCTGCAGGGGACTGATACAAATTTGGGGGTTCATGTGCAAACTAAAATTGGGTTTGTGTTCTGGCAGTAATTGACATTTTGGATTGTGAAGAGATGTCGCTGCTATGGTCGTCTTTCTTGAGACCTCAGTGTTGAAGAATGAATTGGAAGCAACCATGAGCGCTGGTGCTGGTTTGATGGTATTTACATTGAACTCCTGTGGTTCGCGAGTTTTGGAAGGAGTTGACTGAAACTGAAATTCACAGGGATTTTGAAGTGGTTCTAGGTGACCGATGAGACATGGGGTCGTTTAGCATATACGAGGATTGAGAGCATTAGGGGTTACGTAGTGAAAACTTATACTCACGGATTAATAGATGTACATCTATTATTTTTATCGTAGTATAAACCAGGGATTTTCTTCCGACAGTAACTCGTATCTATGTGCATTCTGGTTGTAATTGGAAGTTCTGCGAAGCTTACACCAGATATAAGATCACGCGGGATGCAACTTAAGAGCGCTGAGATCAGATTTATTGTTGAGTCAAGTTTACACTAGCAGGGCGAAGACAAATCCTCATCGCATAAGGCCAATGATCAAGGGCGAAGACAGACCTTTAGTTCAAAACCAACACTTTAACCAGTGGATCTAATATCATCACCAAGGACACCATTCTTCCCGCGATGAAAGGAGCTAAGAGGAATTCGAACAGCATGAGCAGGGTCGAGAAACCACAGGTTTAATTAACAAAGAATGAATTCGAGACAAATGTGAAAGCAACGGGAAGAAATGTGGTGGTGATTTCTCTGTTAATTAAACCCTATTGGGAAATCAGAAACGGTAAAGCAGCGGCCATCATCGACCGACATGCTTCTCTACCAAGAAATGTGGATCCATTGCTTAAACTTGCAGACATTGCATAACTTGCATTGAAAGAAAACCGTGGCAAACGTCCAGTAATCTAGTAGAGTCCGAATACTACTTTGGGAGGGAAAGATAAATAAAACGGCATAAAAACTTCCAACAGATACCGAAATTCAGTAAGTACATTGAAATGTAAAATTTTTTTATGAGCTACTTGTATATTACATTCCTTATTACATTTTTTTTTCTCTTGATCTTCACAAAAAGTGAATGAGATGTTAGTCTTTTTGCATTTTGTTCTTTTACAATTCTGATTGTCCTGCATTCTCCATAAAAAATCAATGGAATGACAAAAACAAAAAGAGAGGTCACTTTTGTATAATGTTGCTTCTGTTCATTGAAATAATAAAAGCAAAAGCTACCAAATTTGTTGTTGCGACTATTCTGTTCAAGCTAGATTCATCTGCTCTGACGCATCCGAGTCATTTGCCAGGTTATTATCCAATGAGCAAGCAAGTGAAACTTATGCTCGAGGATCGAGAGCATTAGCATACTACGACAGTAACTTACGTAGTGAGCATTAGGATTGAAAGTTGATATACAAACAAGTTCAGGGATCTTTTTTTTCCTTTACAAATATGAATCCGTGCAATCACGTAATGGTGTCGTTTCGTTAAGTTCTTCGGTCGGCCCTCCCACCGTGGCAACGATTGTACTAGTAGTTATAGATAGATACATGCACGGAGCTACACAAGGTCTAGTGGGGACAGCAGTCCCCCCTAGAATTTCCAAATTACATATGAGGCTTTAATTAATTATCATATTAGGCTTGAAAATTTTAAGTATTTATAGATTTGCCCCCCTTATCTTTATATATCACTTAAAGAACCTTGAATTCTCCACTATATTTACTATAAAAACTACTGCTAGTAGACATGTATCGTATAAACTCGGCTTGAATACCAAAATTACGTTGGAAAGAAATGGAAACTATTAAAATACTAAATCCAACCACTAATTTAAATGTCTACAACTTAGTGGGTATCTTGGTGACATCATTTGAAAGAAAAAACAATCGGGAAATTTTTTTTTTTACAGCCTTCAGCCGCTTACTTTTATGGCATTACTACTTTTCTATGTTGCACGGACACGGACACGGGACACGGTTATGACACGACACAGTTATGGGGACACGTCAAATCTAAAAAAAACGGGTTACGGGGACACGTTATATATACTATTCACATCATTAAAATAAAATATTATTACAATCTACACAACAAAATAATTACTCTTATTTTTGAAATATTTGATTACTAATTATATAAAATTAATAATTATATAATAATGCTAAAGTTTTTCATGAATCATGCTTGGATTTGACTAAACAAGAATAAATTAGCGTCTCACTTAGTTTATTTTGATTTTCCGGCATGGTCTTCATATCAACTGACCATGCCGGCAGTGGACTGATTAATACCAGAAAAAATTCAAAACGGAAGTGATGAAGACCATGCCGGAATTGATGAAGACCATATGCTTAGGAACATGATACCTAAGATGCTCGAGAATTTCCTATCAATGCTTGCAGTAGTCAAGTGAAAAAAAATCAACATTCTCGATACTTTTCATCCCTGCTCCCAAGATAGAAATTTAAGCAAAATACTATGCCGGAACATGTACCGGCATGCTCGAAAACTAGATTACCATGCCGGTACCTGTTCAAAACTAGAAAAAAATCAACATTCTGAAGATCAAAACCAGAAAAAAATCATAACGAGAGGGCTACGGGCTACGCCCCCCAAACCCCCCCGGATAGTGGCAAACAATTTATGAACATTTCCAACAATTGCCCGCATGGGTGTTTGGTTGAATACCATCCGACACCAAGCTTTTTCAGCTGCAACAATGGTGGATTCAAAGAAAAAAATCAATTTTTCAACCTCTTATTAGCGGTAATTCTCTCATCACAATCATCTTCCATTTTCAAAAAAAAAATTCCACTCAATTGTGAGTTGTTATCATTAATCGAAGATTGAAGATATGATTGTTGTTGTAATTGAGCTAAAGATTCAGCAGCTGCAAGTCTCTCATCACAATCATCTTCCATTTAAAAAAAAAAAAAAATTCTACTCAAAATTTTTTTCCCTCATTCTACTCTCAACTAACCCACACAAATTCAAATAAACATAAATACACAAATTATATCCCCCAAATCATTAATATTTTACTAATCAGATTAATTACTAATTATGATTAGGGAGGGTTAGATTAGGAATTAATAATTTAATTATATAAGGGGTAACCCAACTAGGATATTTGGATCCCTATTTTGTCATTTAGCTATATCCCCCAATTAGTTTCCATATCCCCCAATTACGCGTTCGTCCGCAAAGTGTCCAATAACAATTTTTACGCGCCACATGACGTGGCGTGTCCATCGAGTGTCGAGAAGTGTCGTGTCCGTTTACGTGTCCGACACGGTTACGGCATCTTTCTTGGAGTGTCCGTGCAATATAGCTACTTTTCCTATATATATATTTGTCCCCCAAACAATAAATCCTAGCTCCGTCCCCGGATAGATATGGCTTTCATATTCAAAATGTTTTTAATAAACTACTCGCTGGTGTTCAAAGCAGTAAAATTGATTAACTAAATACATTATCATTCACTAACCACTAAATTGAGAAAAGTGAAGGCTGATAACTTGGAATTTGAAAAGATGGGAAAAATGAGGGTAATCGACAGTGAAAAATCGCTTACCAAAAAAAAAAAAAAGACAGTGAAAAATCATGCTGAAGGGTTTAGGATTGTTGAGCCACAACTTGGACCCACCAAAGAGAAAAAACAAAATAAATGTTTATCCTTACACTTGGTTGACACCGTTCAATGCCTGCATCAAATACCCTCGTTGAGCCGGTACTTGTAGGCCAGTGTCCCCATCCCATGCCAAATACGTATAGACACCACCGACACTGACACCATCTTTGTAGGGGAAAGGCGAAAAATGGGCCCGCCTAAATGCACAAAGAAAAATCTATTCAAAGTGCGCATGATTTTGAAATGAGTTTCACGTGGGAATGAAATATCTATTCTAATATATAAAGCAAACTCCCCTTACTGTAGGGGAGTGAAATGCAAAATTTTCATTTTTTTGCCCTTTATCTTCCATTCACAAAAAATGCATAAAAATAAAAATGAGGCTATATATGTAATTTTTTATTAAAAGAAAAGCGAAGGTTTTAGGGAGTATTTCTAAAAAGTTAGAGTGTCACTCAAGTTGGAATATTTTCAAAGGTAGTCCATTGCTCCCATATTTTATGGTTTTGGGCATATAACTCATTTTCCGAATGGGTGAAAAAAATGTCAAGGCTGGAGAGGGCTTTAAACTAAAGTACTAGTTCTTCCGATTCACATTAACACTTCAACCGGATACGGGAGCCGAAGAATAGATTGCCTACTTCACTATAGGCAATCAGAAAGAATTTTAGTGAACTAGTATATATTACCGAATGGATTTAAATGACAATCAACAAGTGATTAAAAAAAATAGTTAGTCAAAGAGAAATTGGGTCAATTGCCAAATATTTTTAAAAGATGGTTCTAATGAAGAATTTGAGTAAAAATTAATATGGGTGAAATGGACACCAAAAAAATAGTCAAAGAGAATGAATCCAAATATTTTCATGGTTCTAATGGCTTAAACTTAAAAAATAGCGAGGGTGAAAAAAAGGATGAATCCGATGTAAACTAAAAATAAGAAAAAATATTTGAAAAAGGGTAGGATAAAAATATTTACATCTTGACTATTTTTACATTCTGGTCCATTTAAAAAGTATCAAAATTTACATGTCTTTTTCACCCAGGAATTATTGTTATTGGGTTAATTGACCAATTTTGTGTTAGTCAAAGCCCTTTTAGTAACCGTAAATAGTTACACTTGGTTTTATACAGAATTTTGTTGCATATGTATATGCTTATGGGATTACCTTTCTCGCACTTTTAGGGGCGACCCCGAAAGAATTAGGGGCGACTTTTTTATTCCCAACCCATATACACCGTTAAGGGATGTCCAAAAACGCGGAGAATACGTTAATGCCCTTACACAATGGAAGCTATTATGTGCCCGATTATTATACATTAATCGGAAGTTTAGTAGCTATATTATACTACGATTATATTGATTTTGTGCCAAGCGCGATTCGCTTCTCTATAATAATCGGTAGGAAAAATAACCTCACTAGACTACCGATTATAGTAGCTCCTAAATACCCAAAATTGGTGATTTTCGCCAAGGAAGAAATTTGGGGGCAATTTGTATAATCGGAAGTCTTATTAACTACCGATTATTCTAGTTCCCAAATTGAAAAAAATGACATTTTGCAAAAACTAAATTTGGAATCGTATAATCGGTAGGTTATTAGCTACCGATTAATATAGTTCCCAAATTGAAAAAAATGACATTTTAAAAACAAAATTTGGGGCAATAGTATAATCGGAAGTTAAAATACTTCATTTGACTACTGGTTATCTGATTGCCCCAACAAAATATAGTTGGAACTCTAAACTCTATATAAGGATTGTATCCTTTTACTCTCTATGGAACACAAATACCTTTAAACTCTCTCAACATCATCTTCAACATAATGGCCAACCATTCATTAATCCTACGGAGTTCACCATTGAAGAAGATTTATCTTTATGTAGGCGCTATGTTCAATTCTATCAGAGACGAGGAGAAGAACGTAGGCAAGGAGGCATAATGAGTATGAGTTATTTAGGGAAAATTCTTCGAAAAATTCCACGCAGAGCAGAGTCTAAACAACCGTCACTCCGCCGATCTTTTCTGTAGAGTTGGTTCAATAAATGGACACGTCCAAGAATTCGTCCATTTAACTTATCTTGTGAATCAATATCGATTGAGGGGTGAAACCAATGATGAGGTTATAGAACGATCTCTCGGGAATGGCGGAGATGGAAAGATCAAGCTTAGTTATGAAGCTGTTTTAGAATCCTTAGGCGATGGAAAGATTTAATCCGTTTTAGGAATTGTCCAACACGTCCACGACGCTAATCACGATACCTTGTAATAGAATTGAGGGAGTTCAATGTAAAATTATGATGATGTGTAGGTGATATTGTTATGAATTTCAAAATATTTATGAAAATCGGAAGTTTTAATTGATGATCTAATCTGCCGATTATACGCCAACGCTAGTTCGTTCAAAAGAAACTAGCCGTACCTAAAAACCACATATAATCGGTTGATAATACATATTGATAAACCTCCGATTATACTACTCTAATGAAGTCGAGAGAACTCTGTTGACAAAACATCCTATAATCGGAAGTATATAACAATACATATTTACCGATTACAAATAATCGGAGGAATTGTTAAAAGATGGCCTCACCGATTGTGTGTAATAATTGTACGCAATTTCATTCACGTCTTGTAAAAGTACGCATCAACGGCCATATTTTCAAAAAAAAGAGACGTTGGGACTCTCATCTATATAAGGAGGGTAAACTCTTCTTATTTATGCACCAAACAACACATATATAACATTGTGTATTCTACAAATAGATTTTCCATCGTCTACTCTTGTGAATTCATTGTATATCTCAACTTACAAGCATGGCAACGTTTGTGAGATGAAGATTTGGTCATTGTGAAAACATGGTATCGTGAAACAAGACGTGAAGATGTCATAGCAGGAAGGTTAACACCCAAGTCTTTTGGGCGAGGGTATATAGCCAATTTGTAAGAGTATGGAAATCCAAAGCAAAGATCACTCCAACAAGTTCATGATCGTTTTCCGGCTTGTCCAAAAGGGGGATATGATTACATAACGATACAAAAGAGGATGTTTAACACTAGCCACTTAAGCTTGTCGATCCAACAATTTGTAAGTATAACGCTCGGGTGTTTAATCTTTCTTACTAAAACGAAGTTGACATTAATTTATGTTTGTTTATATAGGAGACACTGCAAAAGACAAGTACTTAGTGGAAAAAGGGTGAAGAATTCACTTATGATGGAAGTTATGAATTCTCGAAGTCCGTAATGTAAAGTATAAATGTTTTTCTTGTGGTTTCAATCGGAAGTTATTATTTTATATTGTCTACCGAGGTGCGGGGAAGATTTTCACCTATTTTTCAGAATTTGGTGACAATCGGAAGTTTATTAAGTATGTTGTCTACCATTCTAGGAAGATTTTCAGCTTTTTCGGACTATGGTGACAATCGGAAGTTTATTCAATATGTTGTCTCACCGATGCAGGAAAAATTTAGTTTATTTTTTGTCGAGTATGGTGACAATCGGATGTTTATATAATATGTAATCTACCGATTCAGGAAAAAAATTCAGTTGTTTTATCGACCTTTTAATCGGAAGATAAGTTCAAAAGTTAATAACCGATTATAATATTGATTGAGTCTGTTTACAAAAGCTTGTATAATCGGTTGATATATTAAAAATATAACTACCATTATAGCTTTAGACTTCGCGATATTTTCCACAAAATTCAAAAAAAAATATGTACAAATAGGGCTTTCCAAAATACATCTTTCAAACATAACAATCATTGATCTTCATCATCGAGGGAACCAATTCAGAGGGCCTTCCGGGAAATCCACCTTCATGACGCGATCCCAATCCAACATGTTGGTCTCATATTGTTTCAACCAATCGTTACAATGATTCGTTGGAAGTAATCGCTCAAACCAGCCAACGGAGGTAATGGGCAATCCTCTTTACTCTTAAACCGATAAAATGCATCTCATTCACAAATGCCATAACAATTCTTCTATCTTTAACCGATTGATCGCAAACCGTCCTTGTAGGTGTAAACGTATTAGAATGTCCATACCTAGGAGGAACAAAGAAATGTACCACGCAATTCAAAGCGTCCTCAAGAGATATCCACATTTAGGCATTGTCATCCAATACTTGGATTCGATTGTCTTCAATCCCTTTCGGCACTTTACACGCGCAACAAAGTCTTTGAACTCTAGTTCTTTGTCGTGCCTATCTCCTTCCTTCATCATCTCCATATAGAAATCCTTGTCCTTTATTAGTTGTACCGCCATCTTAGTTCTTAAATTTTGCCATTGGGTGACATCTTCGTTCACCGCCTCTCCAAAGTAACCAATTTGTCCGAGGCGACGTGAAACCCGCAATTGCCATCCCCATCAACCTCGTCGGTGGACAAAACAAATGGAACAATGAGTGGAGGGAGTTGTTTCATATACTCTTCTATAATCGTATACCTTGATCGTGTTGGTCTTCCATGAAAATCTCTAGGACAACGAAGAGTACCATACTTCTCTCTTATAGTCACCATTTCCGTTGAATGTGTTTGTGGCGAGTCGCTCATTTGATCAATAACTACGGAGCTAGTTTGGGTCTCCACTAACACAACTTGTTCCACAAAGATCGACTTGACTTACTTGAAAAGGCTTCTTAGAGAGTTTTGGACTTCCATTTTGATCTTTTCTTGGACGACCTCTTTTCTTTGGTTGCGGCTCATCTTCAAATTCGGCTTCCGAACGCTCATGCCGACACAATATTCTTTTATTAGACAAATGATCCTTTAATTCTTTTCTTTCAATGGTCCTCGACACTTCCGGTGTTTGGCCTACCGCCCCCTTATGCTTAATAGGTTCATCAACCTCTTTTAAACGAGGGTGAAGAGCTTGTTCCAAATCATGCATCAATATTTGCTTCTTGGCGCCATTTGTTGTAGAATAACGCTCAAGCTATTCTTGCACACAATTCCGACTCCATGAACGACGGACCATTGACTACGGGTGTGCTTGGAGTGAAATTTAATTGCTTCCAAAATGGATGAATATCATTGATGTCAATCACATCAGCGTACCTACCCATTTTATGACGACATGGGAGACCAATACCTATCATATCCTTGCAAACACAAACCGTATTTCGTCATCGTTAGCTTTATACAACTTCAATTGTTCCATCATGTGATTTATTGCCCAACGTGAAACTTTATGAACAATGCCCTTAGAAGCAATCTTTCCCCTTCGTGTTAGTAGGGAATTTATGTACACTAAATTGCATAGAAGCCTTAATCTTTATGAGATCACGATTGGTGAATTCATGGATTGCTTCTTGGATCGACACAACTCCATTTTGACTACCTAGAAGTATTTTCTTTAATCGGCCATGAGACCCCTGTAATGCTTGTCGCCTCGTTCTTGAAGTTATGATATTCATATGTCCATGCATACACAAACCTCTCCTTAATCGGTAACCATTGTGTTTTACAATACTCAACGGGTTTTGGGTAGTCCTTGTAATATTCTTCCTCAAATTTCTTCAAGTTCCTTTCGTAAATTTCTCGGTCATTGACCAAACGATCTTGTCCCATGCTTTCATGAAGCGATCTCCAAATTATCCTATCCTCCTTCCATTTTCATCAAATAACCTCTTCTCTTCCTCTCGTTCTACCGCGGTTAATTTACTAATGCGCTCATCCTCTTCCTTCGACCTCTTGGTACCCTTCCTTGGTTTTTTAGCTTGGAAATGGCGATGGCAATTGTGTGTCGAGGTTGCATTGAATGTGCCACGTCTACTTTGCAAGTTTCGGGCCAGAAACACTACCGCTATTGCATGCATTAAGGCTTGATCCTTATCGTTACAATAACCCTTGGAAAATCATCCCCATTGTAAATGGACCTCGAGCGTCTCCGGCATCCAAATGAAACTCACGTTGTTCTAATGATCCATTAAACCCCATGCAATCGTAAAGGTGTTTTTGTCAGAAGTGTGACAAGCAATGTTCAACAACGGCATGTTATATTTGTTTGTCTTGTAAGTGGCATCTATCAACACAATTTGATGAAAACACTTGAGCCAATTTTATCATTTCGGGATGTGCCAAGAAAATACGTACCACTTTACCATCCTTTTCTTAGTTCTCAACGTGTAGTCGTGTAACTCAGCTAACCACTGCGATTGTTGCATGACCGTTCTACCATCCCATTCCGTCCTTTTGATCGTAGCTAGGGCCGACTTAATTGTAGATAAAGAAGACAAGTTGTGGAGGGGTCGTCCGCCTTTATTTTACTTAAGATCGCACTTTCGCCTTTTGGATACGCATAGACCTCACCGTCTCCGTTTCATGTGGTTTTAACTTCGCAACCATTACATGTCCAATAAGAGTATCAGGATCATCGTGGTTGTGACAACCATTAGCAACTTTAGACATTTTCCAATCTTTACTTTCCTTACCATCGGGCTTATAGAAGACAATCTTAAATGGGCATCCAATCTTCTTCGTATGAGTTTGGTACTTCTTCTCGGAAATCTTCCTTACATACTTATTATTCTTTCCCTCGTGACTCTTCTTCTCCCCACCTCGCTCACATACCATTTCAAACCGAATATTCTTAACGCAGCAGTTTACGAACTACCACGCACATCTTCTCTTTTGCCTTGTTCATAAGCCATTCCTTGGCCTCCTTCTTACTTCCAAATATCTAAATGGGCATATTACAAAACAAAAATAATAAGCATAACCATCTAACATACACGATTGGAAAAAGAAAAGATAATTCATGACCATACCAAATCGTTTGCATAGTGTAGGGAAGTATCGGGCCTCAAATAATAATCGTCATCAACCGCTACTGTGACTACGCACAACAACAACAAGTTATGCATTAGCAATCGGAAGGAAGTTTAGATAATAAGTAAACGATTGTAACACGATCGGTGATTTAATACTATACAAATGAATCAGATTATAATAAATCGGTAGTCATGTACGCATATAGTCTACCGATTAACGACATACGAAATGAACAATTCTTAAGTGTAAAAAGCTTCAATAATCGGAGGGACTATAAATTCATGAATCAACCGATTATTATATACCAATAATCGGACGTTTATTCATGTAGAGAAATTAGATTATGAGAAATTGAAGCTTTCAATTTGGGGATTTTTCATATTCGGCATATTAATACATCAAAATATACCCGATTATTGATAATCGGTAGATATGTTACTAAATTAACTCTAGAATATATGTCGTTCATGTCATTCAATGCAACGAAATCGAATTTTCACGTTCGAAAACACACAAACGCATGTAACATGGATAACATGGGTATTAGAGTTTGTTAACAACATACACGTATGTTTGATGAATCGTTAACCGATCTGGGTGATTCTCCATTTTCTTCCATGAAAGCGTCGTCTAGGGTTTCATCTCCATCAAAGTTTGGATCATTCAACATATACCCCAAATCGTCATCTCTAAAGCGGTAGTGAACCTTGAAATTCAACAACTTCACGTCCTCCTTCTTCGTACCCATCCATGTTTATGGAAGTTGGCAAAAAATCGGAAGTTGGCAACATATACCCACTTCTTCTTCTTTTTTTTTCTTCTTCTCTCTCACTCAATCTGGAGTTACCTCGCGATGAGTCAATTTTTTTTTCCAAACACTAATATATAGACCTTGATGTAACTACAGATTCTGAGTTTGCTACCGATTATTGAGTGAAACTACACATTATTGTTTTTGGCTACCGAATATTATAGTTTTTGTCAAGGTTGAATCTGACCACTTATAATCGGTAGGGTTATAAGTTTTATCATCTACCGATTATGGCGATTTCAAAATTTCGCAAATAAGGATTTTTGCAAAAACTCATTTAGGGCAACCTACAATCGGTAGGTTGTGGAACCTATTTGGCTTACGATTATGGCTACATCCAAATCACGAACCACATGGTTATGCCCGGCTCTGTACACTCAAAACCTATGGAATTTGGCAAGGGTTCGATACGGGGCTCCTTATAATCCAGAGGTTGTTAAGTTGGTAAACGCTAGATTATGGTAGATTTCAAAATTCATCAAATGAAGGATTTTAGAAAAAACTCATTTTGGGGCAACCTATAATCGGTAGGGTATGGAACCTACTTGACGTCCGATTATGGATACATCCAAAACACGAACCACATGGTTATGGTGGTGTGTACACTCAAAACCTATGCAATATGGCAAAGGTTGGATGGGCTCGTTATAATCGGTGGGTTATATAATTATATACCCTACCGATTATGGTATATTTCAAAATTCATTACGTGAAGGATTTTAGAAAAAACTAAATTTGGGGCAACTTATAATCGGTAGTTTATGTAACCTATTAGGCTTAGATTATGGCTACATCCACATTTCCCTCAAGCCAAGTGGTTATGGTGTTTGTGTACACTCAAAACCTATGGAATTTGGCGAGGTTGGACATGGGGCTCCTTATAATCGGTAGTATTACATGTTGGATAAGATACTGGAATTATGTAAGGGATTATTAGCCGAAGTATCTACACAACAATCGGTAGGTATAGTTTCAATTTAACCTACCGATTCACATTTAACCTACCGATTATGGTGTTGGCTACCGATTATATAAGGGCATATTGGCCATTTCGGAAAATCGAAGATAAGGGGTAGCTTAGATTTACGTTTGGGTGACCTTTTGTGTCTTTTAGTGTCGCCCCTAATTCTTTTGGGGTGGCCCCTAAAAATGCCTTGATTACCTTTCAGGAAAAAAAGAAAGAAAAAAAAATGCTTATGGGATTTAAGTTGTGCC